>CM033742.1:20451657-21051657 GCA_019671005.1 Hibiscus mutabilis
GTTTGTATGGAGAAGATTACGGTTTATGGATTTAAGTCTAACTTAGGGTTTGTGATGTTGGATTAATGATCTAGTAAGCTTGATTTGTTGTTTGGAAGCAAAACCCTAAGTTAAAACTTACAGGGACCAATTCGGCAAGCTTCAAAGTTAAAGGACCAAATTTGAATTGTATGAACTTGGAGTATATTTATGGAATTAATGATGTTGGAGATGTGAAATTGATGTTAGAATGCTAAACTGATGTTGAATCGAGTTAGGGACCATTTTGACAAATTGTCAAAATCAAGTGACCAAATAGGAAAGGAATTCTTGGATGGGGATTAAATCTGATTTTTAGTTAAAATAATCGAATTAAGGTAGTAGTGTTGATTTGAGGACTAAATTGCAAAGTTATGAAGTTTAAATCCTTACCTTTGCATTTAAGTGACTATTTTGGGCAAAGAAAGAAAACTAGAGGGAATTATTTTGAATAATTATTTGATGAAGAAGACGATGAATTGGCAGTTTGAAGAAAGTGATGGGACTAAATTGATAAGTAGAAAAATAAGAAAAAGTTATTAGAAATTAGAAGTTTATTATGGAAAGCTATGAAGAAGATTGAATTTTGGCAGTGACTTTGAAAATTCACCATAAATTCTAAAAAAATGGTTAAATGATGAATTTTATACCATTGTAAATATGTGTTCGTCTAGTTTCATTTCCAACAAACGGAAACTGATTTCGAGTTCCGAGTTATAAGTTATGAATTTTTAATCGACTAAAGGCAGAAAATTTACAGAGCAGTTTCTGTCAAAACAACACTATGACGGGAGTTTGAAGAATTTTCCTAATTTTTTAGATTTTATTAATTTATGTGGCTTATAACGTTAGAACTATTATCGAATCTAGCTTTTCCAATATAAAGGAAATTAAGATCATGTATGTATTCTGCCCGGTATAAGCAAATCTTTGAAGGTAGCGCAAGTTGTCAAAAAATGGAATTTGAAATATTTTGTATTTAAATGTGAGTTAGCAAGCTCGGAAGAATTATTGGAAGTTCAAATTGATCACTAGGGACCATAATGAGTTTTTCAACAATACAAGGAAGAAAGGAAAAATATTTGGAAATTTTATATTCGAATTATTATATTAGACAGCGTGTTTAAGGTATTGTTAGATTTGAATCTAACAAATATTTTATCTTATTCATGTGATTAATGAAGTCAAGGCCGAATCAAAGAAGGTTCGACGTTCTATAAAGGAAAGGATCGAGTAGAAATTAGTGATGCATGCTAACAAATGGCAGGTGAGTGCATACATGTATTTAAATGTATGTTAGTTGACATACATTTTTATAGGGAGACTTGTGATAAGTCAACCTAAAAGGTAAATATTTTCATATAGCATAATATGTTTTGCATGATACATTATTTTACTGATTTAAAGATCATGGAATATCTTTTTGCTTACAAATGGTTTATAGCATGATATAAATGACAAGCTACTTATATAGTTTTTAAATGGCATGCACAATGTGAACTGTATAGAACATATTGGAGTATGAACTACTCTAATATGATATGTTTTACCTGATATAAATTGGATATGGGTTGCATGCCATTTAAAAGGAATTGATTTTTAAAGTTGCCCTTGGTAGTATAATATTGAGTTGGATAATATAGTGGTATACCATAAGAGTCACACTGTATCTGACACTTCATTCTGTCGACAGTATACGGCGTCGAAAGTTTGCAACACTTCATTGTGTTGATATGGCAACACTTTATTGTGTTGATATGATCGCAACACTTCATTTGTTGATATGTTCCCAATACTTCATTGTATCGATAGAAAAGATAGTACTAAAATGTACATGACTCGTATATTAGTCACTTGATATGTACCTTGGGCTACATGATTACACAGGACAACTATATGATCTTATATACGATATTCCTGCATTGTAGATTATATGATTTAATGATTATCATGTTGTTTTTGAAAGTATCATGCATATACAAAGTATTTTATATATGTTCTTATCTTATGCCTCACTAAGTTCGTATTTAGGGTGTGTTTGATTGTACACACGTAGGTAAATCAAGTTGAGAGTGAGAAGAGCATTGTATCAATATGGGGAAGCTCAACAGGTAATCATAGTAATGACATCCTAATTAAGGTTGGATTTTTATAGTGGCATGTATACTTGTTTAACCTATTTGAGTGTGATTGGCCTTTAAAGTTCGTTCTAGTTTCATGATAATTGGTATTTTTGGAATTATTCAAAATTAAGAGGAAACTCAGGTGATGAGTTGCATGCTAAGATAATTGATTTATGATTGGAACTCAAACAAATAATTTAAGTCAATTTTAAATTAAGTTAAGCGTGCTTGGGCTAGAAAATTTTTAGGATAGGTGACCATCGGGAAGTTTTCTAAAATGTTAAATTACCCTGATTTTTGGATTAAAGAAGTTGTAACATTTCTGACTCGTACCCGGTGTACGGATACGGGAAAGAGGTGTTACATTTATTGGTATTAGAGTTACAGGTTTAGCCGGTTCTAGAGTTAAACGAAGTATGGTAAAGGTCAAAGTGTATAAATGCCACTAGGATGTCAGAATTACTGATGATTTTGCTTGTTGGAATGGATGCAATTGCTTACTTTATTATAATAGTAATGTTAAATTCCAAGGTGTGAGGGTAAAAGAATTGTGTCAGGTGTTTAGGCGAGTGAATCAATAAGAGATTCACAAAAGTGATAAGGTTAATGATAATATTTTGCCCTTAGCTTAGCATGGTGAAGAGGCACCAGAGTAACATGCTGTGTATGTTATGGATTAAGATTTTTCTTCCAGACATTAGATTTGATCATGAATCACCCTGCTTAGGCACTGATTGCAAAAGAAATGAGAGTTCTGACACACTAGATTTTCAAAGATACATTATGGAGATCCTATGATTGTTAATCTATGGTTTAAGGATATAAAGGTTTGGTTGAAGGAACTCTATATTGAATATCAGAGGAGACTAAAAAGAAAATGTATTATCTAATATGAAAAGGATTAGACCCGTATTTGATAAAGTAATGTTCCGGTACATACTCAAAAGTCTATTAGCTAGAAGTTCTTTCTTTGAGTGTTTCGTAACAAAGTTTATCCTACAGATGCAATGTAGTTTCTTGCATCTTAATTAGGGCAATTGGATTATTTACGGGTATGAGTGCAAGTTTGATAAACTGAGTTGAATTGTTTCTAAACTACTTCCTACAGAAAAAATGAGAGCCTGTTATGATAGTTCATAGAGGGTTAGAGGTCAGGTACAAAGAAGTACTGATTGTCCTATGAATTTAAAAATTTTATGAAGCAGTAAATTATGCTGAATGCAATGGAAAGAGTTCAGAATAAGAAAATATCTAAATAGAGGTTATAGCTCGTAAAGAGGAATAGTGAATTATTATTCATTTCACCACTTCTAAAAATTGGTGTGAATTTCTGGCAAAAATACCAAGCTGAATTTATTACATAGTTATGCTAAGAGATCAAGACAAGGAAAATTAGGAACTCTCTAACAATTATAATTAATGTTGGAGATTCAAGAAAACCACAAAACCAATCATGTGAGTGTGGTAATAATGGGTATGCGTGAGCATACAAAGATTTTATTGGAATTTGTTATCAATATGAAAAATGTTTTAACTTATGTTATGGATACCGAGCATGAAGGGTAAGCTGGGAGGGTACTCTTATTGTTTATGAGTTTTAAATGGGTTGCCCAAGAGGAGCCATCAGGCTTGATGCTAAATCAAGAGGCTAAGTTTAGGATTGGATTTAATCCAATATTGAATTTATATTGATTACACTCTACATAATGGCTCTTACTAGATTGAGAAAGCTAAACATCTAGTTGCAAGAGTCATTAGATGAAGGTTTTATACGATTTGGTATATCACTTGAGGAAGCTTCTGTGATGTTAGTTAAAGAAGCAATAATGTTCCTTTAAGGTTAAATTACGATTATATTATTACCAATAAAGGAAGATTTGATAGTAGCACTAGTATTAGTGTGGTATGAATCTAGTAAGGATTCCACCTTATTCAATAATACGTCGCATAATAGGTTGGGATGTGTAGTGATGTAACAAGGCTAAAACAGCAATTGATGTATTTAGCCAAAAGTCACTTTTTACCTTATAAGCATTAAATGCTTAATTATTTCTGGAAGAAAATAGTGTATCGAATACACAACTTCATCTCAAGTCTACTTTGACAAATCGGGTCAAAGATTTACAAATGAAAGATAAGATATACCTGGAAATAATTCAGTAAGGTGAAAAGGGAAAAATTAAAGCTATCGATGTTAGGTTTAAAGGATGTTCATGCTATCAAAGAAGTGATTTATATTACCGAGGATGATGAAAAGAGAACAAAGAGGTGATTGAGTTGAGGATGTGGAGAATCAAGTATGAATGGTTTGAAGTAATTTAGAGTTTATTTAGAATGGGGGATATTATCCGCTGATCTTGAAAAAAAAGATATTTATATGAAATTAAGGATAAAGTATTCTGTAAGAGTTTCACCTTGGAAGAAGGAGTTATGGTTTGGACCAAAAAGGGAAGTTAAGTTCGAGATTCTTTGGGTCATATAAGATTGTAAAAGGGTTGGTCTAGTGGCTTATTAGTTACCCTTACCTCTGGAAATGGACAAGATTCATAATTTATTTCATGTATTGATGCTCAAGAAGTATCAATTAGATCCTTTACCTATCATTACCTCGGAGGGAATAGAGATTCAACCAGATTTGATTTATGAGGAAGAATCGGTAAAGATATTGGCACATGGAGTCAAAGGATTAAGAAATAAAATGATCTCGCTTGTTAAAGTTCTTTGATGAAATTATGAAGTCAAAAAGTGACTTGGGAAAGAGAAAAAGATATGAGAAAATAATTTCCTCAATTTTTGAACCAGGTATGTGTTGAAAATTCGAGGAAGAATTTTCTTAGGCGGGAGAATTATAATATCCCAAATTTTTGGTTAGTGACCAAAATGTAAAATTTGAAACTTTAGAGGTTAAAGTGAAAAGTTTGGAAAAGTTCAAGGACCAAAGTGTAATTTTCAAAAGTTGTGTATTTTAACCTCGTAAATGAATAGTTTACCCACAAGAATGAGGTTTTTGTATTACCCGGATTTTTCATACGGAGTTTGTATTATTGGCTGTAAAGCGATAAAGTTCGGAAGAATATTCGGATAATCGGATCGAATATCTAGGATATTTTGAAGAATGATAAGCCAAGGTTGATTATGTCATTTTACATGCCTAAGATATTTTCTTTGTGTTGGAAGAATATGAACCCTTGGATTTAAGTTGATTTTCCATGCTAAATATGAGCCGTTGGATGAAAAATGGCAAGATCGTAATTTTGGAAAACCGTAAGGGCAAAGTTGGTAAACTACTAATTCCAGATTAAACTTAGGTCATTGGATGAAGGATGATGATATGAGGAATATTATGTAAATATAGAATTTCCGGAATAGATCCGATAGCTCGGTAAAGGTAAAATCGTAGTAGAAGTATTTTGTGAATATTGGGAAATCGGATTGAATTGAAATTTCAGTGGCTGTTCCATAATCCATGGAAAATCATAAAATGATATTTATGGAATAGTGGCCAGTTGAAGAGAAACTAATTTAGTTAGATTTTAATGGAATGACAATTTTGAAGCAAACTAGTAAATAAGGACTAGTTGGAGGGCAAATTGGTCATTTGGAAGGAATGGCAATTTTAAAATATTTGAAGTTACAAGGGCTATTTTTGGAAGAATAAATTTGAAGTTTAAATCTTGGCCCTTGATTGATGATAAAATCAATCTCAACCGTTGGATAAAAGGGCACTTTTGTAATTTCCCTATTTGAATGAATTTAAAATTCATTTATATATAACAAGTGGCCTAATTGAAGAGATTTAAAAATAAAAGGCAAAAGATCATATTTTCGAAAATATGGGTAGAAAAGGGAGAAAATTTTCAAGCTTGATTCAAGCCCCGAAACTTGATTTTCAGGTAACCTTTCGAATTGGAAAATTGTTCTACTCTTCCAGCTCTATCTTTTGATGTATTTAATTCATGGAATACATGCTTGATTGATGGAAATTTTACATGAGAAAGAAATTAGGGCTTATGAACAGAATTGAGGGTTTGGAAATTTTATGATTCCATGGTTGAATTTAAGTTGGAATAAAGCTTATATGATGTTAAAATCATGTTATTGAGTTAGGATTTAAACCCTACATATTTTGGTTTGTATGGAGAAGATTAAGGTTTATGGATTTAAGTCTTACTTAGGGTTTGTGATGTTGGATTAATGATCTAGTAAGGTTGATTTGTTGTTTGGAAGCAAAACCCTAAGTTAAAACTTTTAGAGACCAATTCGGCAAGCTTCAAAGTTAAGGGACCAAATCTGAATTTTATGAATTTGGAGTATATTTATGTAATTAATGTTGTTGGAGATGTGAAATTGATGTTAGAATGCTAAACTGATGTTGAATCGAATTAGGGACCATTTTGACAAATTGTCAAAATCAAGTGACCAAATAGGAAAGGAATTCTTGGATGGGGATTAAATCTGATTTTTAGTTAAAATAATCGAATTAAGGTAGTAGTGTTGATTTGAGGACTAAATTGCAAAGTTAAGAAGTTTAAATCCTTACCATTGCATTTAAGTGACTATTTTGGGCAAAGAAAGAAAACTAGAGGGAATTGTTTTGAATAATTATTTGATGAAGAAGATGATGAATTGGTAGTTTGAAGCAAGTGATGGGACTAAATTGATAAGTAGAAAAATAAGAAAAAGTTAGTAGAAATTAGAAGTTTATTATGGAAAGCTATGAAGAAGATTGAATTTTGGCAGTGACTTTGAAAATTCATCATAAATTCTAAAAAAATGGTTAGATGATGAATTTTATACCGTTGAAAAGATGTGTTCGTCTAGTTTTGTTCCAACAAGCAGAAACTGATTTCGAGTTCCGAGTTAGAAGATATGAATTTTTAATCGAATGAAGGTCAGAAAATTTACAGAGCAGTTTCTGTCAAAACAGCACTGTGACGGGAGTTTGAAGAATTTTCATAATTTTTTTAGATTTTATTAATTTAGGTGGCTTATACCGTTAGAACCGTTATCGAATCTAGTTTTTCCAGCATAAAGGAAATTAAGTTTCGGTATGTATTCTGCCCAGTATATGCAAATCTTTGAAGGTAGCGCAAGTTGTCAGAAAATGGAATTTGAAATATTTTGTATTTAAATGTGAGTTAGCAAGCTCGGAAGTATTATTGGTCACTAGGGACCATAAAGAGATTTTGAACAATACAAGGAAGAAAGGAAAAATATTTAGAAATTTATATTCGAATGATTATATTAGACAACGTGTTTAAGGTATTGTTAGATTTGAATCTAACAAATATTTTATCTTATTCATGTGATTAATAAAGTCAAGGCCGAATCAAAGAAGGTTCGAGGTTCTATAAAGGAAAGGATCGAGTAGAAATTAGTGAGGCATTCTAACAAATGGCTCAGGTGAGTGCATACATGTATTTAAATGTATGTTAGTTGACATACATTTTTATAGGGAGACTTGTGATAAGTCAACCTAAAAGGTAAATATTTTTATATAGCATAATATGTTTTGCATGATACATTATTTTACTGATTTAAAGATCATGGAATATCTTTATGCTTACAAATGGTTTATAGCATGATATATATGACAAGCTACTTATATAGTTTTTAAATGGCATGCACAATGTGAATTGTATAGAACATATTGGAGTATGAACTACTCTAATATGATATGTTTTACATGATATAAATTAGATATGGGTTGCTTGCCATTTAACATGAATTGATTTTTAAAGTTGCCCTTGGTAGTATAATATTGAGTTGGACAATATAGTGGTATACCATAAGAGTCACACTGTATCTGACACTTCATTGTGTCGACAGTATACGGCGTCGAAAGTTTGCAACACTTCATTGTGTTGATATGGCAACACTTTTATTGTGTTGATATGATCGCAACATTTCATTGTGTCGATATGTTCCCGATACTTCATTGTATCGATAGAAAGGCTAGTACTAAAATGTACACGACTCGTATATTAGTCACTTGATATTTACCTTAGGCTATATGATTACACAGTACAACTATATGATCTTACATACAGATATTCATGCATTGCATATTATATGATTTAATGATTATCATGTTGTTTTTGAAAGTATCATGCATTACAAAGTATTTTATATATGTTCTTATCTTATGCCTCACTAAGTTCGTACTTAGCGCGTGTTTGATTGTACACACGTAGGTAAATCAAGTTGAGAGTGAGAAGAGCATTGCATCAATGTGGGAAAGCTCAACAGGTAATCACAATAATGACATCCTAATTAAGGTTGGATTTTAATAGTGGCATGTATATTTGTTTAACCTATTTGAGTGTGATTCGCCTTTAAAGTTCGTTCTGGTTTCATGATAATTGGTATTTTTGGAAAGATTCAAAATTAAGAGTAAACTCAGGTGATGAGTTGCATGATAAGATAATTGATTTATGATTGGAACTCGAACAAATAATTTAAGTCAATTTTAAATTAAGTTAAGCGTGCTTGGGCTAGAAAAATTTTAGGATAGGTTACCATCAAGAAGTTTTCTAAAAATATTAAATTATCCTGATTTTTGGATTAAAAAAGTTGTAAAATTTCCGACTCATACCCGGTGTACGGTTACGGGAAAGGGGTGTTACATTTATTGGTATCAGATCTACATGTTTAGCTGGTTCTAGAGTTAAACGAAGTATGGTAAAGGTTAAAGTGTATACATGCCACTAGGATGTCAGAATTACTGATGATTTTGCTTTTTGAAATGGATGCAATTGCTAACTTTATTATAATAATAATGTTAAATTCCGAGATTGTAGAAAGGGTTGGTCTAGTGGCATATTAGTTAGCCTTACCTCTGGAAATTGACAAGATTCATAATGTATTTCATGTTTTGATGCTCAAGAAGTATCAATTAGATCTTTTACATATGATTACCTCAGAGGGAATAGAAATTCAACCGGATTTGATTTATGAGGAAGAATCGGTAAAGATATTGGCACATAGAGTCAAAGGATTAAGAAATAAAATGATCTCGCTTGTTAAAGTTCTTTGATGAAATTATGAAGTCAAAAAGTGACTTGGGAAAAATAAAAAGATATGAAAAAACAATTTCCTCAATTTTTGAACCAGGTATGTGTTGAAATTTTGAGGATGAATTTTCTTAAGGGGGAGAATTGTAATATCCCAAATTTTTAGTTAGTGACCAAAATGTAAAATTTCAAAGTTTAGGGGTTAAAGTGTAAACTTCGTAAAAGTTTAGGGACCAAAGTGTAATTTTCAAAAGTTGCGTATTTAACCCCTTAAATGAATAGTTTACCCCCAAGAATGACGTTTTCGTGTTACCTAGATTTTTTATACGAAGTTTGTATTATTGGCTATAAAGCGATAAATTTTGGAAGAATTTTCGGATAATCGAATCGAATCGAATCGAATATCTAGGATATTTTGAAGGATGATAAGACAAGGTTGATTATGTCATTTTACATGCCTAATATATTTTCTTTATTTTGGAAGAATATGAACCCTTGGATTTAAGTTGATTTTCCATGCTAAATTTGAGTCGTTGGATGAAAAATAGCAAGATCGTAATTTTGGAAAATCATAAGGGCAAAGTTGGTAAAATACTAATTCCATATTAAATTTAGGTCATTGGATGAAGGATGGTGATACGAGGAATATTATGGAAATATAGAATTTTTGAAATAGATCCGATAGCTTAGTAAAGGTAAAATCGTAGTAGAAGTATTTTGTGAATATCAAGAAATCAGATTGAATTAAAATTTCAGAGGCTGTTCCATAATCCATGGAAAATCATAAAATGATATTTATAGAATAGTGGTCGGTTGAAGAGAAACTAATTTAGTTATATTTTAATGGAATGTCAATTTTGAAGCAAATTAGTAAATAAAGAATAGCTGGAGGGCAAATTGGTCATTTGGCAGGAATGGCAAATTTGAAATATTTGAAGTTACAAGAGCTATTTTTGGAAGAATAATTTTGAAGTTAAATCTTGGCCCTTGATTGATGATAAAATCAATGTCAATTGTTGGATAAAAGGGCACTTTTGTAATTTCCCTATTTGAATGAATTTAAAATTCATTTATATATTACAAGTGGCATAATTGGAGAGATTTAAAATTAATGGCAAAAGATGAAGCCTTCTTCATCTTTCATATTTTTTAAAATATGGGTAGAAAAGGGTGAAAATTTTCAAGCTCGATTTAAGCCCGAAACTCGATTTTCAAGTAACCTTTCGAACTGCAAAATTGTTATACTCTTCAAGCTCTATCTTTTGATGTATTTAATTCATGGAATACATGCTTAATTGATGGAAATTTTACATGAGAAGGAAATTAGGGTTTATGAACAAAATTGGGGCTTTTGAAATTTTATGATTCTATGGTTGAATTTAAGTTGGAATCAAGCTTATATGATGTTAAATTCATGTTATTGAGTTAGGATTTAAACCCTACATATTTTGGTTTGTATGGAGAAGATTAGGGTTTATGGATTTAAGTCTAACTTAGGGTTTGTGACGTTGGATTAATGATCTAGTAAGCTTGATTTGTTATTTGGAAGCAAAACCCTAAGTTAAAACTTATAGGGACCAGTTCGGCAAGCTTCAAACTTAAGGGACCAAATCTGAATTTTATGAATTTGGAGTATATTTGTAATTAATGATGTTGGAGATGTGAAATTGATGTTAGAATGCTAAACTAATGTTGAATCGAATTAGGGACCATTTTGACAAATTGTCAAAATCAAGTGATCAAATAGGAAAGGAATTCTTGGATGGGATTAAATCTGATTTTTAGTTAAAATAACCGAATTAAGGTAGTAGTGTTGATTTGAGGACTAAATTGCAAAGTTAAGAAGTTTAAATCCTTTCCTTTGCATTTAAGTGACTATTTTGGGCAAACAAAGTAAACTAGAGGGAATTATTTTGAATAATTATTTGATGAAGAAGAAGGTGAATTGATAGTTTGAAGCAAGTGATGGGACTAAATTGATAAGTAGAAAAATAAGAAAAAGTTAGTAGAAATTAGAAGTTTATTATGGAAAGCTATGAAGAAGATTGAATTTTGGCAGTGACTTTGAAAATTCACCATAAACTCTAAAAAAAATGGTTAGATGATGAATTTTATACCGTTGTAAAGTTGTGTTTGTCTATTTTCGTTTCCAACAAACGGAAACTGATTTCAAGTTCCGAGTTAGAAGATATGAATTTTTAATCGAATGAAGGTCAGAAAATTTACAGAGCAGTTTCTGTCAAAACAGCACTGTGACGGGAGTTTGAAGAATTTTCATAATTTTTTTAGATTTTATTAATTTATGTGGCTTATACCGATAGAACCGTTATCAAATCTAGTTTTTCCAGTATAAAGGAAGTTAAGATCTGATATGTATTCTGCCCCGTAATACCAAATATTTGAAGGTAGCGCAAGTTGTCAGAAAATGGAATTTGAAATATTTTGTATTTAAATGTGAGTTAGCAAGCTCGCAAGAATTATTGGAAGTTCAAATTGGTCACTAGGGACCATAATGCGTTTCTGAACAATACAAGAAAGGAAAAATATTTGAAAATTTTATATTCGAACGATTATACTAGACAGCGTGTTTAAGGTACTGTTAGATTTGAATCTAACAAATATTTTATCTTATTCATGTGATTAATGAACTCAAGGCTGAATCAAAGAAGGTTCGAGGTTCTATAAAGGAAATGATCGAGTAGAAATTAGTGAGGCATGCCAACAAATGGCCCAGTTGAGTGCATACATGTATTTAAATGTATGTTAGTTGACATACATTTTCATAGGGAGACTTGTGATAAGTCAACCTAAAAGGTAAATATTTTTATATAGCATAATATGTTTTGTATGATACATTATTTTACTGATTTAAAGATCATGGAATATCTTTATGCTTACAAATGGTTTATAGCATGATATATATGACAAGCTACTTATATAGTTTTTAAATGGCATGCACAATGTGAATTGTATAGAACATATTGGAGTATGAACTACTCTAATATGATATGTTTTACATGATATAAATTGGATACGGGTTGCTTGCCATTTAATAGGAATTGATTTTTAAAGTTGCCATTGGTAGTATAATATTGAGTTGGACAATATAGTGGTATACCATAAGAGTCACACTATATCTGACACTTCATTGTGTCGACAATATACGACATCTAAAGTTTGCAGCACTTCATTGTGTTGATATTGCAACACTTTATTGTGTTCATATGATCGCAACACTTCATTGTGTTGATATGTTACCGATACTTCATTGTATCGATAGAAAGGATAGTACTAAAATGTACAAGACTCGTATATTAGTCACTTGATATTTACCTTGGGCTATATGATTACACAGTACAACTATATGATCTTATATACATAAATTCATGCATTACATATTATATGATTTAATGATTATTATGTTATTTTTGAAAGTATCATGCATTACAAAGTATTTATTTATGTTCTTATCTTATGCTTCACTAAGTTCGTACTTAGCGTGTGTTTGATTATACACACGTAGGTAAATCAACTTGAGAGTGAGAAGAGCATTGCATCAATATGGGAAAGCTCAACAGGTAATCACAATAATGGCATCCTAATTAAGGTTGGATTTTTATAGTGGCATGTATACTTGTTTAACCTATTTGAGTGTGATTGGCCTTTAAAGTTCGTTATGGTTTCATGATAATTGGTATTTCTGGAAAGATTCAAAATTAAGAGTAAACTCAGGTGATGAGTTACATGCTAAGATAATTTATTTATGTTTGGAACTCGATCAAATAATTTAAGTGAATTTTAAATTAAGTTAAGCGTGCTTGGGCTAGAGAAATTTTAGGATGGGTGACCATCGGGAAGTTTTCTGAAAATGTTAAATTGCCCTGATTTTTGGATTGAAGAAGTTGTAACATTTCCAACTTGTACCCGGTGTACGGATACGGGAAAGAGGTGTTACAGACGCGGATCTATGCTCATCATGAGGGGTGTAACGATACTGATGTGATTGCAGGTAGTTTCACCTTACAATCTTTGTCCTTGTTTTCTTTGATTGATTCGGGGTCTACTCATTCATATATTTTAAGTGAGCATGCATCATTGTTGAATGTTCCTGTTGAGATTTTGGATGTTGGCATGTTGGTAACTAGTTCTTTTGGGGAGACGGTTACAATTAGAAGGTTGTATAGGCGTTGTCCTTTGACAATGCAAGGTCATGAATTTGCTGCGGATTTGATGGAGTTGTCGTTTCATGGTTTTGACGTTATCTTGGGTATGGATTGGTTAAGTGAGCACAAGGCGGTGGTGGATTTTGATTCTAAAAGGATTACTCCGAGGTTGGCCAACGATTATGAAGTTGTGGTGGTTTGTGAGAATGTGAAATTCTTGTCCAATGTTGTGTCAGCTTCTCGAGCGGAGAGAATGATGTTTGATGGTTGCCAAGCCTATTTGGCTATTGTTATGAATCCAGAAGCCAAGGGTGTTTGGGTGCAGGACATTCGGGTTGTATGTGATTATCTGAAAGTTTTCCCTGAAGAGTTGTCGGGTTTACCTCCGGATAGGGAGGTGGAGTTTTGTATTAAGACATATGAAGGAACAACTTCGGTGTCTATTGCTCCTTATCGGATGGCACCGAAGGAGTTAAAAGAGTTAAAATCGCAGCTTAAGGAGTTAGATCATGGGTTCATTCAGCCAAGTGTTTCTCCTTGGGGTGCTCCGATTCTTTTTGTGAAGAAGAAGGATGGATCGATGCGTATGTGCATATATGATCGTCAGTTGAATAAGTTGATGGTGAAGAACAAATATCCGTTGCCGCGGATTGATGACTTGTTTGATCAATTTTGTGGAGCAGTGATGTTTGCGAAGATTGATTTAAGGTCGGGGTTTTACCAGTTGAAGGTAATGGATGTAGATGTGCATAAGGCGGCGTTTCGTACAAGGTATGGGCATTACGAGTTTTTGGTGATGCCGTTTGGTTTGACGAATGCCCCGATGGCTTTCATGGACATGATGAACAGGGTGTTCCATGAGTACCTTGATCGGTTTGTGGTGGTTTTTATCGATGATATACTCATGTACTCTTGTACAAAGGAGGAACATGTTCAGCATTTGTAGATTGTGCTGCAAGTATTGAAGGTTATTCAATTGTATGCTAAGTTGAGCAAGTGCGAGTTTTGGCTCAATGAGGTGATGTTTCTTGGACGTGGTTTCCGCGGACGGTATTCGTGTTGATCCACAGAAAATTGAGGCTATTCTCAATTGGAAACAACCTAAGACCGTATCAGAGATGCGTAATATTCTTGGGTTGGCTGGTTATTATCGTTATTTTGTGGAGGGGTTTTCTAGTATCGCAACTCCGTTGACAAGGTTTCTGCAGAAGAGTGTACCTTTCGTGTGGACGGAGAAACAATAAAAGAGTTTTGAGAAGTTGAAGGAGGTTTTGACACATGCTCTTGTGTTGATTCAACCAGAATCTAGGAATGAGTTTGTGGTTTATAGTGATGCGTCGTATGCTGGCTTGGGTTGTGTGCTGATGTAAGATGGGAAGGTTGTGGCCTATGCGTCAAGGCAGTTGAAGGTTCATGAGTGCAACTATCCAACTCACGATTTGGAGCTTGCAATTGTGGTGTTTGCTTTGAAGATTTGGCGACACTACCTTTATGGTGAGAAGTGTGTGGTTTTCACGGATCATAAGAGTTTGAAATATTTGATGTCTCAAAAGGATTTGAACCTTAGGCAACGAAGGTGGTTGGAGTTGCTTAAGGATTACTACTTGACAATTGAGTATCATCCTGGAAAGGCCAATGTTGTTGCGGATACTTTGAGTCGTAAGGTAGCGGTTGAGCTTAGAGCGATGCTTGCGAAGTTGAGTGTGACACAGGAAGGTGGGTTGTTGGCTGAATTGCAAGTTAAGCCTATTGTCACAGATGATTAAGGCTAAGCAACTATTTGATGATTCTTTGGTTCCTCATGTTAAGGACATAGCAAACGGTAATCTGATGGATTTCCATTTTGATGATGATTGTGTTTTGTGCTTTAAGGTCCGAATAGTGGTGCCGAAAGTTTCGGAGCTCAGGCACACTATTTTGGCAGAAGCACATTCTAGTCTTTTTGCTATGCATCTGGGTAGTACCAAGATGTATCGTGATTTGAAGGAAAGGTACTACTGGGTTGGGTTGAAAAAGGATGTGGCTGAGTTTGTTTCCAATTGTATGGTGTGTCAGCAGGTCAAGGCTGAACATCAGTTTCCATCCGGGTTGTTTTAATTGCTGAAAATTCTAGAGTGGAAGTGGGAGAGAATCACCATGGATTTTGTGAAAGGGTTGCCGTTGACATCGGCGAAAAAGGATTTCATTTGGGTGATTGTTGATTGGTTTACAAATTGTGCGCATTTTATGCCAGTGCATACGACGTACACCTTGGACAAGCTAGCATATTTGTTTATAGCTGAGATCGTGCGTTTGCATGGGGTACCAAAGTCTATTATTTCAGATAGAGATTCGAGGTTCACAGCATGGTTTTGGAGATGTTTACATCAGGCTTTAGGTTCGAGGTTGAGTTTTAGTACCGCGTATCATCCCCAGACGGATGGGCAGTCTGAACGTGTTATCTAGGTCTTGGAGGATATGCTGAGGTGTTGTATTATTGAATTCCAAGGAACTTGGGAGAAGCATTTGCCATTGGTTGAATTTGCTTATAATAACAGCTATCAAGCGAGTATTCAGATGGCACCATATGAGTCGTTGTATAGCCAGAGGTGTCATACGCCCTTGTGTTGGGCCGAGGTAGGGGAAAAGCATGTTTCGTTGCCGCATGTGTTGAAAGACACGGATGAGAAAGTTAAACTTGTGTGTGAACGCTTGAAGGCATCTACGGATCGACAGAAATCTTACGTGGATTTGATGCGTAGGGAGATTGAATACGCGGTGGGTGATCGTATGTTCTTGAAAGTGTCACCGTGGAAGAAAGTGAGGCAATTCAGACGTAAGGGTAAGCTTAGTATGAGGTTTATTGGACAGTATGAGATCGTGGATCGTGTTGGTCCTGTGGCTTATCGGTTTAGGTTTCCACCCAAGCTTGAGAAAATACATTATGTGTTCTATATATCTATGCTACGGAGGTATCAGTCAGATCCTTCGCATGTTATGCCGGTGGAGCATATTGAGTTGGGACCAGATTTATCCTTTGATGAGGAGCCGATTGAAATCCTTGATTCCAGCAGCAAGGTTATACGTGGTAAGACGATAGAGCTGGTTAAAGTCCTGTGGCGTCATTACGGTGTCGAGGAAGCCACCAGGGAGAGTAAGGCGGATATGTTGGAGCAATTTCTGCATCTTTTTCCTCCAGGTAAATTTCGAGGATGAAATTTCTTAAGAGGGGGGGAGTTGTAACGCCCCGGTTTTGGGCCTAGTGGTTTTAAGACATTGCAAATCACATTGCCATAGCTACATCACATTCACGACCGAAATAAAAATCAATGCTCACTAGCATTCAATATACTTTTAAAACATTGCATATGTACTTTAAAATCATGCATTTACAGTAAGTAAAACCAACCATGTTTACGACTAAAACATGAATCACACATGTTCATATTTGAACTGATATTAAAGAGAAAAGGAGGGAAACTTACTTCTAAGCTTAGGTAAGTATTTCAAACTTAACCTAAACTTCCAAAACCACTTTCAAATCCTTGAAAGACTTTTAAGACGGTTTCTACTCACCGATTTCACTTCGCCTTGCTTGCTACTGCGAAACAAGCTCCCAGCAAGCCACAAACCACCTCAAGATGCTACACCTTGATTATCCCCTGTTTTGACCATACAAAACCAGAGGAAACATGCATTAAAATGCATCCAACTCTCTGTTTCAAACCAAAATCCCGCAGCTCTCAAGTTGCCCACTCACAACTCATCCAAAATTTTCCGAAATCAACCTCAAACACTTCTAAATCTTAACCCAGCCATAATATAACGATTCAATACATCAAACTTCATCAAATAACATCTAAAAACCCTTTTACAACATCCTTTTACTTTCAGCAATGATTAAACTACAACAACAACCCAAAAACCAAGAATCAACCAATTTTGGGATTCCATTGTAGAAAACAACTTATCTACAATATAACATATCCAAATTAAGATTGAAATCAATCCTTAACAATGGAAAAACAGATCCACTTCGAAAATCACAAGATTCCATCAATTAACCCTCAATTAAGCAAAATTCCATAATTAATCAATTAAAATCTATTAAAAACATATATAAATAGTCAAGAACTTGGAAATTTTAGTAAAGAACCTTTCATTAGAGGAGAAGAACGAAACTTACCTCTAATGTGTGAGTTTCCCCTTAATTGGATGTTTTCCTCTTGAAAATTAATGAAATTCAATAAGGTTTTTGAGAAAACATGTTAAAAATCATTTAGAAAATCAAAGGATAAAGAGAAAAGATCATTACCTTGAATCTCTAATATGAAAAAGAGTGTTTGGCTTAGAGTATTTTGAGAGAAAATATGAGAGAAAAAAAGTTACGTCAAATTGTGATTTGGAAAAAATAACTACCTTTTAACTAAACCTTATTAATTCTTTTATTTAAAACTCTTGTAAAATGATCCTAATTCAGAGAAAACTCAGATTAGACCAAATGGTAAAATAGCTCCTTAAAGATTCAAAGTTTTGACTCTTTACAAAACAGTCACCTTTTTAACACAATTTTCAAAAATTGCTTTTTGGTCACTAACCAAAATGTCACCCTTCCAAAGCTTATTTTCCAAAATTGCTTTTATTAAATGATATATTGGCTATGTGACAAGGTGATAAAACATTCAGATATAGTTTGCGTGCCATAGGATAAAGCGCACTATAATATGTTTAAAAATCGATCGTGGTTGAGGGTCCTTGAGGTATTGCAGTCGGCTACTCGGACTATGTTGTTATCACTTGGGTTGAGCAGTCGGTTCCCCTTGTTGATGTAAAGCTTGCGGTCGGCAAGGTTGTAAAGTCATGCGGTTGGCATGGGGTAGTCTTGATGATGGTCGGTCATTAAGGGAGATTCGTGTATCTGATGTGTAAAGTTAATGGTCGGTTAACTAAAGATTTGCGGTCGGCTAATCAGGGATAGTGGTCGACTATCCGAGGTCATTATAGTTGCCAATATATTAGAATTCTATTGTTGAATCTATTTTAATGCTTTGCGATTTAAGCATGGCTTTGTATTTAATGCTTTGGAATTCAAGCATGGTTTTGTATCAAATGCTTTGGGGGGTTTAAGCATGTGATATGGATTGTTTGACATATGGTCGATATGCATGGTTTGAGTTGGAAACATTGGAACTTTCTTAGGTCGTAAGCATGGTTTGAAATCAAGTGTTGGCTTTTAAGGGTTTTAATGCATCATGGTCTTAAAAGCATCCTCATTAAACAAGTGTGCTTACACTTTCTTTTTCCTAATGATGCAGAGCATTAAGGCTTGGGGAAGCAAAGGCAAAGTCGTATTGATACAAGAGGCAAAGCAATTTTGAGTATGAACTCGGTTTATGTTTTTGGTTAATAAGGCAATGTGTACGCCATGGATTTTGGGATTTGTAATTCTATTTTCCCCTAGTTTTGAGCATGTGTAATGCTGTGATTTCGGAGTTTGATTGATGTTGTTATGTTTGTTGTGCATCGTTACCCATGGTTGATGTTATGAGGTTGCCTAGGTATGCATCTAGATGGTCTTGCTTGGATGGCATGCTTTGCTAATCATAACATGTTGATTTGGGTGTTGAAGTGATATTGGCTTGATGCTTGTGATGGTAAATGTTTATTTGAGCACTTTGGAATGTTTGGTGGAGTGTTTTAGGGAGCATGCCTCCAGTGTAATCTTTATGATAGCATAAGCATGTTTTGTTGCTAAACCATGGTACAAGTGTTGGTATATGTATTGTTGAATGTTTTATATCCATGTATGCAAGTTTCTAGGATCTAAATGCATCTAGATTTGAGTGAAAATCAGAGGAAAATGACATTACAGGCCTATGCGTACCGATACGCAGGGGACCATATCGCTACGGCTAGGAAAAATAAGGTAGTCAGCATTAGTACAGGCATTGCAGTACCGGTACGGATAAGAAAACTAAGCTTGGCATACCGGTACGGGATAGAGTGTACCAGTATGGGGACTCGCTACTAGAAAATCACCTTTTGAAGGAAAGCTCGTGTACTGGAACACCAAGGGCTTGTACCGGTACGACTTTTGTATTGTGCAAGCTGACATGGCATACCGATACTGTACATTGTGTACCGGTATGCGTTATTATTTTGTATCGGTACGACCATGTACGTATAGCTACGAGAGGCACTTTTTATAGGTAATGTCATGGAAACCAGTTTCTTGTCTCTTGCGTTTCTGTCCCTAAGTATTGCAAATGTAATTAAACGCACATAGATGATCATATTGACCTGAAATTTGATATGTGGGCATGTAAATGAACTAATTGAAGATTTGTAACTTTAATTTCAATTTTGGACCGATAATTTAAAGTATTTATGTTTTAGTCCTCGTAATGAATGTGATGCAATTGGCCTCCTATTTGTGATTCGTTTTCTTCTAAATTTCACCTTCTACGAGTATGTACATGTAGGATTAATAACTTGCATCTAGACAAGACAAAAAGGAAAAAAATGGACCGACTTTTCATAACCCTTCTCCGGTTTGCTTCGGCAAACCTAATGTAGCTCACTCGATTCGGTCAGGAGTCTAGGTCGGGTTGAGGGGGTTAGAGATCCCAAAGCATTAAACCATTTTACAATGGTTAAATCCCAAAGCATTAAATCATAAAACCATGCTTCAATCCCAAAGCATTATAATAGGTTCAACACATGAACTATCACTATATTGGCGTTTATAGTGACCCCGGATAGAGTACCCTCTATGCATACATCTCGGATATACGGATCTCTCATACCATGCCTAGTTAAACCACAAGATTTGACAACCTAGCCTAGTTAAACTGTGAGTTTTACCACCCTTGCCTAGTTAAACCACAAGTTTACCGACCTTGCCTGGTTAAACCACACGCCCCAAATGAGGTCCCAACAGTCCGAGTGGCCTAGTTAAACCGCCATACCTCAAAGACCCATGGCCACGATTGATTTTGTTTATATTTTATAGTGCATATTAATCCTATGGCATGCCAACTATATTTGATTGTTTTTCACCTTGTCACATAGCCAACATATCATTTACAAAACCATTTACTAATTGTTTTACCATGCATTAACACAATTACCACATATGCAAGCCACCTTGCTAATCCAATAACATCATTCCCGACCGAAATGAAAACCAATGTTCACTAGCATTTCTTATACTTTTAAACCCCTGCATTTGTACTTAAAATCATGCATTTCCAGTAAGTAAATCAAACCATGTTTACGACCAAAACATGAATTACACATGCTCATATCTGAACCGATATTAAAGAGCAAAAGTGAGAAAACTTACTTCCGAGCTTAGGTAAGTGTTTCAAGCTTATCCTAAACTCCCAACAACCTTTGTTAAACCTTTTAAAGGTGTTTAAACTAGTTTCCACTCATCGATACAACCTCGCCTTGCTTGCCAACGCAAATCGAGCTCCCGCAAACAACAATCAATGTCAAGCTTCGTCGCCTTGATTATCCCTTATTTTAATCACATAAAACTAGAGGATAAATGCATCATTATGCATCCAAACCATTGCCTACAAGCAATTTCCCGCAACTCTCAAGTTGCCCACTTAAAAACCATCTGAAACATATCGAAAGCATCCTCAAACACTTCCAAAACTCAACCCAGCCATAATATAACGATTCAACCCATCAAACATCATCAATTAACATCTTAAAACCCTTTCCCAACATCCTTTTACTTCCAACAATGATTAAACTCCATTAACCTTACAAAAACCCTTAATTAACAACCTTAAACATTAAAGATTCAAATTATTTTCGGGATTACAATGTTAAAACAAAGTTATTAACTCAATTAAACATCAAAATCATGATCTAATCTGATCAAAATCCCAGCAAAACAGAACAAGTACGAAGATCCACAAATTTCATCAATCAAAACATAATTAAATAATTTTTCCTCAATTAAACGATCAAAACACATTATAAAACAATTGTAAAGAGTCAACAACTTGGGAATTTCAGTAAAGAGCCTTTCATTAGAGGAGGAGAATGAAACTTACCTCTAATGGATGCTTTCTCCCTTAATTGGATGATTTACATGAGAAAACAAAGTTAAAATAATAAGGTTTTTGTAAACTAACAACAAAGAATCATTTACAAACAAAAGATTTAAGAAAAGAAAGATTTGCCTAAAGATTTAGAAGAAGAAATTGATGTTTGGCTGGAGAGATTTTGAGAGAAAATATTTAAGAGAAAGTTACGTGATTTTTGTTTTAAAGCTTTTAATTACAAATTAATTCTCCCCAACCTATTTATATTTTCTAAAACACTTTAAAAATAGCCAATTAAGGGATAAAGTCTGATATTATACTTTTAGGGCAATTAGCTCCTTAAAGATTCAAATTTTTGACTCTTTACAAAATAGTCACTAAAAATAGTTTTCAAAGTTTGCATTTTGGTCACTAGTCCAAAATGTCTAATTTCCAAAAGTCCTTTTCCAAACTGATTTCACCACAATCATTAATATATTTAATAATGATTTTAGAATATTTTCCACAATTTTATCACCTTCAAAAATATATAATCCGATTTAATCCCGAAACTGACTCGAATCTCTAATACCGGTCCACCGGACCTTTGAACCAACCTTTAGACATATAAGCCCAAAATCGGGTGTTACAGGAAAGGTCTCAATAGGACGACTAACATGATTTTCTGGCTGGTTTTGTTGGTTCTAATCTTGGGAAAGATTGGATCAAATGGCTCGGGTCTAGTGATGTGAGGTATACGATTAAATCTGTCGGGCTATCACTGGCGTCCATTTCTAAGTCAGATTTTAAATGGAAAAATATGTTATGGCTCGGCGTTGCTCCCCTCAGAGTAGAGGCTTTTATTTGGTTGGTTCTTCACCTTCGCGTCTCGGTTAAAGTTGAACTTATGAAAAGAAGAGTGCTATCGGATTCTAATTGTATATGCCCATTGTGTTGATTATTCGATGAATCGGTGGAACATCTATTTTCTTTTGTTTCATTTCATGGTCAGTATGGTGACACGTTGGTGCTCTATGGGTTAGTTATTTAGTCCTACATCATGATCTTATCAAGTTTTTAATTTCTTGGCAGTCCATGAGGCCTTTCCAGGGCAAAAGCTTTATTTGGGAAATCATTCCCTTCGTAATAATTTGGTCAATATGGTTGCTTAAGAACGAGATTATTTTTCAGAGGAAATCCCTCGATGTAGTTCAACTTGTAACGCCTTAATTTTGGGCCACGCGGTTTTAGTGGCTTGTTAGACGGTCCAGTGGACGGGTTAGGGATTTGAGTCGGATTCAGGAGTAAATATTTTTCGGTAAGATTAAAATGTGGAAAAATGGTTAAAATCATATTTTAATATATGGTTAATATTGGTTAAAACAATTTTGGAAAATGGGTTTTTGGAAGTGTGACATTTTGACCAAAATGTAATTTTTGAAACTGGTTTTAAAAGGTGACTAAAATGAAAGGGATCAAACTCTTAGAATCCTTAAGGAGATATTTTACCAAGTATTTGCTGGTGATTTCTCCTATCAATTAAACCTTTTTAACACGTGTTTTAAAAGTTAATTAAAAGAGGATTTGTTATTAAAAAGTTAGTTATCATTTTCAAGAAAATTGACGTAACTTTTCTCTTTACTTCTCTTATGCCAAACACTCAAGTTTTCATTAAAAATCAGAGGTGAGAGATCATTTTACTCAGATTATTGATTTTTAGTTGATTCTTTAACTTTGATTTACAAAACCTCATTGAAATCTTATTTTTCTTAGCTTTCAACAAGCCCATTGCGGGAGAAATCACACAAGAGGGGTAAGGTCCAGGATCTCCTCTATTGAATGATTCTTTATTGATACCCCAAGTGTTTGATCCTTGATTTATGGTTTATAATCTGATTTATTGAATTAATTGGGTGAAATTGATGAAAAAGAGAAAGATCTGTACTGGATCTATTTTCCAGTGATGAAGATTGATTTTAATCATATTTTGGATGTATTATTATGTTGATAAGTTGTTTTTAACAATAGAATCCCGAAACTCTTGAATCCCTAGTTGTTTACGTTGTTACATTTGTGTTTTTGTGAAGTTATGGTGGCTGTTTAATTGCTGGAAGTATATGAATGATTCAATCCTATTTTTGAGTGTTAATCGATGATTATGGAAGTGATAGATTGTTAGATTGTGGCTAGGTTGTGTTTGGAAAGGATAAGGTGATGATTTCGGTTGTTGAGGTTGGGTAATTTTGAGAGGATTGTGGAAGTCCATGAGGAATTGTTGTTACAGTGTTTTGAATGCATTGAGCTGCATTAATCCTCTGTTGTAATATGGTTAAAATAGGGGAGGTTGATCCGGAAGTGATCGGTGAAGCTTTGGAGGCTTTGAATGCTTCTTTCGCGTCAGCGAATCGAGGTTTCGCGTATTGGTGAGTGAGAACGTGGATTCCAGGTTTGGAATGTTTTAAAGGTGGTTTATGGGAGTTTAAACTTAGCTTGATACGCTAGTTTAAACTTGGAAGTACGTAAATGTGATTTTTCTCTCTCAGTTGTGCTAGTGTGAAATGGTTTTATGTACTTGTTTTGATTTACATTGAGCCTACTGTTTAAGCATGTTTTAAAGTATTTGAGATATTGTTTTTAAGCATGAATTTCTAAAGGATGCACATGGTAAGTGATCCTTGTAAGTATATGGTTTATACTTGTGGTTTAAAGCATGGTTGTTGCTTTGGAAAATTGGTTTGGCAAGTGATGTGGTTTTAAATTGTTATCGGATATAGTTGACCGGCCATAGGATTGATAGTGCACTATAATAAGTCGCCTTGGATGTTGAGGGTTTAGATTCGTGTACCGAAAACTCCATCCAAGTGCCCCAACGGTAGAGGGGTTCTACAGTACTATATACTCTCATTAGTGGATTAAGAATCTAACCGAGGTAAGGGGTTGGTGTCCCCGTGGGTTGAAAGTGTACCCGGTTGTTAGGTACCACGATTGTGATTGTATTGCTATTTCCAGTTGAGATGGCTTGAAGTGTTGGGTAAACACTTGTTGAATCTGTGTATCCGATGAACTATTTTGGTAAAGGAACTTGGTTAATTATCACTTGTGAGCCAATATAATTGTTGATGTATCATTGAAAGGTTTATGTTGTATAATGTGATTTATACATGTTTACTCTTTAAGCTTTGCATATGGTTGTTATGCATGAGAAGGCTTAAATTGAGGCTAGCAATGGGACTTGTTGTTGGATAATGATACATGTTGCATATGGTTTAATATGCTAGTTTTAAAGATGTTAAGTGCATGTTTTAAAGGCATGATAACGTTTTAACGGATGTTTGAAATGAGATTTCAATGTAATGTTGAGAAATGGTTTTAATGCATTGATGGTGTGTTGTTTTTTAGCACTCCTCACTAAGCCTAGTGTGATTACGCTCTCTTTTTCCATCAATGCGGAGATTTAAAAGCTTGGAAGGCAGCGAGAAGCAAGGGATTGGTACAAGACTTGGTAACCAAAGTATGTTTTGAATTAGACTATAAGTAATAAGGGCAATGGGGGTTTCCGTTGTTGTTTGGGAGATAATTTGTTAAACTCACTGTTGAGCAAGTCTGTCTAGTTGCTATTGAGTTGTAAATGGCCTTTATGGTTTGATTTTTGTGATGGATTAGATTTTCATGTTTTACTTGAATGGTTTTCTAGGTTGCATGCATATAAATTTACATTTAATGCAAGATGCCGTGAATGGATGCTGAATCTGTGATGTTATGTTGTGGTCTGATTCTAAATTGTGTTGGGTGTGTGTTAGGAGCATGTTAGGATGTTTTGGTATAGATAAAAGCATATTAAACCAGCTAAAAGTGACATTACAAGCCCAAGTGTATCGATACGATGGGGATCGTATCGGTACGACTAGGCAAATTTATGCTCTGGGTTTTGGTACGGGATAAGGAATACCGATACAATTCTATGCCACTAGAATGTTGTTTTTCTAGTTGAAACCCGCGTACCGAAGCACCTATATGTTGTATCGGTACGGGTATTGAACATTTTTTAATGAGACCTATTATCCAGCTAGGCGTACCGGTACGGTACATGGTGTATCGAAACAGGGCTGAGCAAAATTAAACACCGTATTAATACGGTTACCTGAGTATCGATACGGTGACCATTAATTCTATTAACGTCATGGGAGAGAAGTTATGTTTTCTTACGTTTTGGTCCTTGAATATTATGGATGTAATTGAATAAGTTCGGATGATCTTTTTAAGCTGATTTTTGACGTGTAAGCATGAAACCTGTCTAATTAAAGGTTGGTATTGTAAAAATGATTTAAGACCCTACAATTTTTTGAATTTTCAAATTGGTCCCTAAATTATATATATGACCAATTGGGTGTCAATTCGACGCCCGATTGAGTTAGATTTTCACCAGAAATCAGTATGTACATGTAGGATAATAATTTTGTTTCTAGACAAGATAAAAGAAAAAATGGTCAGGTTTTGGGCTTAATTCTTTATGGTTTACTTTGGTAAACCTAATGTAGCTCGCTCAGTTCGATCTTGCGATTGGGCTGAGTTGAGAGGGTTATTTGGTGGCATCAGAGCCAGGTTTGCGATAGTTGGGAGTTGGTTTGATTGTAGTAATGTTATTGTGAGTTGTTATCTGTTGTTTGATATGCACGGTGATTGTAATATGCACGGTGGTTGCTTTATGCCATGTTGGGGGAAAATTTGGGAAACCCATTGCCTTATTATTATAGTCTAAAATGTTATGATTTTGAAATGGAAGTCTTAGATCCTTGCTTGAAGCTGGCCTAATTGTTTTGTGTTTGAATGATTATCATGCCTTAGATATATTGTTAGCACGATGGGACCAAGAAGAGAGTTACGATCTAGTATGATTGCTGCTGCCATTGGGCAGGAAATCGAGAAGAATATTATACCTCCTGGAGGGTTACCACAACCCCCACCTAATCCACCTGAGGTAGTGGAGTAAGTACCAACTGCGCCAGTTGGGCCAGGGATGGGTGATAAGACACCATTGATTCAGACCATGACATGTGCTTTTTAGGTAGCAATTGTGTGTGTTCATGTGCTGGCACCACCAGTAGTTGGGCAGGGTTTGCTGCTAGAGCGTCTTTACAATTTGGGCAGAGTTGAGTTTTGAGGTTTGTCACCTGAGGCTTTTGAGGGATGGTTGGCCAGTACTGAGAGGATACTGGGCCAGATGGGTTGTTCTGATGCTCGTAAGCTGGGCTGTGTTGTGTCCCTATTATAGGGTGATACGTACACATGGTGGACTACCACGATATCCGGTATGGTAACTGAAGATGTAACCTGGAGTTCTTTTGTGGTGTTTTCTGGAAGAAGTACTTGGGAGTTCGATATCAGGACGATAGAAAGCGTGAGTTTATGGCTTTGGTACAGGGCAGTATGTCTATTGCGGAGTACGAGGTGCAGTTCGTGAGGTTGAGTCAGTATGCACCTCAGTTAGTTTCTGACGAGTTCGATGTGATCGTTTTTGCTATAGGCTTGTGTAGGAGGTTACAACATACATGCTTGCTGCTGATTACACAGATTGTGATGTGTTGGTTTCGCGAGCTAAGGATGTGGAGCAGAATCTGGGTTTGCTTCTAGGTCTCGAGGATTTAGCTTTGGTAAGAGAGCGGTTGATTCTAGTAGTGGTGGTGGTCAGGCCAAGAGAATCGTGATCGGAGGTTTTGCCTAGAGCCGAGGCATGGCGGAGGTGTTGTTGGACATGGAGTCTAGGGGCAGGGTGTCCAGGTTAGAGCTCCGTTTAACACCTATTGGGTTTGTGGATCTCGAGATCATCTGAGGCGAGATTGTCCGCGCTTGGCCAGGGAGGGCCAAGCCCCTACGCCTATTATGGCCAATGCTTGTTGGAGTTATGGGTCTGGCGACCATTTGTGACGTGATTATCCTTTGTTGGCTGGAGGTGGGCAGGGTGTGGCACCTGTTGTTGCTACGCAGAGAGGCTATGGTCGTGGCCGTGGACCATTTCAACGTAGAGATGGTGGGCAGAGGACTGTAGCTCATACCGATGCTATCCAGCCTGAAGGAGGTGGACCGGCTAGGGTGTATATGCACTGAGAGGGTCGCAATGACACCGATGTGATTACAGGTACATTCTCTTTACAGTCTTTGCCGTTGTATTCATTGGTTGATTCTGGTTATACCCATTCATACATCTTGAGTGAGAATGCACAGTTGCTTGATATATCTATTGAAATTCTTAATGTGGGTGTTACAGTGACTAGTTATCTTGGGGAGACAGTCGTGGTTAGGAGGTTGTATCGTAGGTGTCCGCTGATGGTTCAGGGACATGAGTTTGTCGTAGACTTGATGGAGTTGCCATTCCATGGTTTTGATGTAATTCTGGGTATGGATTGGTTAACCAAACATAGGGCTGTGATGGACTTTGAGACCAAACGAATATCCTTGAGGCTATCGGATGATTTTGAGGTGTAGTTGTTGGTGAGAATGCTAAGTTTTTGTCTAATGCTGTTTCGGCTTTGGAAGCAAGTCCAATGTTGGAATCTGGATGTAAGGCTTTCTTGGCCTATGTTATGAATCCTAGTTCGAAGGAGTTGAGGGTGCAAGATATTCACACAGTATGTGAGTTTTCGGATGTTTTTTTGAAAGAGTTATCGGGGTTGCCACTAGATCATGAGGTTGAGTTTGGAATCGAGGTCTCTGCAGATATGGCACCAGTGTCTATTGCTCCATATCACATGGCTTTAAAGGAGTTGAAGATGCAACTGCAGGAGTTGCTTGATCGAGGCTTTATTAGACCTAATATTTCACCGTGGATAGATGATCTGTTTGATCATTTTAGTGGTGCCTCGGTGTTTTCTAAGATAGATTTGAGGTCTGGGTACTATCAGTTGAAAGTGAAGAATGTAGATGTGCCCAAGACAACTTTTCATATGAGGTATGGGCATTATGAGTTTTTGGTTATGCTATTTGGTTTGACCAATGCACTGGCTACTTTCATGGACATGATGAATCGTGTGTTCCATGAGTTTTTGGACAAGTTTGTGGTTGTGTTTATCGATGATATCCTTGTGTACTCTCGTACCGAGGAGGATCATGATAAACATTTGCGGATTGTGCTTCAGACGTTGTTGGCTAATCACTTGTATGCCAAGTTAAGCAAATGTGAGTTTTGGCTTAGGGAGGTTGTTTTCCTTGGTCATGTTGTGTCGGACGAGGGAATACGTGTTGATCCGCACAAGGTTGAGGTTGTGATGAGTTGCAAGGTGCCTAAATCTGTGACAGAAGTTCGGAGTTTCCTTGGCTTGGAAGGTTATTACCATAGGTTCGTGGAAGGGTTATCGAGTTTGGCAGACTCCTTTAACCATGTTGTTGTAGAAGAATGTTCGGTTTGAGTGGATGGATGATAGGCAGCGGGATTTTGAAAGATTGAAGGAAGCTTTGACACGAGCTCCAGTCTTGGTTCAACCTGAACTAGGAAAGGAGTTTATTGTTTATAGTGATGCGTCATATGTTGGGATTGGTTGCGTGTTGATGCAGGAAAGTAAGGTAGTTGCGTATGCATCTAGCCAGTTGAAGGTGCATGAGCATAATTACCCTACTCGTGATCTTGAGCTTGCCGCAGTTGTATTTGCCTTGAAAATCTGGAGGCATTGCCTTTATGGCGAGAAATGTGTGGTTTATACGGATCATAAAAGTTTGAAGTATTTGATGTCCCTAAAGGAGCTGAATCTTAGGAAACAGAGGTGGTTAGAGTTGCTTAAAGATTATGATTTGTCTATTCAGTATCATCTGAGCAAAGCTAAAGTCGTGGCTGATGCTTTGAGTAAGAAGGCTGTTGTAAAGTTGAGAGCTATGTTCGCTCAGTTGAGTGTGACGTGTGACAATGGGTTGATAGATGAGTTGCAAGTGAAATCGTCCTTGTCACAATTAATTAAGGAAGGGCAAGTGCATGATGAGAGTTTGGTGCCGCATGTGAAGGATATCATGGATGGCAATCCTACGAATTTTCATTTTAATGATGAGAGTGTGTTGTGTTTTAAAGGTCGAATTGTGGTGCCTGAAGATGATGAGTTGAGGCGTACCATTCTGACTGAAGCGCATGCTAGTCCTTTTACTATGCATGCCGATAGTACCAAGATGTATCGTGGTTTGAAGGAAGAGTACTATTGGGTTGGTCTGAAGAAAGATGTGGTTGATTTTGTTTCTCGATGCATGGTATGTCAGTGGGTGAAGGCTGAGCATCAGTTTCCATCCAGGCTGTTGCAACCGTTGAGGATACTAGAATGGAAGTGGGAAAGAATCACCATGGATTTTGTGTCTGGGTTGCCTTTGACGCCGACCAAAAAGGATTCCATTTGGGTGATTGTTGATCGGCTTACAAAGTGTGCACGTTTTGTGCCAGCGCATACTACGTATACCTTAGATAGGTTGGTTGATTTGTATATCTCCGAGATTATGCGTTTGCATAGGCTGCCTAAATCTATAGTTTCAGATAGAGATCCTTGTTTCATAGCAAGGTTTAGGGTGTGCTTACATCGTGCTCTGGGAACTCAGCTAAATTTTAGCACTTCGTATCATCCTCAGAAGGATGGTCAGTCGGAGCGCGTGATTCAGGTTCTCGAGGATATGTTGAGATGCTATATTATTGAGTTCCAGGGAACGTGGGAGAAGCAAATGCCTTTGGTGGAGTATGCTTATAATAACAATTATCAGGCTAGTATACAGATGGCACCGTATGAGGCTTTGTATGGTAGGAAGTGTCGTATGCCTGTGTGTTGGGATGAAGTTGGGGAGAAGCATCTTTCCTTGCCTGATGTTTTGAGAGGCATGGACGAGAAAGTAAAATTGATATGTGTGTGCTTGAAAGCAGCTTCGGATCGTCAGAAATCCTACACGGATTTGAAGCGTAGGGATGTTGAGCATGATATTGGTGATCAAGTGTTTTTGAAGGTATCGCCTTGGAAGAAGGGGATGCGTTTTGGGCGAAAAGGGAAGCTTAGCCCGAGGTATATTGGACCATACGAGGTTGTTGAGCGTGTGGGTTCTGTTGCATACCGTTTGAGGTTACCTCCTGAATTGGAGAGGATTCATGATGTGTTTCATGTTTCGATGTTGCGGAGGTATCAGTCGGATCCCTCGCATGTTATGCCAGTGGAGGATATTAAGTTGAGGCCGGATCTATCTCATGATGAGGAACCGATAGAGGTTTTTGATACTAGCAGTAAGGTTCTGCGTGGCAAGACAGTCGAGCTTGTTAAGGCATTGTGGAGGCACCGCGGTGTTGAGGAGGCCACGTGGGAACGAAAGTCGGATATGTTGGAACATTTTTCGCACCTGTTTCCTCCAGGTAAATTTTTTAGGACAAATTTTCTTAAGTGGAGGAGAGTTGTAACGCCTCGATTTTGGGCCTAACGATTTTGCTGGCTTGTTAGACAGTCCAGTGGATCGGGTTAGGGATTTGAGTCAGATTCGGGAGCAAATATTTTTCAGTAAGATAAAAATGTGGAAAAACGTTTAAAATTATATTTTAATGTATGGTTAATATTGGTGAAAACAATTTTGGAAAATAGGTTTGGCCATATCGAAAAGCCCTTCATAAAAACACTGTACCGAAACGCCTCCTCGAGTACCAAAACACTGGCCAATTTTGCCTTGACCCGTACTGAAATAGTTGCCCGCGTACCGGTACGCTAAGCTTGAAATGGCTTACTCGTACCAAAACAGGGACACCCGTACCGGTATGCCTAGACCTGTAATGTCCACTTTTGCTGGTTTAACATGTTTTCGAACATACCAAGACACCCTAACATGCTTCTAGCATACATCCAACATATTCAAGGGTCAAACCACATCAAAACATCCTAGTTCCAACATCATCTCATGGCAACATGCTTCAAAAGTAAATCCAGACGCGTGCTTACTAAACCCAAAGCAAGCCAAACATGAAATCTCAAACCATCACCACAACCAATCCAAAATGGCCTTCTACAACCCAAGAGCAGCAAAACAAACTTGCTCAAACAGGGAGTTTAGAAAAACACCTCCCAAAAAACAACGGAACCCCATTGCCCTTATTACTTATAGTCTAATCCAAAAACATACTTTTGATACCACGTCTTTTTGTGATCCCTTGCTTCCTGCTCCCTTCCAAGCTTTTAATTCTCTACATTGATGGACAAAGAGAGCGTAAGCATACTAGGCTTAGTGAGGAGTGCTCCAAAACAACACACATCAATGCATTAAAACCATTTCTCAACAACACATTGAAATCCCATTCCAATCATCTTTTAAACATCATTTAAAACATTATCATGCCTTGAAAACCATGCACTTAACATCTTTAAAAACCAGCATATTAAACCATATGCAACATGTATCATTAACCAACAGCAAATCCCATTGCTAAACCTCAATTTAAGCCTTCCCATGCATAACAGCCATATGCAAAGCTTAAAGAGTAAACATGTATAAATCACTTTATACAACATAAACTTTCAATGATATGCTTACAAGTGATCATAACCAAGTTCCATTACCAAAATAGTTCATCGGATACACGGATTCAACAAGTGTTCTCACAACACTTCAAGCCATTTCAACCGGAATAGCGATACAATCACAATCGCGGTACATTACAACCAGGTACACTTACAACCCACGGGGACACCGACCCCATTCCTCGATTAGGTGCTTAATCCACTAATGGGAGTTTATGGTACCATATAACCCCTCTACCGTTAGGGTACTTGGATGGAGTTTTCGGTACACCAAATCAAAACCCCTCAACATCCAAGGCAACTTATTATAGTGCTCAATCAATCCTATGGCCAGCCAACTATATCCGATAACAATTTTCAAAACCATATCACTTGCCAGTATAATTCACCATTTACCATTTTCCTCACCATTTTTACAAGCTTTTAACCAAACCATTTTCTAAGCAACAACACATTCTTAAAACACAAGTATAAACCATATACTTTCATGGATCACTTACCACATCCATCCATCATCATTTCATGATTAAAACCAGTATCTCACATACTTTAAAAAAGCTTAAACAGTAGGTACAATGTAAATCAAATCAAGTGCATAAAACCATTTCTTAAAAGCACGACCGAGAGAGAAAACCACATCATACTTACTTATGAGTTTAAACCAGCATTTCAAGCTCAGTTTAAACTCCCATAAACCACCTTTAAATCTTTTCAAAGCTGAAATCCATGTTCTCACACATCGATACGCGAAACCTCAATTCGCCAATGCGAATCAAGCGTCCGAAGCCTCCAAAGCTTCACCGATCGCTTCCGGATTGACCTCCCCTATTTTAACCATATTACAACAGAGGACTAATGCATCTCAATGCATTCAAAGCACTGCAACAACAAATCCTCGCGGACTTCCATAATCCCTTCACAGTTACCCAACTACAACAACCGAAATCATCGTCTAATTCTTTCCAAACACAACCCAGCCACAATCTATCAATTTAAAACTTCAATCAACATCTAATAACATCTAAAAACAGGATTAATTCATCCATAAACTTCCAGCAACTACTCAGCCACCACAACTCTACAAAAACACAAATCTAACAACTTAATAATCAAGGATTCAAGGAGTTTCGGGATTCCAATGTTAAAAACAACTTATCAACATTACAAACCATCCAAAATATGTTTAAAATCAATCCTCAACACTGGAAAATAGATCCAATATGAATCTTCCATAATTTCACCAATTAAATCAATTATTCATTATAAAAACATAAAATCATATTATAATTCATAAATCAAGGATCAAATACTTGGGAATATCAATAAAGAACCATCAATAGAGGAGAAGAACGAACCTTACCTCTTTTGTGTGATTTCTCCGTCAATTGATTGAATAAAGCTAGAAATAATATAAGATTTTAGTGAGGTTTTGTAAATCAAAGATAAAAAATCAATTATAAATCAAGAATCCAAGTAAAAGGATCTCTCACTATGGATTTTGATGAAAACAAGAGTGTTTGGCGGAAAAGAAGTGAAGAGAAAAGTTGAGAGAAAAGTTAAGTCAAATTTCTTTAAAATGATAACAAACTTTAATATCCAAAATCCCTTTTAATTATCTTTTAAAACACATATTAAAATAACTCAATTGAAGGGAGAAATCACCAGCAAACACTTGGTAAAATAGCTCCTTAAGGATTCTAAGAATTTGACCCTTTTCAATTTAGTCACCTTTAAAAACAGGTTTGAAAAATTGATTTCACCAATATTAATCATATATTTAAATGTGATTTTTAACCATTTTTCCATTTTTTCTCACCAAAAAATATTTACTTTCGAATCCAACTCGAATCCCTAACTCGGTCCACTAAATCGTCTAATAAACCTCAAAACCACTCCCGGAGATGATGGCCTAAACATTTTAATATCATACTCAAAGATCTTATTGATAGCCTAAAGCTCCGAGTTCTTCTTTTTATGAACTTGAAGCTGATCTTTGGAGATTAAAGAAATTACACCACTTTCTTATTGTGTGGACATTCAAAAGGGTTTTCACCACTCCCGAAGGTGATGACCTGAAGGTCTTAACATCATGTCTGAAGGTCTTATTGATGGCCCAAAGGTCTAAGAATGATATATCGCTTTCTTATTGCGAGAGCACCTGAAGATTTTCACTGCTCCCAAAAAACTAAAGACCGAAAAAACCTTAAGATGATGCCCTGATTTCTTGTCTTGTCAGCATGAAGAGTTGTTCATCACTCCTAAAGGTAATGGCTTGAAGGTCTTGACATCATGCCTGAAGGTCTTACTGATGGCCTGAAGGTCGAAGAACGATATCTCGCTTTCTTATTGCGAGAGTACTTGAAGTTTTCATTGCTCCCAAAAAGCTGAAGACTGGAAAACCTTAAGATGATTCCACAATTTTTTGTCGTGTCAGTATGAAGAGATGTTCGTCACTCTTGAAAGTGATGGCCCAAAGGTCTTACTGATGGCCCAACGGTCTTAACATCATGCCCGAAGGTCTTATTGATGACCCAAAAGTCTAAGAATGATATCTCTCTTTCTTATTGCGAGAGTACCCAAAGATTTTCACTGCTCCTAAAAAGCTGAAGATTGCAAAACCATAAGATGATGCCTCAATTTCTTGTTGTGTCGGCATAAAGAGATGTTCATCACTTCCAAAGATGATGGCCTGAAGGCCTTAACATCATGCCTAAAGGTCTTATTGATGGCCCGAAGGTCTTAAAAATGGTATCTCACTTCCTTATTATGAGAGTATCTAAAGATTTTCACTACTCCCAAAAAGATGAAGATAAAAAAACCATAAGATGATACCCCGATTTCTTGTCGTGTCGACATAAAGAAATGTTCATCACTTCTAAAAAGATGGAGGTCACAAGATTTTTAAAACTTGAGTGAGTTCAAGAACTTATGATTCTTTGCTAGGATCCATCTTTTCACAAATGAAGTGGTGGATTGAAATCTTTGTTGGGATCTACTCATTCAAACTTGAAGTTGCATATCAAAATCTTTACTGGTCTTTGAATACGTGTCAAAATAAGCAAAATGATTTGATCGTATGAGTTAATATGCTCATAGCCTAGGGATGTCTAACTAATTATGATGCATGAATAGCAGTAATTTTAAATTTGCTCAAATACTTTCACATTTTGGGTTCGTCGATCTTGACCTTCCCTTGCTTTCTTCTTCTTCTTCTCAATCTTCATAGAAGTAGTAACCCATCTTATATTCGAGTCTAACCATTTTTGCCCCTTTCCTCTCGAGCTTCTAAATCTTTTTCTCTAAAGCACTTTTTTAGGTTTTCACTTTACGTTTGCTTGTGTGAAAGCTCCCTTTCGGATTTTCAATTTGGTTTTTCTTTTTTTCTTCTCTCTTTTCTTTCATTTTCTTTTTTTTTCTAGGTGCACTTTCAGGTTTTCACCTTGAAATTCTTTTGTATTCGTAATCCTCTTGCTTTTCTTTGACAAGCTTGAGTTCTGATGTAGGTGACACTCATCATCTTACTTTGGCACACTCCCACATAACATGGTGCCTAAGGCATTTTCTTTGATTAAACCTCGATATACCTCTTTCAATGGGAAAGTTGAATGTTGAGGTCAATTTATGTCTTTGGCCCATCATACCAAGTCTTTCTCTATCTCAACATTAGGTTGAGCAAAACCCTCAACTCCCTAAACTCTTCTCTAAGTTCAATCATCATTTTTGAACCCATCAAAGCATCTTGGCGGAAACCAACTCTAGGTCCTAGTAATTTTTTGACATGCATTCTTGTCATCTCATCTATGGTATTGTTGCCCCATTCGATCTTGGGCTCAATTGATTTGTTGGCACTAACCCATCATGCAGAGTATTCCCCCTCTCTTAACTATATGGCGAATAAATGCCTCAAGTCCCTAAAATTTTCTTTAGGTTCATTATTCCTTTTTATAAATCAATCACAACATCATGGTGGAACTCTGTTTTAGATCTGCATTTAAAACCTTTCTCATGAAGCAATGCAAAGAAATCTTTTTGTCTATTTAGTAATGTCATTTTTGGTGATCGTCCTTTCAATGTAGGATACCTTTATGAATCATCATACATGATCAAGAAAACCTAAATCTTTAATATAAAGGAGGAGAATAGAATAGGATGCCATAGATACCAAGTGCAGGAGTGTAATATCCCAAATTTTTGACTAGTGACCAAAATGTAATTTTTGAGAGTTTAGGGTTAAAGTATAAACTTTGGAAAAGTTCAAGGACCAAAGTATAATTTTCAAAAGTTATGTAATCTAACCACGTAAATAAATAGTTTACCCCCAAGAGTGACATATCTGTGTTACCTGGATTGTTCGTACGAAGTTTATATTAATGGCTATAAAGCGATAAAGTTCAGAAATTTGGAAATCGTATTTTGGATCGAATAAAAATTGTTAAGCGTGTTCATCCCAGAGTAGCAGAAGGATGGGTGACCTACTGGGAAGGATCCATGTTAGTGTTTTTTATTGATAAAAAGGATTCAGCACGAGTCAACAATATTCATAACAGATTATTGTTATAAGATTTTCAAGTAGGGATTGTACCTGGTAAACTTCTCGGTAATTATCGTTACATCGTATCGAGTTGAAATTTTAAAGACAATTCCAAAGGTTATGGAAAATTCATAAAATATTACTTTATGAATATTTTATTATTTTTGGTTGGATTCTAACTAGATTTAGTTAGATTCTGATGGAGTGACTATAAAGCAATAAAGCTCAAAGAAAGAAAATTTGGAAATCGTATTGAGTGAAATTTGAATATTTGGATCGAATAAATGCCATAAATAAAAATCTAAGATATTTTTGAATGAGGCCGGATGGAATGGAACCAATTTGGTTCAATTTTAATGGGGTGGCAATCTTTAAGACTTGTTGTAAATAAAGTCTAGGTCCATTGACATGGATGGTACTTTTGAAATATTTTAAAACTTTGAGGGAAATTTTGAAAGGTCAAAATACACATGGATGAGATCTTGGCCATTGATTTTGATGAGATTATATCTCAACCATTGGATTAAAAGGGCATTTTAGTAATTTCACTATTTAAATAAATTTAAAATTCATTTATATTTACAAGTGGCATAATTGTAGATATTGAAATTTAAAGAACCAAAAGATGAAGACTACTCTTCATCTTCTTCATTTCGAAAGTAAAGGGGAAAGGGGAGAAAATTTCAAAGTTCGATTCAAGCCCCGAAACTCGATTTTCAGGTAATATTTTCAACTACAAAGTTGTTATACTCTTCAAGTACTATCTTTTGGTGTAAATAATTTATGGAAAACATGCTTGATTGATGAGAATTTTGCATGAGAAGAAATTGGGTTTATGGAAAAAGTTTGGGGCTTTTGGAATTTTATGATTTCATGATGAAATTCAAGTTGAAATCAAGCTAGTATAATGTTAAAAATCATGTTATTGAGTTGAGATTTAAACCCTACATATTTTAGTTTGTATGAAGATGATTAGGGTTTATGGATCCAAGTTTGATTTAGGGTTTGTGATGTTGAATAAATGATCTAGTAAGCTTGAATTGTTATTTGGAAGCAAAACCATAAATTAAAGGTATAGGGACCATTTTGGCAATTCTGAAAGTTAAAGGACTATTCTGAATTTTTATGATTTTGAAGTGTATTTATGTTATTATTGAAGTTGGAGATGTGAAATTGAAGTTAGAATGTTAAACCGATGTTGAATCGAATTAGTGACCATTTTGACAGATTGTCAAAGTTAAGTGACCAATTCGGAAATGAGGTTTTAGAGAAGGATTAAATCTGAATTTTAGTTGAAATAATAGAATTCAAGTAGTAATGTTGATTTGAGGACTAATTTGCAAAGTTAAGAAGCTTGAATCCTTATTTTTGCATTTTTAGTGACTATTTCGGAAAGAACAAAAAATTAGAGGGAATTATTTGATGAAGAAAGTGATACATTAGTGGTTTGAATCAAGTAAGGGGACCAAATTGACAAATAGCAAAGCAAGGAGAAATTAAAATAAAGTTTGAAGTTATTTATGGAAATTGGGTAGGAAAACTGGATTTGACAGTAAGTTTGAAAATTCACAATAAATTCTACAAAAATGGTTAGGTGGTGAATTTTATATCGATGTAAAGAATTATTCGTCTAGTTTCCTTTAAAATAAACGGTAATTGATTTTGATTCATATATTAAAAGATATGAATTTTAAAGTAATGAAAGGTCAGGAAACAAAATAGCAGTTTGTTCCAAAATTCAATATTGGAATTCAAATTTGAAAATTTGCCATAAATCGTACAAATTAAATATGGGTTATTAGTTTATATTGTTGAAAAGCTTATCGAATCTAGTTTCGTTTCCAACAAACGGAAACTGATTTTGAGTTCCGAGTTAAAAGATATTAATTTTTAATCGAATAAAGGTCAGAAAAATTACTGAACAGTTTTGGTCAGGACAACCCTGTAAATGGGAGTTTGATGGATTTTCATAATTTGTAGATTTTATTAAATTATGTGGCTTATACCGTTAGAACCGTTATCGAATCTAGTTTCTACGGTATAAAGGAGATTAAGATTCAGAATGTATTATGCCCTATAAACGTAAATCTTTGATGGTAGTGCAAGTTGACAGGAAATGGAAATTGAGACAATTTGTGTCTAATGTTGGTTAGCAAGCTTGGAGGAATTATTTGAAGATCAAAATGGTCAATAAGGACCAGAAATGAGTTTATGAACAATGTAAGGAAGGAAAGAAATTTATGGAAAATTTTTATGTTGAATGATTAAATAGCTTAATTGAAATATTGTTAGAAGTGAATCTAACAAATGTTTATTTATATTCATGTGATAAATGAAGTTGGATCTGAATCAAAAGAAGGTTCGAGGTACTATAAATGAATGGATCAACAGAGCTTAGTGAGGCATATTAATAAATGGCCAAGGTGAGTGCCTTTCTAAATGTTTGCATTACATTGAAAATGGCATTGCATTTCTCTATAATACATGATATGGTACATTGCTCGACATGGCAAGCTTGATGGAATACCAGGTACGAATTATTGTTTGCATAAATGATGATGTATTATGCATAAATGAAATATGAATAATGACAAGAATAAAATGAAACAAGATACACCTGGGGATCCACGCCCATAGTGCAAATGCACTAACAAGGTGTTTATTTGAGGAGCAAAGAGCGTCCTCTTGAGTACGTACTCTACAAGGCACTACGGTGCAGATATGCTACGAGTTTCCATGGGCCTCTAGCCAGACACGATGATAATATAACAAGATGATTACATGAAAGAACATGATACATGATAGAAATATTACATGAAAAAGATGTTACATGACAGAGATGTTACATGATACATGATAGAGATGTTACATGATACATGATACAAATGTTACATGATATATGATTCCGATGTTACATGTTACTTGCTACATATGTTATATGATACATGATACAAATGTTACACGAATACATGATACATAAAAAAGAAGTTACATGTCAAATGACCGAGAAGGACATGGCATACATGATAGAATACCTGTTATGCAAATGATGGCATAAAGGAAACATGATCATGATAGAGTACATGATTACATGATGAAAGCATGCCCATGATAGAGACTATATTATGCAATAATAACATGATTTATATGATAGTTATGATACATGACATATATACATTGTGATATACTTGCCATGTTATAGAGAAAAAGAAATACACTTTTAAATATGACACACTGTATTACATTATTTCATTTTTTTAAAAAAAATAAATAAGTTTAACTACCTCACTAAGTTCGTACTTAGCGTGTGTTTTATTTCACACGTAGGTTCTTCAGATCAAAATTAGCAAGGAGGAGCCACTCATTTGGAAGTCAAGTTATCGGTAAGTGAAAGTACTTACATCTTTAAAATAGTCAGGAACTAGTGGGCATGTAATTATATTTTCAAGAAAAATGTTTTGCAAGATTTAAAGTATATATATTTTCGAAGTATGATAGTACAAGGATACATGAAGTATGAAAATGAACTAATGTTACCAATAAGGTAAAAGTATAATGGTTTATCCAGAATTTAAATCTTATCGCTCAAAATTTTTATAATCAATAAAGGGTCTAGGCAACAAGCGACGTTTTCACCCTAAACAATATTTTCTTTTAAATAACTAAATTTTATGTTTTAAAAACCAATTCAGGATTAAAACTCGCTGCAATTGTCTAGAATTGTTTTCAGTTGAAATTTATAGAAAATGTTGTTTACCGAAAAAAATTCGAGTATATGTTTTTAGTAACATCTGTAATGTATATTCGTATTACGGATATACGTTATGGGTGTTACATTTGTTGGTATCAGAGCAAAGGTTTATCCGATTATGGAGGCTAAATTAAGTCAGAAATGATTTGTTAATAAGTACATGCCCCTAGGATGTTATTTTAAAGATGTACTACTTGTATAACTTGACATGACTCCTCACTAGTATGAATAGGTTTGAATAAGTTACTGATAATGATAGATATATTAGATACTGTTGGATCACGATGCACAGTTAAGTGTGATGAGGAGGAGGAGGTTTAGAGATAAGTATTGAGGTATATTATGTTTTACCTCCAGCTCCGATAAGGGCATTAATGATCAAGGAGCTTAAAAGTTAGAAGTTCTTGAATATTGTGGTGAGAGTGGTCTAATGGCTGCCAATTTATGGCTAAATAATGTCAAGATTTAGATAAAATAAAAATTGTTCATGGTACAGAAAAGTTAGAGGGAGTTGTATCAGTGTTAAGGGAACATGCTTGAGTTTGATAGACGAACACCATGTAGATAGTATCCGTTACTACGGTGACATTAATATTTTTTTTCAAGAAGCGTTTAAGCTGATTTGATGTCAACAGAAAGGTACATATATTAGTAATTATGATGTGATTGCCAGTAATCTACCTAAACATAGTACAATAGTGACATAAATATGTAAGAATTGTTTGTAAATGATTCAAGGGATGGAGTTTCCAACAGATTTGAAGGAACTTTCATTATATAAATTTGAAATTATTCTTGGGATAGGATGGTTATTTGTTTGTGATGCAAAGACAAAGTGAAAGAAGAAATGACTCGTACTTTCAGGACCGGATGTTTTTGAAGTGATAATTGTAGGAAAAGGGAAATGATTTCCTCAATTCAGAGATCTCTGCAACAAAGGCTCAAAGAACGATATGTAATGGATATGAGGCTTATTTAGCCCATGTGGTGGATATGCAAGCAGTAGGTAAGAAGATAGAGAATATTCCCAATGAATGGGAATTTTCAGATACGTTACTGGATGAATTGTCAGGATTACCACCCGATAGAGATGTACAGTCTAGAATTGATATTTATCTAGAAACAAAATTAGTGGATGGCACCGTATAACTAAATTAAAAGAGTTAAAAGACTCAATTATAAAGAATTGTTAATCTGAGGTTATACTCGACCGAGTGTAACATCATAGGGTGCTCCGGTATTAATTGTAAAAAAAGAGAAAGATGGTTCATTAGGATTAAGTACATATTATCAATAGTTAAGTAAGATAACTATTAAGAACAATTACTTATTATTGAGAATTTAAGATTTGTTTGATCAGCTCAGGGGTACTACAGTATTTTTAAAGATCGATCTTCGATTGGGCTATTATTAGTTAAGGGTTCAAGAAGAAGATATTCCTAAGATAGTATTTAGAACTCGTTATGGATACTACGAGTTTATAGTAATGTCATTCGTATTTACAAATGCGCCTGCTGCATTTATGGATTTAATGAATAGGATGTTTCAACCCTATTTAGACCAAATTGTAGTAGTTTTCATAGATGATAATTTGGTATATTCAAAGATAAAAGTTGATCATGATTATCATATCTAAATAGTACTTTAAATATTGAGAGACAAGCAGTTATATACCAAATTCTCCATGTGTGAATTTTGGTTAACATAAGTTATATTTCTTGGACATGTAATATTAATAGAAGGAATAAGAGTTAGTCCTAAAAGGGTACAAGTTATTACGAATGGAAGTCCTGATTGAATGGATTGAAAAATGTCAAGACAATTTTGACAAGTTAAAGAAAGCTTTGACAGAATTATCAGTTCTAATATAGCAGAGCATGAAAAGGAATGTATTTATATAGTAATGCATCTCATTATGGTTTGAGATGTGCACTAATGTAAGAGGATCGTGTAGTAGCTTATGTTATGAACCAGCTTAAGGCCTATGAAAGAAATTACCCGATACATGATTTAGAGACGATGGCTGTAATTATGGTTTTCAAGATTTGGCGATATTATTTATATGGTGAAAAGTGCTATATTTATATGGATCACAAAGGTTTAAAGCAACTAATGATGCAAAAAGTATTGAACCTATGGTAAAAAAGATAGGTTGAGTTCCTAAGAGACTACAATGTAGTTATAGATTATCATTTCGATAAGATTAATGTAGTAGCCTATGCATCAAGGCAGCTCGAAACTCATAAAAAGAAGAGAAGTAAGATGAAACAAGAGAAACACAAGACTATGAAATTAATTCAAATGGTTGTTTATATTATCAAGAAAAAGTTTACTTTCCTGATAATGGTGATTTGAAGAAAGAAGTTTTGACTGAAGTTGTCATAGTCCATTGACTATGTACTCCGGAAGTAGCAAACTGTATTAAGATCTAAAGACTCAGTATTGGTGGCCAGGAATGAAAAAGGATAAATTTTGAAATTTATGGCAAAGTGCTTGACATGCTAACAAGTAAAAGCCAAACACAAGTACCTTCTGGATTGATTCAGCCTATTTATATTTCCCAATGGAAGTGAGAACGAGTGACAATGGAATTTGTAATAGGATTACCAGTAACAATAGTTATTAGACAAATATTAAGATGACACCATTTGAAATATTGTATGGAAGAATATGCTGAACTCTTCATTATTGGTTTGAGCTACAAGATCGAAATGTTTGGTATAACCCAAAAGTTGGAGGGGTTGATTTGACACGAGAAATAAAGGATAAAGTAATAATTATTTAATATAATCTCAAGGTTGCCGCGGATCGACAAAAAGGCTTATGCAGACAAGAAGAGAAGGATGTTAAGTGCAAAGTTGAGGACAAAGTGTTTCTAAAGGTTTCACATTGGAAGAAGGTATTACGTTTTAGTCAAAAAGGAAAGCTTAGTCCCAGAATTATTGGGCCATACATGATTCTAAAAAGAGTTGAACTAGTGGTTTATCAACTGGAGTTACTTCCATATATGAGTAACGATTAGTGAAAATCTTTGCATATGAAGTCAAAGAGTTAAGGAACAAGAAAAGTCCACTGGTTAAAGTCCTTTGGAGAAATCATAAAGTGGAAGAAGTCACATGGGAAACTGAAAGGAGAATGCAGGAGTAATACCCGAAATTGTTTGAAACGGATAAACGTTGAAAATTCAAGGACGAATTTTCTTAAAAGGGGGAGAATTGTAATATACCAAAATTTTGACTAGTGACCAAAATGTAATTTTTGAAAGTTCAGGGGTTAAAGTATAAACTTTAGAAAAGTTTAGGATCCAAAGTATAATTTTCAAAAGTTATGTAATCTAACCCCGTAAATGAATAGTTCACCCCAAGAGTGACATCTTCGTGTTACCAAATTTTTTGTACGAAGTTTATATTAATAGCTATAAAGCGATAAAGTTTAAAAATTTGGAAATCGTATTTTGGATCGAATAAAAATTGTTAAGAGTGCTCAGCCCAGAGTAGCACAAGGATGGGCGACCGACTGGGAAGGTTCCATGTTAGTATTTTGATTGATAAAAAGGATTCAGCATGGTCAACAATATTTGTAACAGATTATTGTTATAAGATTTTCAAGTAGGGATTGTACCTGATAAACATCTCAGTAATTATCGGTACATCGGATCGAGTTGAAATTTTAAAAATAGTTCCAAAGGTTATGGAAAATTCATAAAATCTTATTTCATGAATATTTTATTATTTTTGGTTGGATTCTAACTAGATTTAGTTAGATTCTGATGGAGTAACTATAAAGCAATAAAGGTCAAAGAAAGAAAATTTGGAAATCGTGTTGAGTGAAATTCTAATATTTGGATCGAATAAATGCTATAAATAAAATCTAAGATATTTTGGAATGAGGTCGGTTGGAATGGAACCAATTTGGCTCAATTTTAATGGGGTGGCAATCTTTAAGATTTGCTGTGAATAAAGTCTAGTTGGAGGGCAAATTGGTCCTTTGACATGGATGACATTTTTGAAATATTTTGAAACTTTGAGGGCAATTTTGAAAGGTCAAAATACACATGGATGAGATCTTGGCCATTGATTTTGATGAGATTATATCTCAGCCATTGGATTAAAATGGCATTTTAGTAATTTCACTATTTAAATGAATTTAAAATTCATTTATATTTACAAGTGGCATAATTGTAGAGATTGAAAGTTAAAGAACCAAAATATGAAGACTACTCTTCATCTTCTTCATTTCGAAAGTAAAGGGGAAAGGGGAGAAAATTTCCAAGTTCGATTCAAGCCCTGAAACTCGATTTTCAGGTAATATTTTCAACTGCAAAGTTGTTCTACTCATCAAGTTCCATCTTTTGGTGTAAATAATTCATGGAAAACATGGTTGATTGACGAGAATTTTGCACGAGAATAAATTGGGGTTTATGGAAAAAGTTTGGGGCATTTGGAATTTTATGATTTCATGATGAAATTCAAGTTGAAATCAAGCTAGTATAATGTTAAAATCATGTTATTGAGTTGAGATTTAAACCCTACATATTTTAGTTTGTATGAAGATGATTAGGGTTTATGGATTCAAGTTTGATTTAGGGTTTGTGATGTTGGATAAATGATCTAGTAAGCTTGAATTGTTATTTTAAGCAAAACCCTAAATTAAAGGTATATGGACCATTTCGGCAATTCTGAAAGTTAAAAGTCTAATCTGAATTTTTATGATTTTGAAGCATATTTATGTTATTATTGAAGTTGGAGCTGTGAAATTGAAGTTAGAATGTTAAACCGATGTTGAATCGAATTAGTGACCATTTTGATAGATTGTCAAAGTTAAGTGACCAACTCGAAAATGAGATTTTAGAGAAGGATTAAATCTGAATTTTAGTTGAAATAATAGAATTCAAGTAGTAATGTTAATTTGAGGAATAATTTGCAAAGTTAAGAAGCTTGAATCCTTATCTTTGCATTTTTAGTGACTATTTCGGAAAGAACAAAAAATTAGAGGGAATTATTTTTGAATAATGATTTGATGAAGAAAGTGATACATTAGTAGTTTGAATCAAGTAAGGGGACCAAATTGACAAATAGCAAAGTAAGGAGAAATTAAAATAAACTTTGAAGTTATTTATGGAAATTGGGCAGGAAAACTGGATTTGGCACTAAGTTTGAAAATTCAGCGTAAATTCTACAAAAATGGTTAGGTGGTGAATTTTATATCGATATAAAGATTTATTTGTCTAGTTTCATTTAAAATAAACGGTGATTTATTTCGATTCATATATCGAAAGATATGAATTTTTAAGTGATGAAAGGTCAGAAAACAAAATAGAAGTATGTTCCAAAATTCAATATTGGAATTCAAATTTGAAAATTTGCCATAAATCATACAAATTGAATATGGGTTATTAGTTTATATGGTTGAAAATCTTATCGAATTTAGTTTCGTTTCCAACAAACGGAAACTGATTTCGAGTTCTGAGTTAAAAGATATTAATTTTTAATTGAATAAAGGTCAGAAAAATTACAAAACAATTTCAGTCAGGACAGCCCTGTAGACAGAAGTTTGATGAATTTTCATAATTTTTGTAGCTTTTATTAAATTATGTGGCTTATACCATTAGAACCGTTATCTAATCTAGTTTCTACAGTATAGAGGAGATTAAGATTCAGAATGTATTCTGCCCTATAAAATTAAATCTTTGATGGTAGTGCAAGTTGACAGAAAATGGAAATTGAGACAATTTGTGTCTAATGTTGGTTAGCAAGCTTGGAGGAATTATTTGAAGATCAAAATGGTCAATAAGGACCAAAAATGAGTCTATGAACAGTGTAAGGAAGGAAAGAAATTTATGGAACATTTTTATGTTGAATGATTAAATAGCTTAATTGAAATATTGTTAGAAGTGAATCTAACAAATGTTTATTTATATTCATGTGAAAAATGAAGTTGGATCTGAATCAAAAGAAGGCTCGAGTAACTATAAAGGAAAGGATCAATAGATCTTAGTAAGATATATTAATAAATGGCCAAGGTGAGTGCATTCCTAAATGTTTGCATTACATTGAAAATGGCATTGCATTTCTCTATATACATGATATGATACATTGCTCGACATGGCAAGCTTGATGGAATACCAGGTACGAATTACTGTTTGCATAAATGAGGATGCATTATGCATACATGAAATATGGATAATGACAATACTAAAATGAAACAAGATACATCTGGGGATCCACGCCTATAGTGCAAATGCACTAACAAGGTGTTTATATGAGGAGCAAAGAGCGTCCTCTCGAGTACGTACTCTACACGGCACTACGGTGCAGATGGGCTATGGGGTTTCCATGGGCCTCTAGCCAGGCACGATGATAATATAACAAGATGATTACATGAAAGAACATGATACATGATAGAAATGTTACATGACAACATGAAATAACATGATACATGATAGAAATGTTACATGACAGAGATGTTACATGATACATGATAGAGATGTTACATGATACATATGTTACATGATATATGATTCCGATGTTACATGTTACTTGCTACATATGTTATATGATACATGATACAAATGTTACATGAATATATGATACATGAAAAAGAAGTTACATGTCAAATGACCGAGAAGGACATGACATACATGATAGAATATATGTTATGCAAATGATGGCATAAAGGAAGCATGATCATGATAGAGTACATGATTACATGATGAAAGCATGTCCATGATAGGGAATATATTATGCAATAATAACATGATTTATATGATAGTTATGATACATGACATATATACATTGTGATATACTTTTAAATATGACACATTGTATTACATTATTTTATGTTTTTTTAAATAAATAAGTTTAACTGCCTCACTAAGTTCGTACTTAGCGTGTGTTTTATTTCACACGTAGGTTCTTCAGGTCAGAATTAGCAAGGAGGAGCCACTCATTTGGAAGTCAAGTTATCGGTAAGTGAAAGTACGTACATCTTTAAAATAGTCAGGAACTGGTGGGCATGTAATTGTATTTTCAATAAAACTGTTTTGCAAGCTTTAAAGTATATATATTTTCGAAGTATGATAGTACAAGGATACATGAAGTATGAAAATGAATTAATGTTACCAATAAGGTAAAAGTATAATGGTTTATCCAGAATTTAAATTTTACCGCTCAGAATTTTTATAATCAAGAAAGGGTCTAGGCAACAAGCGACGTTTTCACCCTGAATAACATTTTCTTTTAAATAACTAAATTTTATGTTTTAAAAACCAATTCAGGGTTAAAACTAGCTAAAATTGTCTAGAATTGATTTCAGTTGAAATTTATAGAAAATGTTGTTTACCAAGAAAAATTCTAGTATATGTTTTTAGTAAAATCTATAATGTATATTCATATTACGGATATACGTTATAGGTGTTACAAGGAGCGCCTCATATTCAACCCTTATTTGTTCATTTCAAGCATAGCTTGTGTATATGAAGACTTTGAATGTTGTGGCGATATTTGAAGTTGTAAAATTACTCTTAAATCCCTCGGTTCATCCTCATGATTATCGTATTGCTTGATCCATTCGAAAACTACTCCTTTTAGTTCTCATTATTTTTCTCCATTCATAAATATGTTCAAGCTTCCCGGACTTGTTTAACCAGTAGAGTGCAAAAATATCATTCTAAGAACAAAATTCTAAGTGCATATGTGTGCTTTTGATTGCAACTAGCCATTATAGTATTATTATACCCATATCTTCAAGTATTCATCTATGACGCCAGGGTATTAAACAGGTGGAGCATAGCTCCTTTGTAGGTTTGTCAACCCCATGGCTCCATTAAAGTGCTTCTAGATTTATTCAATTGTTCATTCATTCTTCATTTTTCATTTTTTCATTCATTTTTTTGTGTTTATTTATATTTTGCCCACTAGTTATAGTCTATGTATTCTTATTAGGGCATAGAAGAGTACGCTTATAACTTCAATTTCAAGCAACTCCATTTAGTTAATTTTCATGTATTTCAAATATTTTCTCATCATTGAGTGCTTTACCGACTATAGTAGGATGAGTTTGTAATCACACTTTAATGTTGTCACAACATTTGACTGATCTTTGCATCAGAATCAATGTCACATCATGCACATGAGATCCATGGACCTATAAAGGTAAGAAGGGATATATATATATATATATATATATATATATATATATATATGATTTCAAGGTTATTTTATGCTGAGCGGAAATGCATTTTCATTGAAATGAAAGTCAACAAACATGACATGTGCCCTTACAAAAAGATTCCTACTACTTTCGGACTTAAGTCGTATGATTGGTTATGTATATTACTTTCAGAAAAAAGATTCCTACTACTTTCAGGCTTAAGTCGTATGATTGGTTATGTGCATTACTTTCAGAAGAATTAAAATACAGGGAAGTCTTAACAAATTAACACCTAGAACATTAAAACAAACATGCATAAGATGAGGAACTTAAGCATCAGAACTTCAGATCATCATCGAAGTAATAATTCCTTCACTATGACTTTTCAATCCTTCAACTGATGTAACAGATTGGCCCTTTGTTTTTCAATCCATTGCTTCACCATTTTATGTACCAATGTTTCATTACCAATTAGATTCTCTATTTCTTCTTTCAAAACCCAACACCTCCTAGTAAGGTGCCCTGATGCCCCATATGGAAATCATAAACACCGTATGGATTGCAATTTAAAAAAGGATCTAACATCTTCTCCATCGGCCTAGGGACAAGATATTGCCCTTGTATCAGATAGGGAAGTAGAATTGAGATGGACACCTAGAAAACCTCGAGGGGTTTCTTCCCTTGTAGTTTTCTTATTGTAGATGCTTTTTTAGCTAATTTTGCTTTACGATGGCCCTCTTGGTTAGACCCATCTTCTTCTTGTCTTCTTTATCTTGACTTTCATCTAATTTTATAGTGTGATTTGTAGTTGGATAATTGATATTCAGACTAAAAATTGTTGGTTCAAACTCTAGTACTTTGAGATCCAGAAGGTGTTGATCTTTACGCTTGAAGCTTATGCATTTCTCGATGGAATGGCCCTAAATTTCGGGCTGGAATTCACAATGATCCTTTTCTTTGAACCATTTTTGGATACGGAGGTGACTGAGGTTTGACGAAGTATAGTGCAATCAGTCGAACGTGTAGCAACTTGGAATACATTTCCTGGTATGTGAATAGAGTAGGACTGGTAATACCCAAATTTTATCCTGTTATACACATATATTATATAATAAGACTATAAATAAATGAATAGAAAACCCATAAATAAATAATAAACCCAATGTCCATTTACATATGTCAAAAGGCCCAAATTACAGATCTAAAAAGCCCATATACAGCTGTTTACACCTAATTTACAACCTATTTTTGGATAAGCTATCCCAATAAACACATCTATTCAAATTTCTGCCCAAATCTGCCTCTCAATGGACATGTGTTGCCTAGCCATTGGCCCAAACCGGTTTCACAAGGATCTTTCCTTCTTTATATTTAGTTGGCATTGCGATGAAGTCAGCATGATGTCATTGTCTGACATCCCTATAAATATAGAGAGAGAGAAAATTTTGAGATTAATGATTAACAATAAATAAACTAATAATAATATATTAGTAATGAAAGAGAGAAAGTCACCTCTCTTGGTACCGAACTGCTTCAACTATGAACGACCGCCGAGAATCTGACCGTCACCTGAGCTGGACTGATCATTAGAATAATGAAGAATGCTGGAAAACCACCACTGAGGCATTATTTAGGTGGCAGAGGGATTTTTGTGAGTATTTAAGGTGGAGTCGAAGAGGGTTAGGGCTTCGTGTAGTTAGGCTAGGTGGTCGAAGAAAGGTGGTTCTATCTAGCCGAGAATATTTCTAGGGTTTAGGACTAAAAAAGGGGAAAATTTGGGTTTTAAGGTTTCAACACGGTAGCCATTACCTTACAGCGGCGGCTGGCATTGCCTGCGGCGGCCAAGATTCGAATTCGATAGCCAACAAACGAATTTGGGTGACTGAGGTACGGTGCTTAAGATATAACGGTGGGTCTCGCAGTGGATTTATGCAATAGTTCATCTCGTTCATCCAGTTTTGGATGAACACGAACGAATATCAAGAATTTTGCTGCTTTTTATCTGCTTATGGCCATTGTTTGGGTAGGGAGTGGTTGAGTTGAGAGTTTTTAGAGAGAGGGAGTTAAGGTCAGTTTAAGAGAGAAGGAGGAATTAGTTAAGGCCAAGTTTGGATCAGAGTTTAGCCTTATATAAGTAAGGTGGTACGATGCTATTTTGGACCCCGAGTCATGGGGGTCCGCACGTGAGTGTTCGGATCGAATATCAGATATGTGTACTTCCTTTGGGGTATTTGTGATTTAGGCTTGCAGTTTTGTAATGTTCTCAATTTGGTCCTTATTTAAATAAAAATAAAAAGTTTAGTTTAAATTTCCTTTTAATTTAGTCATGTAATATCTCAAAATTTTGGTTAGTAACCAAAATGTAAAACTTGAAAAGTTTGGTGCTAAAGTGTAAATTTCGAAAAGTTTAGGGACTAAGTTTTAATTTTCAAAATATATGTAATTTAGTCCCGTAAATGAATATTTCACCCCCAAGAGTGGCATTTTCGTGTTACCCGAATTTTTGATACGGAGTCTGTATTAAGAGCTATAAAGCTATAAAGCTTTAAAGTTCGGGAAAAATTCGGATAATCAGATTTAATCAAATAAATGAGAAATCTTTTATGAGATATTTTATTAAAATAAGGCAAGGATAGAATGGTCATTTCCATGTCTTATTTTAATGAAAATTAATATGGACCATTGGATTAAAGATTACTTTTCCATGTGTAATCTTAGCCTTTGGATGAAAAATGGCAAGATGGTAATTTTTGAAGATGGCAAGGGCAAAGTTGGTAATCACTAACTCCTTGAGATAATTTGGACCATCGAATGAATTTAGGTGACATGTGGCAAAACATGGAGCTTTGGATTTAAGGGAAAAAATGGTCATTTTAGCATAAAAGGGATTTTTAATTTAAAATCCCATAAATAAAGGACAAATGGTCTAAATTAAATCAAAATAAAATTCAAGACTTTTCTTCTATTTTCTCCTCAAGTTCGAAAGCTTCATAAGGTAAGGGAAAAAAATTGAATTCAATTTTCAAGCTTATTTTTTTGGATTTTGGATGAAAGTATGAAACAAGGAATTGATATCCATGAAATTCTCTATCTCTTGGTACCATTTATTCATGTTTTTCTTACTTAAAACTTAGTTTTGAGGAATTGATAGACGAAGGGGATGTTGATTTAGAATGAATTAAGGTTAGTTTTTGATGAATATGATGTTGTGGAATCATATTAATGCTTGAATGATGATTGAAATTACATTGAAATAGCTAAACCCTAAATTGTTTAAAGTTAGGGTTTTGGTAGAAAAGTTGATTTTGCATTGATTTTGATATGGGAATGATTGTAAAAGCTTAGAAGTTAGGTTTATGTGTTAATTGGACCAAATTGGAAACTTGAAAAGTTATGAGGGTGAATTCGGCAAATTGTAAGAATTAAGGGAAATTATGGAAAATTTTCCATAAATTTGGAAATGTTGAAATTATGCTTTTACAAGCTTTAAAATTTCATTTGGACCATTTTAGAAGTTTGTAAAAACATAGGGACCAATTCAAAAAATTTGAAATGATTGAGGGACCAATTCGATAATTTGGAAGAATTTCAGGACTAAAGTGAAAAATTATTTTCATGGAAGCATTATGCTTGAATAGATGTTAGAATGAGTTATAAATCATTCTTTGAGTAAATGTTGGAAGAAATACAAAGTGTTGAGGAAGAAATGACTTATGTCATGAAACTAATATTTGGAAAATATTATGGTGTTTATAGGAAAATTGTTCCTATATTGTTTATATGTTAGTAAGATACTAACATATAATTTGGAATGTACTTATGGTATTTTTAATATACTTGTAGACTGTTAACAAAATTGAGATCGAATTAGTAATTGAGGAAAGGAACGAGACCAAATTGATCTTATTGAGTGTATTCTGGTTGGATATTGATGCCAGCAGGCTTAGACATACTACTTTTTTTCTTCATTTTCAGGATCACTCTAGACTGCCCATTTTTGGGTTTTCACCCTAGAGGTCATTTCCTTTTTCGAAATTGGCAATCTTCGGGCCGACTTGTCTTGACTTGGCTTCAATTTGAGCTTCTATACTAATTTTCAAAACTGATATTTACTTGAAATGTGGATTCCTTGTGTCTCTTGCTCATAGTTGAAGTCTCGTTCTTGTATTGTTTGATCTGTGTGTGAAGCATATACAGTATTATTTCTTTCTTTTTCTTTTTTCTTTTTTCCTTTTTTTTCTTTTTTTCTTTTTTCTTCCTTTTTCTTTCTCTCATTTTCTTCTTCTTTTTATTTTATTTTATTTTTTCTTTTCTTTTCTTCTCTTTTTTCTTTTTCTTTTTCTTTTTTGTTTTAGACTGCCCATTTTGGGTTTTTAGCCTTGAATCTCTTTCTTCTTATTTGAGTCTATAAATGTATCCTCGAATCAACACATATCTATATTGGGTATTGATGCTATCTTTCGCTCGAAGTGAATTGCCCTTCTGCAGCTCTTCTGATATTTACTCGATCTGGATTGCTTCGGCCTTCTAATTGCCATTTCTCTTCTTTTCTTTGGTTTTTCGTTTGGACATATCCTTGTTTTCAACCACTTTCTTCTGATGATTTTCTCATCTTCGTATCCAATATGTCTGGTCTCATCTCTGTCTTCTGGTAAATTAAAAGAATATCATTCGTTGTCAAATTCATAGATGTCTTCTATTAACAACCTCAAATTTCTTGGTGCCATGCCCCGGTGCCTTAATGTAGAACTCACATGCACTGTATGGATTAAAACTGTGGGCAGATGAGCTGGGGGTAATCTTTACGACCCGGAGGTAAGGTACTAACCCTTGACCAGATGAGGCCATGTAGAATACTCCGAATATCTCTAAATATGTACTTGTTCGAGGAATTTTTCTCGGTGATTCGGAGGAATCTGCTTGTATTCTTCTCTTACGATCACGAGAACCTTGAAAGTTGTACCCATTTATCTCTTTCTTTCCTTTTGCTCCTATACATGCCTGGTCTTTTAAACTTAGGTCTCGGAGCGCATGTTCGATTCTCTCTCCGACTGTCATGGAGTTCTCAAAGCTGGCATTCATTTTCCCGAACGCCTTATCAAAGAAGAAATAAGAAAGGTGTCATGTAAGTCACTTTCCTCTTCATCTACGGGAAGCTGCACCTGGGTCGCTAAACACAGACACCTCAAAGCACATTCCTTAAAGCTTTCATTAGGTTTCATCTTTGTACCCTGGAGATACCGATGACTTGGTGCTAGGTCCAAAGCATATCATATCACGGTAGGTCCTGCTAGACTGTCGGGGAAGTAGTGGATTGGTAATTTTTCAATGCAACCCTCCATTTTTTGCAGAATATGGTCACGTGAATCTTAGGGCATCTTGCTCTGTCATCGTGTGCAAATCTAGGAATATTTGGATTTTGGAGGAACGACCAAACCAGGGTTCAAACAGAGCTTTCTTGCATTAAAGGCATCAAACTTCTTTTTTTCTCTCTCTTTTTCTCTCGAGTCCATCTTCTAACTGCTCGAATCTTGATTTTTGAGTATGTTCAATTCTTTTATTCACGCTAAAATTCTAATTGCTCTTTGGATTACCCCCAAAAATTTTATGCAAGGTAATGATAATGATATGTAAAATATGCCATGACTGTACAATGTAATGCAATGCAATGCCATCCTAAAATATAAACATGAATGCAGTAAGGTATTGATTCCAAAAGTGATCCCCATAGAACGATATTCATTGAGGCCAAAAGGTTTCATTATATCAGATATTAGATATTTACAGTTACTGATAAGCTTCAGTGCCTACTTTCTTAACTTCATCCAGTAGTCCGGTCAGCTTGCCTCCGGGGTCTCTCTTGGGATGCCCCTATCTCCGATCTTCAAATTTAACTCGCTTGAGTGACCCACTTCGGCATTACTTGAAATTTGTCCTGGATATCGATTCTTCCTCGACTTTACCCATCGGGTGATTGTTAGCTTACTATAGAATTGGGGAACTCCGTCTTTGAAACCTAAAATTCTCATCGTGATAAGACCTTGAACTTGTTTCTCAGGGCCCTACAATCCTCAATACTGTGATCCAAACTTCCTAAACGGTGTCGTAATCTTTCGGATAAGACGGTCTCTTCGCTAGAGACTTCACCGAGGTAATAAGGCTCTTCTCGATGAATATTAAGAGTAGTTCGGTGTACCTCACAGAAATCGAGATGTACTTCTTTTCATTACTTGCTTCTCGGGTTTCTTCTAGATCGAGCTCTACTTTTTGAAAGCCCGACTCAGACATACCTTCCGCCTGTTTATTGATGCGAATCACAAAAGGGTTCAATTTGTCGTATTTGGCTGGCTTGGAGGTAGAATTCTGACTATCCAGCTCTCTATTCTGATCCTTAATCGGTTCTTCTTTCGATTCAATAGATTGTTTACCTTTCGTCAGAGTATTATTTGATTCATCACTTTTTCCCTCTGTTTCTTTCAACTCTTGCACTTTACTTTGCTCATTACCAGTATCGTGCCTCCTTACTGTGTCTGACCTGAAGTCTTCATATGGTTCCTCTTCTATTATCTCCGATCTTACTCTGGGATAAAACCCTGGATCCGTGCCCTCTAATATCTGACCAGACGACCCTTTGCCAATTATGAACGATTTCTGAGATTTGAGGAACCACTTCGGGAATCAATACCCTATAAATGCGAGAATGCATACAAATGCGATGTTGGATTTATTCTGGAGACCTTGACTTCGGAAAGCAAAACCTATGCTCCACGTCTCGACGTCGTCTTCAGGATGATGGATGACTTCGTCTTCTTCTCTTATTCTATTCTATGGACTCGTGATGTCATGATCTTTATTTTTATGGCTTCTGAAAAGGACATCAACAAGTGCAGGCATAATGCAGACAAGATATTTTCTTCTGTAGATCTGGGTGCATCTAAACATGGATGGATTATATCGATCCTAGGGGAGTACTTTAAAACTTTTGGGGTTTAAATTAAAATTTTCAAGGATCATTTGATTTAAAAATTCCCCCTTTTTATTACCAAAAAGTTTTACTTACTTAAAAAAAGTTTAGGTTTCTTTTTGTTATTATTATTATTCTGAAAGTTTTAGGAGGAAAAAGATTCAAAGCAAAATAATATTTTCAAATTTTTTAAAGGAGTTAGATTAAAATCTTTGAGATTTTTACAAAAGGGTTAAATGTGAAGATTTAAAATTGGGGTTATGCGACCCTGACTGAATCTTTTGCGTCGCACGTGCCTTACTATCGTATCGTCTTCCTTCTCAATTGGTCTTTCCTCGGCCTAAGTTGATACTGTAATATTATCATTTCCAGCAAAACAAACTTTTTCTATTTTGAAAGCCTTTTAATGAACTGTTCTTGAATCAACACCATGTCATGATATGCAACATGAATGCAAATAAAGGCGTTGATTCCGCTTGTAATCACCCTTTCGAACGACTTTCATGGGAATTAAAGGGTCCAAATTACAAAAAGAGTCCACATTACAAAAGGAGTCCCTATTACAAAAAGAGTCCCTATTACAAAAAGTCTTAACTACAAAACAAAGTTCTACACATAAGCCCTAGCTCTACCTCCTAGCTCCTTGATAGCTCTGGGCAACTTGATAAGCCTTGGTGCTTCTTCCATGTTTGGGGTTACGAAAGGTCAGAGAGCCTCGGCTTCGGTAGCTAAGTCATTCACACGCCTTGCAAATGTCCACCATCAGGGTCTCGTGTGCATACTTTGGCACTACACGCTTGCTCGACAAATTGTTACCTCGGATCTATTGATTAATATCTGACCAATGTCGTACAACTGGATCGATGCCGTCCTTCTTAAGACACCTTTTTTCCATGATGAAAGATTTTCTAATCAGGCAAACCACTTGAATCAACGCCTCTATATAATGTGCATGCAATGATAATGCAACAAAAGTATGTGTAAAATAAAAATAAAAATAAAACACAAAATGAAATGAGTTAGTACCGGATAAAAATAATAAATACATAAATAAAAGGACAAATTAAATAAGGTAAACAAACAAAACAACCCTATTTATCCAGTCTAAAACACCTAAGGTTATCCGCATGGCTCTAACAGGGTGGGTTTCTATGTTCTCTACATGCAGTGTTGGTGCTAGGAGGTACCCGAATTGTCCTTGTTGTCCCCTACTAAGGGTAGCAAGGCCCCCGATCATCACCCATTATAGGCTCCTTTCAACCGGGTTCAATTAAGGGGGACTCATTCGCTTATGCCTGTACGAAGGAACGATATCCTTACGAAAGCATAAGGTACTCGAGCCCCGAAGGTACTTGCTAGGCCTACGCGGGAGAACGGTATCTCCAAAAAAGCATTAGCGTTTTCCCCCACTTAAAAAATGGGTTTATATGCCAAATTTTAAATGCGTTAAAATAAACGCGCACTTATAACCAATTTTTAATTTAATCGTCATTTTCGGAACTTCTAATATTAATAAAGCGGTAATTATTTTAAAAAGCTCGACTCTCTTTTGTTTTTTAAGAGCAAAAAATGGTCCCCAACGGAGTCGCCATCTGTAGCGATGTCCGATTCGCTAAAAAATCGATTTTTCGAAGTGTTTGTTGTTTTTCGGATATAAAATATTTATCCCATGGGGGTTTTGAAAACCGCATTTTATTTAGAAATTGGAGTCGCCACTGGCCACTTAGGTAGGTCGGATACCATAAAACCAGAGATTCAAAAACTTTGGGTTCGGGAGTCGGTTACGGATGGGGAAGGATTAGCACCCCCACACCGCCCAAAGTTGGTACTTTAATAATTACCGCTTTATTAATATTAGATTTTTCGGATTAAAGTGACGATTAATTTAAAATTTGGTTATAAATTTTGGTAAATTTTAAAGGCCCCGTTATCCGAGAGTAAACGCCCAACCACTATCACTACGCCTGATACTGGCCCCGTTTACGCTCTGATAAAAGGGCACCGCATTGGCATTATATATTCCACTATGCAAACTTAGTGAGAAAAATATAAAATATGGCAAATAATTTAAATACAATACAAATAAATATTAACATAATAGAATACTAATCTAACATAAATAAAATACTAATCTAAAACATACATACATAAATATTAATCTTACTCATAAATAAAAACAAATTTAACATAAATAAAATGCTAACATTCATAAATATTAATTTAAAACACAAATAAATATTAGTCTAACACATAAATAAAAACGAATCTAACATAAATAAATTATTAATCTAAAACATAAATTTAAAACATAAATGAATACTAATCTAAAACATAAACATACAAACTAAAAAATAAGAATACAATTTTAAAATAACTAATACTTCATTAAATTATAAAAATTACAACACAAATAAAAAGGGAAGAAAATATACCTAACTAGGAGCTCGAATGACGAACCCCAACTGAACCCCACTGAGATCTACCGCGACCTCTCCAAAAATATTAACTAGATTGGATCCGAAATAGGACCTCGATCGAATGTTGGATCGAACCAACTAGGGCCAAGGGCACTGCCCCCGACCCCTAGCTAGCCTTGCGGTCGGCCTCGCTCCCAATTGGGAGCCGACTCAATTGCCAATTTATGGCAAATTTGGCGTGTATTCTTGGCTGCCCCCATGCCTTGTATTTATAGGCAAAGGGGTGGGTGAAATGGGGTGACGTGGAGCACCCTGCTCCACGCAATTTCTTTTTTTAATTAATAATAATATATATTTTTTTACCTTTTTATATTTTATTTTTATTATTATTTTTCATTAATTTTATATTAATAATACTACCATTAAAATAATACTAATAACATTAAAACCCAGTCAAAAATGAGTGATTACATTATTTTTTATTATTTTTTTATTATTTTTTTTTATTTTTGAACTAATGATTTTTTTATTTTCGATTATTATTATATTTTTAGGATAGATTTATTTTCTTTTTTTTTATCTTTTTAAGTTTAAGAATCCCTTTACACATCTTTATTTATTTTCTTTTATTAGTTTATCTTTAATTTTAATCCTTATTTGATTTGTCTTTGAATTGTAGGAAAAGAGTTCAAGATAAAGAGGAATTTTGATCCAAGAAGGAAAACATCTTCAACAAGGAAATTAATGGGATAAATCTAAGGCTTATATAAAGCCTCCAACTTACCCTAATTAAACCCCCTAGCCGTCACCCTTCCTTTAAATCGAAACCCCTTTATTTTCTATCCTAAATTAATCCCACCCACCATATTTACTACCTATCTTTTCTATATAACCCATCACCCTTAACTTCCAAGAAACCTATTCCTACTTTTAATCTTGCAACTCTTTCGTTTCTTTTATTTTCTTTTCTTTGTTTTTACAATACTCACAACCAAGATCATCCATGGCATCCAAAATTAAATTTTTGGTTCATCCAAGTTCCTCCAAAGAACCAAGATACAAGAAGTTTGCTACACCGGTGGTTCAAGAAAGATTTTACAATTAGGGTCGGTATAGTATTTGGATATTTTTTATAGAAATTTTCACAATTAAGGTCTTACAACGCCAACTAAAAGATTCTGTTAATTTCAATATGCAAATGATTGAACATCTATGGGAAAGAGCACGCAATTGATTGAAGAAACTAGGAAACTCATAGATAGGATGGTCTTAATTCAAGATTAGATGGGAACATTAGAGCATAAGTAAGAAGGGGTATGTCTTTGTGTTGGTAAAGGAAATAAATGAAGAATTGTCGATAGAAATGGAGTGGCTAAAATTCACTCACGTTTTCCTTAATTAACGGTTGACAATTGGACCATAGGAGATCTGTCTGTAATTTTAGGACCGTTATAGAGTAATACCTTGAATCATCCCAATCGCTTTTGTCCGCAAGCATTGATGGTCTTTTTTAAGGGAAGCTATTTTGGTTTATTTGTTTATGATGCTTGTTTCCTACATAAATTTTCTAAAATGACAAACATTTTAATTTCTTTGATTCTTTTAATATTTCAATTATTCTTTGCTATTGATTAGTTTTTGTTCTCCCATGCATATATGTATATATTTTCACTATCATTTTCCATCAGGTACTTTAATGCTAACTGCAATAGTGACAGTGAATCAAATTCAGAGATCAACTTCGGAAATGTCACTCTCTTCTAATTTATTAGGCCAACGAGAAGACATTAATGTGTGTTCAGGAATTACAGAAAGATCCCAAATACAAACTTTGAGTGAATTTTCCTCTCAGGCATTGTTGACTAAGGTCCTTGAATGAAGTGATTGCCCTAAAACATCTACCACCTGAAGATCGGTTTTCTTCTAAGATATTTGTATATGGGAGGACATTTGGAATTCCTTCATCTCCCTTCACAAAGAAAAAAAAAAGATAATATCCTTCGTTGTCCCCCTTTGAGCCTGATAATTTTCTTTTGATTCAACCCAAACCAAGGATCACCCCACACTTGGGGCAAAGAGGATGAAAGTTTGTTTGCAAGTAAAAGATGTTTGGTTTTGATCATGCTATGATAGTGATGCCTTGTGAATTAGGGGCAAGAAATAAAAGTGAATGCATTGGGTACAAGAGTAAGAAAGACATGTTGAATAGAGGTGAGAATTCTAAATCAAGCCAAGAAAAAGAAGAAAAAGAGAAAAAGGAAGAAAAAGAGAAGAAGAAAAAAAGAGAAAAATAAAGAAGAAGAAGAAGAAAATTGTGGAAAGTTTGTGATCAAAGAATCAATTGAATCAAGTTGAAAATTGTTGATATGAAAGTTGAAGCAATTGAAAGAGAAATCACTAAGTTGAAAATGTGCAAGGAAAAGCAAGAGACATATGTGAGATCTTCCATTCAAATAAATCTTTATCTAAAGGAGCAGTGGAGGATTGATCATTTTTTAATTCAAGGAATAGAAATGAACTATAGGGTGAAAACCTAGAAATAGGCAGTCTAGAGCAATCCATAAAAAAGAAAAGACTATTTCAACCGATCATGATTAAGGAGTACATAAGTAACATTCCACTTGGAAGAAATGATCTTTGGTTTCATCACCCTTAAACGCTTATTTGAGCCTATGTATCTGTTTTTTCATAGCCGTGAGCCATAGCCTACATTGCAAGCCGTAAAAGACCATTTTGATCATATACGGGTATTGGAGTAAGAATAGTCTGTCTTCAGAATACATTATGCTTATCAGGGTTAACCTTTTTTCAAAGATTTATAGACTTTTAATGCCTAATTGAGATCAAAAAAGAGGAAAGGATTGGGCATGATGAGTTAGTGAGGTAAACAATGCCACTTAAATGGGATAGAATTAGGTATTTATGAAATGTTTCTCTTGGAAGTCTAATAATTTAGAAGGGGTCACATTTGAGTTGATCTTTGCCAATTTGGTTCAAAGGCTCTGTTGCACTTGATATTTGGGGGCCTAAATTTGGTTTTGTTTTCTCATGTTCGCCTTGAATTATCAAATTGTTCCATTTTCTCAAAATTTAGTATAATAGTATTTTTAGTTTTTCTCTTATCATTTCAACAAGCGTCTTGTAGATAAATTGATTAGACACAAGAAAAGCAAAAGATTTCATCGGTATTACTATGATGTACTAATCCTTTAAGTGCAGGTAGAACAGGAGGTGGCCTCGATACTTGTTCAATGATGAAAAGTATGTCAAAGAAAAGACACAACTCTGAGTGTCAGAAACATTTATACAAAGCTAGAAGAAAGCGACACAAACAACCATATGGCAAAGAGAGAACATGAACCATCTTTTAGGGCAAAAGTTGCAGCAAGTTTGATCTATTAAAGGTTCATACTATTCAAAAGAAAGGATCATTACTTCTGAGGCATTGTAAGACAAGAAACCTCTGGGAATGTTAAAGTGAGCAAAGATGATAGTTGAATTCAAGGTTGAGTGGGGCAATGCTGCAAAGAAGAAAATTATAGGAGAACATACTTTATTCTGGTGAATAGAGTCCGCAAGCTGGAACAACAAAAATTAATGATCTCTTTTTGAATCATCAGAAAAATGCTGACAGAGAAGCTGAACGCAAAAATATCAAGAGTGGCTTTACAAGAAAGTAGTTGTCATTAGTACTCAAGTTTTTTCGATGTCAAGTGCATGGTGAGACATGGCAAGAGAAGGGTTTATGTGTTGAGTTCATGAAAAAGCAAGTACGAGTTCCATCAGAATTGAACTTAGCCTTATTTGGAACAAGAAAAACCATCATTGTAAAAAAGAAAAAAAGAAAGAAAATGAAAGAAAAGGAAAGAAAAAAAGACAAAAGAAAAAAACAAAAGTGAAAACCCGAAAGGGGGCTATGAGAAAAGCAATCTAAAGTGAACTTGAAAAGGCGCATTAGAGCAAAAAATGTAGAGATCCTGAAGATTGAACCTGAGTTTGAGATGGGTTACTTTGGAAACAAAAAGTGTTTTAATGAAAATGAAGCAAGGAAATTTTGAGCTTCCCTGAAGATGAAAGCTCACGAAGTGGTCCTCAATTGGTAACAATCATGCATATCCAGGCATCCATAAGTAGGAGCATGCTAGCTAATACTTTCAAAGTATTTTCTGTATGATTTGACAGGAATTTACAAATCAACAAGGAACAAGGAAAGATTTCAATATACAACATCAAGATTGAAGGATAAGACTAGTCATATACGTTATAAGCATATATAAAGATTGATTAATAAAGAAAGGGAAACAAAAGATCTCATGCGAGCTTTAGACTGAAAGATCGAGACACCTTAGGCAGAAAGAGTAGTGACACTAACGATCTTAATGCTTCAAGCGGGAAATTGAAGATATTTCATATTATTTCAAGAGAAATTCTTATTAACTGGTGATATTTCTTTTGGCATGTTCAATTTCTTTCCCTAAAGGAGGATGTGAATCAACATTCGCCCAGCAAAGAGTATAAAGTCCTGAATGAGAAGAACTTGCCCAACAAAGCGTACAAATTTCATAATGAGAACTCGCCCAGAAAAGAATGAAGAACTCATAATGAGAAGAGTTCTCCCTTCGAAGAATGAGGAGTTCCTAATGAGAAGAACTCGCATGTTCAACACATTTACAGAGAGATGGATTAACATTTCTAAGAAGAATGAGGAGTTCCTAATGAGAAGATCTTGCTTGTTCAACACCTTTGTATAGAGGTGGATCAACATTTCAGAAGGATGAAGAGTGTAACGATTCTAGACTTTGCTGCATTTCAGAAGGATGGGTAGTTCAACTTTTCCAGACTCCACCAACATTTCAGAAGAATGAAAAGTTAGATTGTTTTGGAGTTCATAAACTTTGTAGAAGAATTTGTTTGTTCGACACCTTTACAGAGAGGTGGATCAACATTTTCAATAGTGAATGAGGATAAACTTTTTTTTGTAGAGAAAAGTGGATCAACATTTTAGAAGAATGAATAGTTCATAATAAAAATAACTAGTTCAGTCTTCAGTTCAGCCTTGGCAAAAAGATTGAGAAGTTAATAATGAGAAGAACTTATTCAAGTTTTCTAAAGGGGAAGAATGAGTGGAATTTCATAATGAGAAGAACATGCAGCTCAGAGTAATAGTTGGACGACTCAGAAAAAATCTGTGTCTTTCCAGTCTTTGCCCAATTATCGTTTCACAGTAATGAGCAAAGAGGGGCAATAGTAATACCCAAATTTTATCCGGCTATACACATATATTATATAATAAGACCATAAATAAATGAATAGGAAACCCATAAATAACTAATAAACCCAATGTCCATTTACATATGTCAAAAGGCCCAAATTGTAGATCTAAAAAGCCCATATATAGTTGTATACACCTAATTTACAACATATTTTCGGATAAGCCAGCCCAACAAACATATATATTCAAATTCCGGCCCAAATCTACCTCTCAATAGACACGTGTCGCCTAGCCATTGCCCCAAACCAGTTTCACAAGGATCTGTGCTTCTTTATATCCATTTGGCATTTAGATGATGTTAGCATGACGTCATCGTATGCTATCCAATGATGTTATCATCTGATATCCCTATAAATAGGGAGAAAGAAATTTTTAGGATTAATGATTAACAATAAATAAACTAATAATAATAATATATTAATAATTAAAGAGAGAGAAAGTTACCTCTTTTAGTACCCAAACTGCCTAGAATACGAACGGCCGTCGAGAATCTGATCGTTGCCAGAGTTGGACTGATCATCAAAATGACGAAGAATGCCAAAAAGTCACCACCGAGGCATTATTTAGGAGGTATATCCTCTTTTTTACTTCTTAATACATGCAAATTCAGAAACAAACATGTTAGATTTAGGAAAATATAAAAGATAAAAACAAAAATGAAATTAGAAAGAAAGGAAGTCGAAACACTTATCTTACAGTGGCCGAAGGGATTTCTGTGAGTGTTTAAGGTAGAGTCGAAGAGGGTTAGGGCTTCGGGTAGTAAGGATAGGTGGTCAAAGAAGGGTGGCTTTATCGAGCTAGGGCTAGATCTTGGGTTTATGACTGAAAAAAGGGGAAATTTTGGTTTTAAGGTTTTAGCATGGTGGTTGAAAATAGCCCTATGACAACAGTCAGGACTCGAATCCTGGCAGCCAGCGAATGGCTTGGGGTGACTGCGGTACGGTAGCTTAAGATCTAATGGCAGGGCTTACAACCTGCTTGACCTGACCTAGATACCAGACCGAACTGAGCGAGCTATATTGGGTTTGTCGAAACAAACCTGAGAGATTTCCTTAGAAAAACGATCCATTTTTTGTTTTTCTTTTCTAAATGCGCAATTAAGTTCTAAGATGATCATGCTGGAAACAGTGAAATTGGTAACTCAATCGGGCGTCGAATTGACATCCAATCGCACAATTTATCAATTCAAAGACCAAATTGTAATTTCTATTAATTAAGATAACTTAATTAAAATTAAAGTTACCAATCCTTAATTAGTCATATTTCATACCATCAAGTTAAATTTCAACTTAAAATAACCATCCAAACTCATTTAATTGAACATTCAAGAAACAGGAGCTAAACTGCAAAGAATCAAACTTAAGAAAGCATTTTAACTAAAATACCTAACTGAGTATCGGTACATTGCATCCCCGTATAGATACGAGTTCAAATTTCAAAGGCGTACCGATATGGTCCTCAAGCGTATAGGTACGGGTATGCAATGTTCAAAATTAGGAATTCTAGTAGCCAAAGGAGAACCGGTACGGTTGCCCGTGTATCGAAACCAAGCTAAATTTTAAGCAACGCACATCGATACGGTTCAAAGGCGTATCAGTATGGCAAGGCAATTTTTCCTAGATTGAGCCGAGACAGGTCCCCGCGTACCAATCCCTAAAGACCTGTACCTGTATGGACAAACCTGTAATGACCTCTTGGTCCAACATATGACACTTTGGCTCAATCTAACTTACTCCAGTCAACTTATAATCATCATACAACTACTCAAAAATTAATTCATCAGACATAGAAGCATGGTAGAAGATCATACATAGCACGTTGTTGCGCGTAATAAGTGCTACGCAATTGTGCAAGTATACACGTAGCAAGTTATAGTATAAAAGATATCGTCTCCACATGGATTGGTGCCACTTCAAGAATCTAATCTCTTGCACTATAAAAAGTAAAAACACAAATAGAAGATTATAGGAGTTTAACTAATAACTAAACTAGAAAGCAATAAAGAAAAAGAATAAATGAGATAAAATAAGATAGAGATAGGCCAGGTTATCGTGAGTTGAGGTGTGATAGCCGATTAGATCATCTTGGTAAAAGAGTGCAAGGGCAACTTGCACAACGGGGTTGCCTTGGCAACTAATCGATGGTTGCATGGGCGACTAGTTGGGAAACTACTTGGGCAGCAACCTTTAAGGTTCGGCAGAGCGTTCTTCAATGGTTTCTTCTTATCCCTAAGTCAAAACTCTAGCTACTTGTGCATGCCTTGATAATACATCCCTGCATGAATCAAGGGTGAACAACAACCAATCTTGCGATGTTCTTAGCCGTTGAAATCCTTAACTTATTCCTAAGCCGGATTAATCTTCACCATCAATAGATTGAATAAAGATCATATTCATTCGTTTCTTGAATCTAACTCTCCCGATATTAGATAAATAGTTGAAGTTACGAGATCCTCTCCCAATTCACTCGCAAAGAAAAATAAGAACCAATAATGAATAAACCTTGAATAGAAAAGTGCAAACTCTTATTACCTAAACAAAATCCAATAGTTTCTCACAACCACAAGACACAATAAACTTAGCAAAATAGATTTAGTTCATGGCTAGGTTCCAAAGAAGCACAAGATAAAGAATCCCTAGCATGAACCTAATTGAACAAGAAAGAAAAAGATGAAGAATGGATAGAGCTTTGTCGAAATCCTCCTTGCCCTTGATGTTGTCGAAAATTCACTCCTCTCTCTCGCTTTTGGAGTTGACGGCTTGGTGATCTATTTATAGGGCTAGGTCAAAGTCCTCTTTTGAGGAGGAAGTTAAGTTGGAATTAAATTATCTTTAGAGAATATAATTCTTTATTATAATTATATTACTTCTAGAATTTCTCCTATCTTCTTGGAATTTAATTCTTCTTTAACCTCTTCATGAAAATCAAGCTCCTTTGGGATTTAGCTTTGCTCCATGTCATCTTGGGCTTGTCCAGTCATCAATTTCGACTACCATATCACCTTATTCTTTGTCGACAATTGCCCTGGCAACTGGCTCGGCGTCTCCTTCATGCATTGCCCTGGAAACTAGCTCTAGCCTTGCTTTGGCAAGTGATCCTGCACATACACACAAAACACACCAAAGCAGCATATTTTCCCACAAAGAGAACCAAGTTATACAATCAAGCTCAACGATGGAAGGAAACATGGATTAATGCATGAATGACTAATTATGTAACTAATATGAGCCTAAGTCTAACAATAATATGAGAACAAAGGGTAAGAAAATTAGTACTTTTGAACACTTATCACACCCCCAAACTCGAACTATTGCTGTCCTCAAGCAATGCAAACTAATAATTACCTGCCAAGACTTCAATTTTCACAAACTTAGCTTTGAACTTGATTTTAATTCTCAGAACCGGGGCACAAAGTATTATTGGCTTTTCATTTTTTGAAAAACTTAAGAGTTACTCGGAATCAAAATATAATGCTTGTGAGCGTGTGCGAAGTTGTGTGCAAGTTGATTTTTCGGATTCTATGCAAACAAGATGTTTTCAAATTACTTCGTTGGGTTCCTTTTAGCATGTTTTAACTAGAGCCGGTTTCGGGCACCTCTAGTGTTTTGTTTTTAGTTTCCTTAAGTTAATTAATTTATTCGACTAGAGCCGATTTCGGGCACCTCTAGCGATCAATTTTTAGCACATACTAGAGCCGGTTTCGGGCACCTCTAGCGATCCATTTTTTTAGCACATGCTAGAGCCAATTTCGGGCACCTCTAGCATTCATCCAACTTTTATTCTAATCCTCCAATTTGTTTAATTATCAACCTAAGTTCACTAGAATTCCTTAAACCAATCAAACCATAATAGTGTTTCATCAAATTTAGCATCATAGTAAAATTCTAAGTTTTTCCATGGTTATCCTAGAATAAAAATTCTATCAATTAAGTGCATTGGCAAAGTCATCATCGGATATTCATCAAATCTAGGCAATTCTTGTTCCAACTAAAGGCATGTCAAGCAATTTATGTATCCTAAATGCAATACTTTAGATGAATGCAACTAAACATGGTAACTACTAATAACAATCCCCCCCAAACTCGAGTGAGGCGTTGTCCTCAATGCATGCATTAAAGAAAAATAAAAATAACGAAAAATAAAATGCAAATGAGGACTTACTCTAAGAGTTCGTCGTCGTGGATGATTAGTTTCCTTTTGGTCGGTGTCTTGATTCTCTTGCTTGAACACGATGGTTGTTTCCTTGTTGTCGATCGTAGAATCGATCCTCGTTTTGGGTTGTCCTCATTGTCCTCTTCATCAATGTCATTGGCCTTTTGCTTGGAGGATTCAATTGGTGCGATCTTTGTTGGTGCAATGGAGGACTCGTCCGAATTTGAAAAATCAGACAATGATTCCGTACGAGTTGATTCGGGCATAGGTGCTTTACCTTTGGCTTTTGCAGTGGTTGCCGGGATGTCTCTAGCTATGGTAGCCGTGGCATTTTTAGGGTTGGTTGCCGTGGCATCATCTGTTGAGGTTGCCATGGCGACTGCTTCATTGGTTGCTGGGGCAAGAATCTCGGCAGGAAAGATTGGGAAAGGCACGGGGCTGTTTGGGTACTTTTCTTAGACGACTTGGGTGATGGCATTGTTGTGCTCCTTCATGTACCGCATGAACATTAGTTGCCGGTCTTCAATTTGCCTTAGGTGGCTCACCAATTGTTGCAGCAGTGCTTCAAAGTGTCCCGGGGTTGATGGCCGAGTTGCCCGGGCGTTAGGTGCTTGGGCATTAGGGATTGCCGGGGCGGCAGGAGTTGTTGCGGCAATTGAAGGCCTTGAGGATTTTTCCGGTGCCTCTCCCATTAGCTTTCAGATTTGTGCTTGATTCCAACCGGACTTTGGTAGGGCCTTTTCATCGATGGACTCACCAGGGACATGCATCTCCTTGCAAAGATTAGAAATTAAGCAAGGGAAGAAAAGAGAACCCTTATCTTTTGAGCTACATATAAAAATCTCATCACAAATAATTTTTCCAATATTAATGATGCGATTATGCAAAATAGAATGTATGAGCAAAAGACGTGGTATATCAACGGTAGTATTGTGTGTGGTGGGCATTAAAGAAGTTTTAACAAAATTATTCCATAGTTTTGCCTCGGGTTTAAGCCAAAGGCGATTTACCATGCCCTTGTATTTACCGTCGTTCCAATGAGTTCCCGGTTGAGTGAGTTCTTGAAGCACCTTGTCGAGTTGCTTGGGCGTGATTTGATCAACAAAGGCTTGATGCTCGTCCTTCTCAATGTAAAGCCCGTAAAAGGTGTTGATGTTTTCGGGGCTTACGAGTATGGCCTTGTCACGAACAAAAACATAACGATTATCCGGGTTAGGTGAGTGAGCATAGAATTCTCTTACCCATGAGATGTTTTCCGGTTCCGATTGATGGCAAAAGAATTGCTACTTTTGATGTCCAATCCTCTCGAAGATGAATGGTTCAAGGCCGAAATCTTGATGAGAGTTGGAGTATTCAAAGCCTTGTTCTTCGTAAATATTCCGACTTTCAAACTTGGAGTGAAATCTTTCTTGAACCACCGGTGTAGCAATCTTCTTGTATCTTGGTTATTTGGGGGAACTTGGATGAACCAAAAATTTAATTTTGGATGTCATGGATGATATTGGTTGTGAGTTTTGTAAAAACAAAGAAAATAAAATAAAAGAAACTAAAGAGTTGCAAGATGAAAAGTAGGAATAGGTTTCTTGGAAGTTAAGGGTTATGGGTTATATAGAAAAGATAGGTAGTAAATATGGTGGGTGGGATTAATTTTGGATAGAAAATAAAGGGGGTCTCAGTTTAGGGGAAGGGTGACGGCTAGGGGGTTTAATTAGGGTAAGTTGGAGGCTTTATATAAGCCTTAGATTCAGCCCATTAATTTCCTTGTTGAAGATGTTTTCCTTCTTGGATCAAAATTCCTCTTTATGTTGAACTCTTTTCCTACAATTCAAAGACAAATCAAATAAGGATTAAAATTAAAGATAAACTAATGAAAGAAAATAAATAAAGATGTATAAAGGGATTCTTAAACTTAAAAAGATAAAATAAATAAAATAAATCTATCCTAAAAATATAATAATAATCGAAAATAAAAAAAAAATAATTAGTTCGAAAATAAAGAAATAAAAAAATAATCAAAAATAATAAAAATAAAAATAAAATATCAAAAAGAGAGCATGCTCATGCATCTCCTAAGTTGACCAGTTCTTTGTTATGTTCCACATGGGCGCCATTGTAGTGCTTTAATCTTTGTCCATTAACTTTGAATTCATGTTTGTCAATGATGGACTTGATTATCACGGCACCATGGGAGAATGGTTTGACAACTTCGAATGGTCCCGACCATCTTGATTTCAGCTTTCTCGGGAAAGGTTTTAGCCGAGAATTGAATAAGAGAACTAGTTGCCCTAGCGTGAATTGCCGCGACAATAGTTTCTTATCATGCCATTGCTTTGTTTTCTCCTTGTAGATTCGTGCATTGTTATAGGCAAGTGCACGAAATTCTTCTATCTCGTTGAGGTCCAACAAACACTTTTGTTCGGCACTTTCCCAATCCATAATCACGGTCTTGATTGCCCAATATGCCTTGTGTTCGATTTCCACAGGTAGATGGCATGTTTTGCCATAGACAAGTCGGAAGGGGGACACACCTAAGGGTGTTTTGAATGCAGTGCGATATGCCCAAAGTGTGTCATCTAGTCTTAATGACCAATCCTTCCTAGAGGGATTTACAACCTTCTCGAGTATACCCTTCAATTCTCAATTGGAAATTTCTGCTTGCCCGTTGGTTTGTGGGTGATATGCCGTGGCAATCTTGTGTGATACGCCGAAGCGTTGCAATATCTTGGCAATAAGTCTGTTGTCAAAATGCTTGCCTTCGTCACTGATAATTGCTCTCGGTATCCCAAACCGTGTAAATATGTTTTTCTGCAAGAATCATTGCACAGTCCTGGAATCGTTGTTGGGAACTGCAGCTGCCTCAACCCATTTAGACACGTAGTAAACGACAAGTAGAATGTAGAGGTTGCCGAATGAAGATGGGAAAGGTCCCATAAAATCGATCCACCACACATCGAATAATTCCACCTCGATGATGTTTTGGAGCGGCATCTCATGTCATCTAGAGATATTGTCCGTCCTCTGGCAACGATCACATTGCTTGTAAAAGTCTTGGGCATCTTTGTATAATGTTGGCCAATACAAACTGGATTGCAACACTTTGGCCGCGGTACGAGTTCCTCCAAAATGTGCTTCTTAAGGTGAAGAATGTCATTGCCGGAGAACATTCTGCTGCTCCTCTTCAGGGACAAATTGGCGTATAACCTGATATGCACATTGTTTAAACAAAAGAGGCTCGTCCAAAAAGCAATGCTTAGCTTCATGGTGGAACTGCTTCTTCCCTTGGTGAGTAAGACCATAAGGTAAAATACCACAAACAAGGAAATTAACTAAATCGGCGTACCAGGGTATTGTCGAGGCATGAGCTGTCGTGGCGACTACTCCCAAAATTGTCGAGGCGTGCACGTCAAGGGCTGCTGAAGCGTCGAGGGTTGCCGAGGCATGCGCATCCATGGTTGCCGAGGCATGCGCGTCAAGGGCTGCCGAGGCGTCGAGGGTTGCCGAGGCATGTGCATCCATGGTTGCCGAGGCGTGCGCGTCAAGGGCTACTGCGGCGTCCAGAGTTGCCGAGGCGTGTGCGTCAACGGTTGCCGAGGCAATTAAAAGTTGCTCATCTAGGAATGCATCGAATATCTCTAGATCCACGTCCTCCTCCCTATTACGTTCTAAACGTGATAAGTGATCGGCCACTTGATTTTCTGTTCCTTTCCTGTCCTTAATTTCAATATCAAATTCTTGTAAAAGTAATATCCAACGAATCAAACGAGGTTTGGCATCCTTTTTAGCAACTAGATATTTGATTGCCGAATGGCCTGTATGAACAATTACCTTTGTACCAATCAAATAGGATCAGAACTTGTCAAATGCGAAAACTATAGCTAGTAACTCTTTCTCCATTGTTGTGTAACACTTGAGCACTATTAAGAGTTTTACTAGCGTAGTATATCACATGGAAGGTCGTACCTATGCATTGGCCTAGGACTGCTCCTACCGCAAAATCACCTGCATCACACATGAGCTCAAAAGGTAGCGTCCTATCTGGTGGAACGATAATGGGTGTCGAGGCAAGCTTTTCCTTTAGGGTTTCGAATGCTTGGGTGCAAGAATCATCAAAATTGAAGACTTTATCTTGTTCAAGCAAATTGCACAAGGGGTTAGTGATTTTAGAAAAATTATGAATGAACCTCCTGTAAAAACCTGCATGTCAAAGAAAGCTTCGAATTCCTTTAACCGAACTTGGTGGGGGTAATCTCTCGATCACGTCCACCTTGGCTTTGTCTACTTCAATTCCCTTGGGTGAAATTTTGTGGCCGAGCACTATTCCTTCATCTACCATAAAATAGCACTTCTCCCAATTGAGGACTAAATCAGTTTCTTCACATCTTGCCAACACCTTCTATAAATTTCCGAGGTAGCTGTCGAAGTCATTACCAAAAACAGAAAAATCATCCAAGAAGATCTCAAGGAAGTCTTCGACCATGTCTAAAAAGAGTGCCATCATGCATCTTTGGAAGGTTGTCGGGGCGTTACACAATCCGAACGACATCCTTCGAAAAGCATAAGTACCGTATGGGCATGTGAAGGTTGTCTTTTCTTGATCTTCTGGTGCTATGGCAATTTGATTGTAACCTGAATAACCATCAAGAAAATAATAAAAGGGTTTACCTGCATGACAGTCAAGCATTTGATCAATAAAGGGTAATGGGAAGAGATCTTTCCTAGTGGCTTTGTTTTGCTTTCGATAATCCATAAAAACCCTCTAACCGGTCACAGTCCTGGTTGGAACGAGTTCATTATTTTCATTACTTACCACCGTTATGCCTCCCTTTTTCGGTACACATTGTACCAGACTTACCCATGTACTATCAAAGATAGGGTATATAATCCGGCGTCAAGCCACTTGACATTACAACCCCTTTCATGGCATGATTCAGTCTCCTCTGGGCCTCAATTGAAGGTTTGTGATCATCTTCCAAAAAAATCTTGTGCATGCACACTGCCGGCTTAATTCCCTTCAAGTCGTCAATTGTCCACCCTATTGCCTTCTTGTGTAGCATCAACATTTTGATCAGCTTCTTTTCCTGCTCAGGCTGTAACTTAGAAGAAATAATTACAGGCAATATATTATCGATTCCTAAGTATGCTTATTTTAGCTACTCTGGCAACTGTTTCAACTCAAGAATCGATGGTTGTTCAATAGAGGGCTTTTCGAGCTTACCTTCCTTACCTGAGTAAACCAGTGGTTCAAAGTATGTACCTGGTTGATTGACTAGCCAATTTGCCTCTTCTTGTTGTTCCTCATTGACCGGTTCTTCATACTCCTCAAGTTCCTCTTGATCGGCAATGTAGTTGCCGAGGCAACTAAATTCCTCCTCGAAGTTAAACTTTTCCGTGGCATGAAGAAGTTGGCATTCTTCTGGATCATCGGTATGCCTTAGTGTTTGGAACACATTTAGTTTAACTTGCTGGTCATTCACCCTCATTGTGAGTTCTCCCTTTTCAACATTGATCAAGGTTCTCCCTGTTGCTAGGAATGGTCTCCCGAGAAGGATAGGTGCATTCTTATCTACTTCACAATCCAAAACAATAAAGTCAGCGAGAAAAATATATTTATCAACTTTTACCAGTATTTCTTCGATTTTTCCCTCTAGATGCACATAGGATCTGTCGGCTAGCTGTAGCATAACTGTTGTAGGTCTTGCCTTCCCAATTCCTAGTTTATGGAAAACCGATTTAGGCATCAAGTTTATGCTAGCCCCAAGGTCGCATAATGCTTTCCCGACATAGTGGTTTCCAATGGAACAGGGTATTGTGAAACTTCCGGGATCCTTTAACTTAGGTGGCATACGATTGTGCAACATGGCCATGCATCCCTCTGTTGTGGCAACTATTTCAAACTCTCCTAGTCTTGTTCTCTTGGACACAATGTCTTTAAGAAACTAGGCATAGTTCGGAATTTGTTCAATTGCTTCCACCAATGACAAGTTGATGTGGACTTGCTTTAGGATATCAAGAAACATATTGAATTGATATTCTTGCTTTTGTCGCTTCAACCTTTGTGGGAATGGTGGTTGAAGTCGGATATCTTCGATCTTTTCATTGGTTTGGAACCTGATTGACGGCATTGCCGAGATAACTGGAGTTGCCGAGGCATTATCAATTGGGGTTGCCGAGGCATGATTATTGCAAGTTCTCGAGACATCCTTATCATCGGTTGTCGAGGCATGCTTATTGCCGGTTGCCGCGACAATTACTGGTTCAACATCTGAGGCTTTTCCACTAGGTTCGTCTTGATCTTTTTTTGGAGTTTTGTTTGATGAGCGGGCTTGAGCCTTTTTAAGTTGTTGGCCACTTCTAGTGGTGATCGCCTTACATTGCTCATGGCCCGTTCCTCTTGCGACTTCAGTATCACTAGGTAAACCTCATTGCGGTCTAGTATTCAGGTTTTGAGCAAATTGTCCGACTTTATTTTCCAATGATTTGATTGCCGCCTCTTGGTTTTGCAATCTCATCTCGGTCCTATTAATAAAAGCATCAGTTCTTTTTATGAAGCTACTATTCTCAGCCATATAAGATTCAGTTTTCATCATAAAAGCATTTAGAGAATTTTCCAAAGAACTAGATGTTGTCGGTTGTTGCTGTGGCAACTGTTGCCGTGGCATATTCTGCTGGAATCCCGATGCTTGTACATTCTGATTGTTCTGGTTTAGAGCATTATTGGGATTACTCCATGAAAATTTTGGATGCTTCTTCCAAGCTAGATTGTACGTATTGGACATCAATTGTTGTTCTGGCTGTAATTCCTCACATAGAAGCTGGATTCCGGATTCTGCATACATTCAGGAGAATCATGGTTACCACCACATAACTCACAAAAAGAATCCATTACCTTGACCTCATGTGTGTTGTTTGATTTCTGCATGTTCTGGACCATCTTGGTTAAAGTGGCCAATTGTGCCAAAATTGAGTCTGATGATCCTAGTTCATGTATTGTGGCTTGGTGTCTAACTCCTCATCTTCTAGTAGAGGGGAATTGATAATCATTCTTGGCCAGCCTGTTTAGAATTTGCATCGCTTCCTCCGGTGACTTATCTAGGAGTATGCCATTTGCCGAGTCGTCTAGCATCATCCTTGGTGTATTCACGGCATTGTAAAACATTGTTACTTGTGTCCACACTGGGAATCCATGTAGGGGGCATTTGTGTAGAAGTTCTTTGTATCGCTCTCAAGTCTCGTACATGGATTCATCATCTGCCTGCCGAAAAGAAGTAATGTCATTACGAAGCTTATCAGCCATATTTGTAGGATTAAACCGAGCAAGGAAATCACGACAAAGATCGGTCCAAGATCCTATTGGTCTGGAAGGAATGCTATTCAACCATGCTTTCGCCCTATCCCTCAGTGAATAGGGGAATAATCTTAATCGTAAAACATCAGGGGTGACTCCGTGTATTTTGAATGAGTTGCAAATCTCGATGAAAGATTTAAGATGTTGTCGTGCATCTTCAGTTGTTGAGCTGCCAAATTGACCAATTGTGTTGATCATATTAAACATCTCCGGTTTCAACTCAAAGTGGTCGGCTTCAATTTCAGGTGTGACAACTCCTGGATTAAGTCCATCAAGATCTTCTTCAAGATAGTCTCGAATAGTTCTGTTTCGTGCAAGAATCACTCCTCATCCTGCTGGTACATCTTGATTCATATTACCATCTTGATTAGCCATTGCTACTCTTAACCTTCGTCTAAGTCTTTGTAAGGTTCGTTCGATTTCTGGATCAAAGGGATATTCTGGTGTAATCAGTCTCGCCCTGGTCATATACCAATGCAAAACCAAAGTTTGTTAGCCCTTTGAATTTTAAACAAGAAAAATAAAAAGTGCAAGAAAATAAAAACAAAGTCGCTATTGCCAATCCCCGGTAACGGCGCAAAAAACTTGTTGCGCGTAATAAGTGCTACGCAATTGTGCAAGTATACACGTCGCAAGTTATAGTATAAAAGATATCGTTTGCACAAGGATTGGTGCCACTTCAAGAATCTAATATCTTGCACTGTAAAAAGTAAAAACACAAATAGAAGATTATAGGAGTTTAACTAATAACTAAACTAGAAAGCAATAAAGTAAAAGAATAAATGAGATCAAATAAGAAAGTGATAGGCCAGGTTATCGTGATTTGAGGTGTGATAGCCGATTGGATCGTCTTGGTAAAAGAGTGCAAGGGCAACTCAGTTGTCGTGGCACCTTGCACAACGGGGTTGCCTTGGCAACTAATCGATGGTTGCATGGGCGACTAGTTGGGCAACTACTTGGGCATCTGGGCAGCAACCTCTAAGGTTCGGCAGAGTGTTCTTCAATGGTTTCTTCTTGTCCCTAAGTCGAAACTCTAGCTACTTGTGCATGCCTTGATAATTCATCCCTGCATGAATCAAGGGTGAACAACAACAATCTTGCGCTCTTCTTAGCCGTTGAAATCCTTAACTTATTCCTAAGCCGGATTAATCTTCACCATCAATAGATTGAATAAAGATCATATTCATTCGTTTCTTGAATCTAACTCTCCCGATATTAGAAAAATATATGAAGTTACGAGATCCTCCCCCAATTCACTCGCAAAGAATAATAAGAACCAAGAATGAATAAACCTTGAATAGAAAAGTGCAAACTCTTATTACCTAAACAAAATCCAATAGTTTCTCACAACCACAAGACACAATAACCTTAGCCAAATAGATTTAGTTCATGGCTAGGTTCCAAAGAAACACAAGATAAAGAATCCCTAGCATGAACCTAATTGAACAAGGAATAAAAAGATGAAAAATGGATGGAGCTTTGTCGAAATCCTCCTTGCCCTTGATGTTGTCGAAAATTCTCTCATCTCTCTCCCTTTTGGAGTTAACGGCTTGGTGATCTATTTATAGGGCTAGGTCAAAGTCCTCCTTTGAGGAGGAAGTTAAGTTGGAATTAAATTATCTCTAAAGAATATAATTCTTTATTATAATTATATTCCTTCTAGAACTTCTCCTATCTTTTGGAATTTAATTCTTCTTTAACCTCTTCATGGAAATCAAACTCCTTTGGGATTTAGCTTTGCTCCACGTCATCTTGGGCTTGTCTAGTCATCAATTTCGACTACCATATCACCTTATTCTTTGTCGACAATTGCCCTGGCAACTGGCTCGGCGTCTCCTTTATGCATTGCCCTGGCAACTAGCTCTAGCCTTGCTTTGGCAAGTGATCCTACACATACACACAAAACACACCAAAGCAACATATTTTCCCACAAAAACAACCAAGTTATGCATCAAGATCAACGATGGAAGAAAACATGGATTAATGCATGAATGACTAATTATGTAACTAATATGAGCCTAAGGCTAACAATAATATGAGTACAAAGGGTAAGAAAAATAGTACTTTTGAACACTTATCACACGTCAAAACCAATCATAACTCCTAAAGGCATGATTTCTACCCAAGCATGCATTTTGGTTCCCAACCCAACAAAACCAACATAAAGCATCATACAAGTCCAAAACATCAAACATAACTTGTAAAAATAGGGAATATCCAAAATAAGCCTTCCAAATACAACTTGGTCACGTTGCCTCTTATTACTACTTAGTATTTGTATAACCATACTTTGGAAATGCTTCAGCTCTTGGATATCCCCTTGCGTACTCACTGTCCTAAAGCACATATTTCTCCACATTGATGAGAAAAGAGAGCGTAAGCTATAAGCATAGTAAGGGAATCACAAAAACACTCATCAATTCATTTTAAAAACCATTTTGCATCAAAACAAGTTTGTAATGTTCATTCTAAATTCATCTTAGGCTTCTCAAATATGTCCAAATATGCACATTTAAAACCTTTACAACACATGTATCATGGATTCTATCTCAAACCTCAATTTAAGCCTCAAATGCCAAAATCTCTATATAACATGCTTAAAGAGCATCTCATGTATAAACCACTTTATACAAACACAATCCATTTCTCATGATACATTATCTCATAAATTGGCATTCAAGTGACTCAAAACAAGTACCATTCCATTTTACAAAAACACATCGGATACCCGAATTTCCCAAGTGGTTCTTACGACCACTTCACATACATCATTGAATCAAAGCAATGGAACAATTACCCACCTTACCGTTATGATGTACAAATCTACCAGTGGGAGAATACGACACAATTAACCCCTCGACCGATGTGGTTCTCATGGTGGAGCAAACGACACAATTACCCACCTCGACACACATGAGGTGACTTATTATAGTGCACTTTAAACCCTATGGCTAGCTAACTATATCTGATAACATTTTAATATCAGCCATTTTCCAATATACTCAATAAAACAATATTATCTCACTATTTTACATATGCATCAAACCAATCCAATTTCAAATACATTAAATCATGTATTCTAGTAATCATAAAATACTTTCGTAAACCATATTTCATTCTCAATAATTAGCATATATGATCATTTGCAACATCTTTCATTTCTAAAACATGTACAATACAATAAGTAATCAAAACCATAAACATGAGCATGAGATTGTATTTTACAAAACCGAAATCGAGAGAGAGATTAACCAATACTTACTTTTGAGCTTAGATAAGTGTTTCAAACTTAATCTAAACTCCCAACAACCATCTTCAAACTTTTAAAAGAAGTAAAATGCATTTCTACTCACCGATAACCAAGCGATCCACTTGCCAACGCACAATTATGCTTCCAGAGCCTCTGATACCTCTCCAAAAGCTATATGATTCAACTCCCCTAATTTACCCAAACAAAAAAAGAGGATTAATGCACTTCCATGCATCTTTAATTTCCAGCAACAAACAAACACAACTTTGCCTCACTTAAAACCATCAAACGCCAACTGAAAACATCACCAAACTTCATCTAAACAAAGCCCAACAAAAACCTATTGATTCTAACATCTTAACAACATTAATTAACATCCAAAAACATCCTTATCATGTAATTATACCTCCAACAACTCTACAACAAAAAGATCACACCAAAATCTAATTAAATATTTTCTAGCATTTTCTATATTTTATTTTAACCAAAAAATTTTATTAAGATTTAATTCCCGAAACTAAACATAATTGCCTAATCTGGTTCTCCCGAAGCGTCTAATCGATCCATCTAACATCTAGGCCCAAAATCAGGGCATTATAGGGCTCGCGACGACTTTATGCCAGAGTTCATCGTGTTCCTTCAATTTTGGATGGACACAGACGAACACCAAGCCTTTTGGTGTGTTTTTGATCCGTTTAGGGTCATTTTTTGGGTAGAGGAGTTTTTGAGTTGAGAGGCTTTAGAGAGAGGGAATTAAGGCCAGTTTAAAAGTGAGAGGGAGGAATGAGTTAAGGCCGAGTTTGGATCATAGTTAAGCCTTATATAGGCTAGGCGATACGACATCATTTTGGACCCCGAGTCATGAGGGATCTGCATGTTGTTTAACCGGGTTGAGAAGGTCTGCGCGTGAGGGTTCGGGTCGGATATTGTAACACCTCAACCCGGCCTAGATGCCTAACCGAACCAAGTGAGCTACATTGGGTTTTCCAAAGCAAACCGGAGAAAGATTACAAAAACGATATATTTTTTCTTTTATCTTGTCTAGATGCGTATTATTATTCCTAAGCGATCATGCTTGCAGCAGATGAATTTACAAAGGAAAGAAACTACAGAAGGAAAGGAACTACGAAAAGGCAACCAATTGCATACGATACAATTTAAGGACTAAAATGTAAAAATGATAAATTATTAGACCAATACTGAAATTAGGGTTACCGATCCTCAATTAGTCATATTACATGCTTGCATGTGAATTCTCGACTCAATCTAACTTTCCAAACTCAAGCAATTGCATTCACAACAATAAGGGACCAAAACGAAAGAATCAGAAACTATCAAACATCCCAAAAACTTATATAACCGCAGTCCGTATAGTTACGCGTACAGGTGTTTCGGTACACCTTGGCCAATTTTCAAAACTCAAATTACAGTATCTCAAAATAGTACAGATACGACCCTGCGTATCGAAACGCTAAGCTAATTTGTTATTATTTGTATCGAAACACTGATAAGTGTTCAAAAGTACTATTTTTCTTACGCTTTTTACTCGTATTATTGTTAGACTTAGGCTCATATTAGTTACATAATTAGTCATTCATGCATTAATCCATGTTTCCTTCCATCGTTGAGCTTGATTGCATAACTTGGTTGTTTTTGTGGGAAAAGATGCTGCTTTGGTGTGTTTTGTGTGTATGTGCAGGATCACTTGCCAAAGCAAGGCTAGAGCTAGTTGCCAGGGTAATGCATGAAAGAGATGCCGAGCTAGTTGCCAGGGCAATGCATGAAGGAGACGCTGAGCCAATTGCCGGGGCAATTGTCGACAAAGAATAAGGTGATATGGTAGTCAAAATTGATGACTAGACAAGCCCAAGATGACGTGGAGCAAAGCTAAATCCCAAAGGAGTTTGATTTCCATGAAGAGGTTAAAGAAGAATTAAATTCCAAGAAGATATGGGAAGTTCTAGAAGGAATATAATTTTAATAAAGAATTATATTCTTTAAAGATAATTTAATTCCAACTTAACTTCCTCCTCAAAGAAGGACTTTGACCTAGCCCTATAAATTAGAGGCCATGCCGTCAACTCCAAGGAGGGAGCAAGAGGAGAGAATTTTCGACAAGCATCTAGGGTAAGGAGATTTCGACAAGCTTCATCCTTCATCTTTTTCTTTCTTGTTCAATTAGGTTCATGCTAGGGATTCTTTATCTTGTGTTTCTTTGGAACCTAGCCATGAACTAAATCTATTTGGCTAAGGTTATTGTGTCTTGTGTTTGTGAGAAACTATTGGATTTTTTTAGGTAATAAGAGTTTGCACTTTTCTATTCAAGGTTTATTCATTCTTGGTTCTTATTCTTGATTGCGAGTGAATTGGGAGAGGATCTCGTAACTTCATCTATTTATCTAATATCGGGAGAGTTAGATTCAATAAACGAATGAATATGATCATTATTCAATCTATTGATGGTGAAGATTAATCCGACTTAGGAATAAGTTAAGGATTTCAAGGGCTAAGAGGAGCGCAAGATTGGTTGTTGTTCACCCTTGATTCAGGCAGGGATGTATTATCAAGGCATGCACAAGTAGCTAGAGTTTCGACTTAGGGATAAGAGAAACCATTGAAGAACACTCTGCCGAACCTTGAAGGTTGCTGCCCAGACGCCCAACTAGTTGCCCAGGCAACCATCGATTAGTTGCCAAGGCAACCCCATTGTGCAAGTTGCCACGGCAACTGAGTTGCCCTTGCACTCTTTTACCAAGACGATCCAATCGGCTATCACACCTCAACTCACGATAACTTGGCCTATCTCTCTCATTTTATCTCATTTATTCTTTTACTTTATTGCTTTCTAGTTTAGTTATTAGTTAAACTCCTATAATCTTCTATTTGTGTTTTTACTTTTTACAATGCAAGAGATTAGATTCTTGAAGTGGCACCAATCCTTGTGGAGACGATATCTTTTATACTATAACTTGCAACGTGTATACTTGCACAATTGCGTAGCACTTATTACGCGCAACAAGTTTTTGGCGCCACTGCCGGGGATTGGCAATAGCGACTTTGTTTTTATTTTCTTGCACTTTCTTTTTACTTTTCTTGTTTAAGATTCAAAGGGCTAAAAACTTTGGTTTTGCATTGGTCGAGACCGATTACACCAGAATATGCCTTTGATCCAGAAATCGAACGAACCTTACAAAGACTTAGACAAAGGTTAAGAGTAGCAATGGCTAATCAAGACGACAATATGAATCAAGATGTTCCAGCAGGAGGAGGAGTGATTCTTGCACGAAATAGAACTATTTGAGACTATCTTGAAGAAGATCTTGATGGACTTAATCCAGGAGTTGTCGCACCTGAAATTGAAGCCGACCACTTTGAGTTGAAACCGGTGATGTTTAATATGATCAACACAATTGGTCAATTTGGCGGCTCAGCAACTGAAGATGCACGACAACATTTAAATCTTTCCTCGATATTTGCAACTCGTTCAAAATACACGGAGTCACCCTCGATGTTTTACGATTAAGATTTTTCCCCTATTCACTGAGGGATAGGGCGAAAGCATGGTTGAATAGCATTTCTGCCGGATCAATAGAATCTTGTACCGATCTTTGTCGTGATTTCCTTGCTCGGTTTAATCCTACAAATTTGACTGATAAGCTTCGTAACGACATTACTTCTTTTCGGCAGGCAGATGATGAATCCATGTACGAGGCTTGGGAGCGATATAGAGAACTTCTACACAAGTGCCCCTACACGAATTCCCGGTGTGGACACAAGTAACAATGTTTTAGAACACCGTGAATACACCAACAAGGATGATGCTAGACGCCTCGGCAAATGACATACTCCTAGATAAGTCGCCGGAGGAAGTAATGCAAATTCTAAACAGGCTTGCCAAGAATGATTATCAATTCCCCACTACTAGAAGAGGAGGAGTTAGAAGCCAAGCCACAATACATGAACTAGGATCATCAGACTCAATTTTAGCACAATTGGCCACTTTAACCAAGATGGTCCAGAACATGCAGAAACCAAACAACACACATGAGGTCAAGGTAATGGATTCTTTTTGTGAGTTATGTGGTGGTAACCATGATTCTTCTGAATGTATGCAGAATACGGAATCCAGCTTCTATGTGGGGAATTACAACCGAAACAACAATGTGATGTCCAATACATACAATCCAGCTTGGAAGAAGCACCTGGATTTTTCATGGAGTAATCCCAACAATGTTCTAAACCAGAACAATTAGAATGCACAAGCATCGGGATTCCAACAGAATATGCCATAGCAACAGTTGCCGCAGCAACAACCGACAATATCTAGTTCTTTGGAAAATTCTCTCAATGCTTTTATGTTGAAAACTGAATCTTATATGGCTTAGAATAGTAACTTCATAAAAAGAACTGATGCTTTTATTAACAGGACCGAGATGAGATTGCAAAACCAAGAGGCAGCAATCGAATCATTGGAAAATCAAGTCGGACAATTTGCTCAAAACCTGAATATTAGATGACAAGGAAGTTTACCTAGTGATAATGAAGTCGCAAGAGGAACTAGCCATGAGCAATGTAAGGCGATCACCACTAGAAGTGGCCAACAACTTAAAGAGGCTTAAGCTCGCTCATCAAACAAAACTCCACAAAAAGATCAAGACGAACCTAGCAACAAAGCCTCAGATGCTGAACCAGGAATTGCCGCGGCAACTAGCAATAAGCATGCCTCGGCAACCGATGATAAGGATGCCTCGGCAACTTGCGATAAGCTTGCCTCGGCAACTCCAGTTATCCCGGCAATGTCGTCAATCAGGTTCTAAACCAATGAAAGGATCGAAGATATCCAACTTCCACCACCATTCCTACAAAGGTTGAAGCGACAAAAGCAAGAATATCAATTCAAGAAGTTTCTTCATATCCTAAAGTAAGTCCACATCAACTTGCCATTGGTGGAAGCAATTGAACAAATGTCGAACTATGCCAAGTTTCTAAAAGACATTACGTCTAAGAGAACAAGGCTAGAAGAGTTTGAAATAGTTGTCGCAACAGAGGGATGCATGGCCATGTTGCACAATCGTATGCCACCTAAGTTGAAGGATCCCGTAAGTTTCACAATACCCTATTCCATTGGAAACCACTATATCGGGAAAGCATTATGCGACCTTGGGGCTAGCATAAACTTGATGCCTAAATCGGTTTTCCAGAAACTAGGAATCGGGAAGGCAAGACCTACAACAGTTATGCTATAGCTAGCCGACAGATCCTATGTGCATCTAAAGGGAAAAATCGAAGACATACTGGTAAAAGTTGATAAATTTATTTTTCCCGCTGACTTTATTATTTTGGATTGTGAAGCAGATGAGCATGCACCTATCATTCTCGAGAGACCATTATTAGCAACAGGGAGAACCTTGATCGATGTTGAAAAGGGAGAACTCACAATGAGGGTGAATGACCAACAAGTTAAACTAAATGTGGTCCAAACACTAAGGCATGCCGATGATCCAGAAGAATGGCAACTTCTTCTTGCCACGGCAAAGTTTAACTTCGACGAGGAATTTAGTTGCCTCGGCAACTACATTACCGATCAAGAGGAACTTGAGGAGTATGATGAACCGGTCAATGAGGAACAACAAGAAGAGGCAAATTGGCTAGTCAATCGACCAGGTACATACTTTGAACCACTGGATTACTCAGGTAAGGAAGGTAAGCTCGAAAAGCCCTCTATTGAACAACCACCGATTCTTGAGTTAAAACAGTTGCTAGAGCAACTAAAATATGCATACTTAGGAGCCGATAATACATTGCCTGTAATTATTTCTTCTAAGTTACAGCCTGAGCAGGAAAAGAAGATGATCAAAATGTTGATGCTACATAAGAAGGCAATAGGATGAACAATTGCCGACTTGAAGAGAATTAGCCCGGCAGTGTGTATGCACAACATTTTGTTCGAAGATGATCACAAACCTTCAATTGAGGCCCATAGGAGACTGAATCATGCCATGAAAGGGGTTGTAATGAAAGAAATCATCAAGTGGCTTGACGCTGGCATTATATACCCTATCTTTGAAAGTACATGGGTAAGTCTGGTACAATGTGTACCGAAAAAGGGAGGTATAATGGTGGTAAGTAATGAAAACAATGAACTTATTCCAACTAGGACTGTGACCGGTTAGAGGGTTTGTATGGATTATCAAAAGCTAAACAAAGCCACTAGGAAAGATCACTTCCCATTACCCTTTTATTGTTTTCTTGATGGTTATTCAGGTTACAATCAAATTGCCATAGCACCATAAGATCAAGAAAAGACAACCTTCACATGCCCATACGGTACTTATGCCTTCCGAAGGATGCTGTTCAGATTGTGTAACGCCTCGGCAACCTTCCAAAGATGCATGATGGCACTCTTTTCAGACATGGTTGAAGACTTCCTTGAGATCTTCATGGATGATTTTTTTTGTAATGACTTCGACAGCTGCCTCGGCAATTTAGAGAAGGTGTTGGCAAGATGTGAAGAAACTGATTTAGTCCTCAATTGGGAGAAGTGCCATTTGATGGTAGATGAAGGAATAGTGCTCGGCCACAAGATTTCATCCAAGGGAATTGAAGTAGACAAAGCCAAGGTGGACGTGATCGAGAGATTACCCCCACCAAGTTTGGTTAAAGGAATTCGAAGCTTTCTTGGACATGCAGGTTTTTATAGGAGGTTCATTCATAATTTTTTCTAAAATCACTAAACTTGTGCAATTTGCTTGAACAGGATAAAGTCTTCGATTTTGATGATTCTTGCGCCCAAGCATTCGAAACCCTAAAGGAAAAGCTTGTCTCAGCACCCATTGTCGTTCCACCAGATTGGACGCTACCTTTTGAGCTCATGTGTGATGCAAGTGATTTTGCGGTAGTAGCGGCCCTAGGCCAACGCATATGTAAGACCTTCCATGTGATATACTACGCTAGTAAAACTCTTAATAGTGCTCAAGGGAATTACACAACAACGAAGAAAGAGTTACTAGCTATAGTTTTCGCATTTGACAAGTTCCGATCCTATTTGATTGGTACAAAGGTAATTGTTCATACGGACCATTCGACAATCAAATATCTATTTGCTAAAAAGGATGCCAAACCTCGTTTGATTCGTTGGAAATTACTTTTACAAGAATTTGATATTGAAATTAAGGACAGGAAAGGAACAGAAAATCAAGTCGCCGATCACTTATCACATTTAGAACGCAATAGGGAGGAGGACGCGGATCTAGAGATATGCGATGCATTCCCGGATGAGAAACTTTTAGTTGCCTCGGCAACCCTCGATGCCTCGGTAACCCTTGATGCACATGCCTCGACAACCCTCGACGCCTTGGCAGCCCTTGACGCGCACACCTCGACAACCATGAATGTGCATGCCTCGGCAATTTTGGGAGCAGTCGCCACAGCAGCACATGCCTCGACAATACCCTGGTACGCGGATTTAGTTAGTTTCCTTGTTTGTGGTATTTTACCTTATGGCCTTACTCACCAAGGGAATAAGCGGTTCCGCCATGATGCTAAGCATTACTTTTGGGACGAGCCTCTTTTGTTTAAACAATGTGCAGATCAAGTTATACGCCGATGTGTCCCTGAAGAAGAGCAGCAGAATATACTCCGACAATGCCATTCTTCACCCTATGGAGGACATTTTGGAGGAACTCGTACTGCGGCCAAAGTGTTGCAATCCAGTTTGTATTGGCCAACATTGTACAAAGATGCCCAAGACTTTTACAAGCAATGTGATCGTTGCCAGAGGACGGGCAATATCTCTAGACGACATGAGATGCCGCTCCAAAACATCATCGTGGTGGAATTGTTCGATGTTTGGGGGATCGATTTTATGGGACCTTTCCCATCTTCATTCGACAACCTCTACATTCTACTTGCCGCCGACTACATGTCTAAATGGGTTGAGGCAGCTGAGTTCCCAACTACGATTCCAAGACTGTGCAACGATTCTTGCAGAAAAACATATTTACACGGTTTGAGATGCCGAGAGTAATTATTAGTGACGAAGGCAAGCATTTTGATAAAAGACTTATTGCCAAGATGTTGCAATGCTTCAGCGTATCAGACAAGATTGCCACGGTATATCACCCACAAACCAACGGGCAAGAAAAAATTTCCAACCGAGAATTGAAGGGTATACTCGAGAAAGTTGTAAATCACTCTAGGAAGGATTGGTCATTAAGACTAGATGACGCACTTTGGGCATATCGCACTGCATTCAAAACAACCTTAGGTATGTCCCCCTTCCGACTTGTCTATGGCAAAACATGCCATCTAACGGTCGAAATCGAACACAAGGCATATTGGGCAATCAAGACCGTGAATATAGATTGGGAAAGTTCCAGACAAAAGCGTTTTTTGGACCTCAAAGAGATAGAAGAATTTCGTGCACTCGCCTATAACAATGCATGAATCTACAAGGAGAAAACAAAGCAATGGCATGACTAGAAACTATTGCCGCGACAGTTCACGCCAGGACAACTAGTTGTCTTATTCAATTCTCGGCTAAAACTTTTCCCGGGAAAGCTGAAATCAAGATGGTCGGGACCATTCGGAGTTGTCAAACCATTCTCCCATGGTGCCGTGATAATCAAGTCCATCACTGACAAACATGAATTCAAAGTTATTGGACAAAGATTAAAGCACTACAATGGTACCCATGTGGAACGTAACAAAGAAGTGGTCCACTTAGGAGATGCATGAGCATGCTCTCCTTTCGATATTTTTTTATTATTATTTTTGATTATTTTTTTATTTTTGATTATTATTATAATTTTTAGGATAGATTTTCTTTTTTCTTTTTTTAAGTTTAAGAATCCCTTTACACATCTTTATTTATTTTCTTTTATTAGTTTATCTTTAATTTTAATCCTTATTTGATTTGTCTTTGAATTGTAGGAAAAGAGTTCAAGATAAAGATGAATTTTGATCCAAGAAGGAAAATATCTTCAACAAGGAAATTAATGGGCTGAATCTAAGGCTTATATAAAGCCTTCAACTTACCCTAATTAAACCATCTTGCCATCACCCTTCCCCTAAACTGAAATCCCCTTTATTCTCTATCCAAAATTAATCCCATCCACCATATTTACTACCTATCTTTTCTATATAACCATCACCCATAACTTCCAAGAAACCTATTCCTACTTTTCATCTTGCAACTCTTTAGTTTCTTTTATTTTATTTTCTTTGTTTTTACAAAACTCACAACCAAGATCATCCATGGCATCCAAAATTAAATTTTTGGTTCATCCAAGTTCTTCCAAAGAACCAAGATACAAGAAGTTTGCTACACCGGTGGTTCAAGAAAGATTTCACTCCAAGTTTGAAAGCCGGAAGATTTACGAAGAACAAGGCTTTGAATACTCCAACTCTCATCAAGATTTCAGCCTTGAACCATTCATCTTCGAGAGGATTGTACATCGAAAGTGTCAAATCTTTTGCCATCAATCGGAACCGAGCCATACTTATAAGCCCCGAAAACATCAACACCTTTTACGGGCTTTACATTGAGAAGGAAGAGCATTAGGCCTTTGTTGATCAAATCACGCCCAAGCAACTCGACAAGGTGCTTCAAGAACTCACTCAACCGGGAACTCATTAGAACGATAGTAAATACAAGGGCATGGTAAATCGCCTTCGGCTTAAACCCGATGCAAAACTATGGAATAAGTTTGTTAAAACTTCTTTAATGCCCACCACACACAATACTACCGTTGATATACCACATCGTTTGCTCATACATTCTATTTTGCATAATCGCATCATTAACATTGGAAAAATTATTTGTAATGAGATTTTTGTATGTAGCTCAAAAGATAAGGGTTCTCTTTTCCTCCCTTGCTTAATTTCCAATCTTTGCAAGGAGATGCATGTTCCAAGTGAGTCCACTGATGAAAAGGCCCTACCAAAGTCCGACTGGAATCAAGCACAAATCTGAAAGCTAATGGGAGAGGCACCAAAAAAATCCTCAAGTCCTCCAATTACCGCAGCAACTCCTGCCACCCCGGCAATCCCTAATGCCCAAGCACCTAACGCCCGGGCAACTCGGCCATCTACCCCGGGACACTTTGAAGCACTCTTGCAACAATTGGCGAGCCACCTAAGGCAAATTGAAGACCAGACAAGTACTATTTTTCTTATCCTTTTTACTCATATTATTGTTAGACTTAGGCTCATATTAGTTACATAATTAGTCATTCATGCATTAATCCATGTTTCCTTCCATCGTTGAGCTTGATTGCATAACTTGGTTGTTTTTGTGGGAAAAGATGCTGCTTTGGTGTGTTTTGTGTGTATGTGCATGATCACTTTCCAAAGCAAGGCTAGAGCTAGTTGCCAGGGCAATGCATGAAGGAGATGCCGAGCTAGTTGCCAGGGCAATGCATGAAGGAGACGCCGAGCCAGTTGCCAGGGCAATTGTCGACAAAGAATAAGGTGATATGGTAGTCGAAATGGATGACTAAACAAGCCCAAGATGACGTGGAGCAAAGCTAAATCCCAAAGGAGTTTGATTTCCATGAAGAGGTTAAAGAAGAATTAAATTCCAATAAGATAGGAGAAGTTCTAGAAGGAATATAATTATAATAAAGAATTATATTCTTTAAAGATAATTTAATTCCAACTTAACTTCCTCCTCAAAGAAGGACTTTGACCTAGCCCTATAAATTAGAGGCCATGCCGTCAACTCCAAGGAGAGAGCAAGATGAGAGAATTTTCGACAAGCATCTAGGGCAAGGAGATTTCGACAAGCTCCATCATTCATCTTTTTCTTTCTTGTTCAATTAGGTTCATGCTAGGGATTCTTTATTTTGTGTTTCTTTGGAACCTAGCCATGAACTAAATATATTTGGCTAAGGTTATTGTGTCTTGTGGTTGTGAGAAACTATTGGATTTTGTTTAGGTAATAAGAGTTTGCACTTTTCTATTCAAGGTTTATTCATTCTTGGTTCCTATTCTTGTTTGCAAGTGAATTGGGAGACGGTCCGTAACTTCATCTATTTATCTAATATCGGGAGAGTTAGATTCAATAAACGAATGAATATGACCTTTATTCAATCTATTGAAGGTGAAGATTAATCCGGCTTAAGAATAAGTTAAGGATTTCAACGGCTAAGAGGAGCGCAAGATTGGTTGTTGTTCACCCTTGATTCACGTAGGGATGTATTATCAAGGCATGCACAAGTAGCTAGAGTTTCAACTTAGGGATAAGAAGAAACCATTGAAGAATGGTCTGCCGAACCATGAAGGTTGCTGCACAGACGCCCAAGTAGTTGCCCAGGCAACCATCGATTAGTTGCCACGACAACTGAGTTGCCCTTGCACTCTTTTACCAAGACGATCCAATCGGCTATCACACCTCAAATCATGATAACCTGGCCTATCTCACTCATTTGATCTCATTTATTCTTTTACTTTATAGCTTTCTAGTTTAGTTATTAGTTAAACTCCTATAATCTTTTATTTGTGTTTTTACTTTTTACAGTGCAAGAGATTAGATTCTTGAAGTGGCACCAATCCCTCTGGAGATGATATCTTTTATACTATAACTTGCAACGTGTATACTTGCACAATTGCGTAGCACCTATTACGCGCAACAAACACCTCTCCACGTATCAAAACGCTATGCCTAAAAAGTCTTACCCGTATCGAAACACCTCTCATACGTATCAAAATGCTAAGCCTAAAATGGCCTCGCCGTACCGATACGAGGGATCGCGTTCTGATGCTTTTGGACCCAAAATTTCATTTTAGCTAGTTTTCAATCGAATCTAGATGAATTTACAGTAAGTAAATCAAACCATGATGAATACCAAAACATGAAATCAACCATGCTCATATCCAAACCGATATTAAAGAGCAAAAGAGGGAAACTTACTTCCTAGCTTAGGTAAGTGTTTCAAACTTAACCTAAACTCCCATAACCACTTTCAAAACTTTGAAATACTTTTAAAATTGTTTCCACTCACCGATTACAGCTCGCCTTGCTCGCCAATGCAAATCGAGCTCCCGGCAAGCAACGATCCACTTCACGCTACTTTTCCTTGACTATCCCCTGTTTTGGTCACACAAAACCAGAGGAAACATGCATCAAAATGCATTCAAACCACTACCTCAAAGAAATTACCCGTAACTCACAAGTTGCCCACTCAAAAACCATCTAAAACTTATCGAAATCAACCTCAAACACTTCGCAACCTTAACCCAGCCTCAAAACAACTATTCAATGCATCAAACCTCAGCAATTAACACCTAAAACCATCTTTTCAACGTCTTTTTTCTTCCAGCAACACGTAAACCCCATCAACATCGCAAAAACCCTTAACTAACAACCTTTAACATTAGAGATTCAACTAGTTTCGGGTTATACTGATAAAACCAAGCCTTAAACATTATTATACACTAAAATCACGATCTAATCTGATCAAGAACCCAACAGAACAGATCCAATTCGAAAATATATCAACTTCATCAATCAAAACACAATTAATCCATTTTTTAATTAAACAATCAAAACATATTAGAAAACAATTGTAAAGAATCAACAACTTGAGAATTTCAGTAAAGAACCTTTCCTTAGAGGAGAAGAACTAACCTTACCTCTAATACATGCTTTCAGCCTTAATTGGATGATTTACATGAGAAAACAAAGTTAAAACAATAAGGTTTTGATAAACAATCAACAAGAAATAATTTGAAATCAAAGAACAAAGAAAACATGATTTTACCTTAAGGTTTAGAAGAAGAGAGTGGTGTTTGGCTGGAGAGATTTTGAGAGAAAGTTAGTTACGTGATTTTTGTTTTAGAGATTTAATTATCAAATTAATTCTCCCCAACCTATTTATATTTTCCAAAACACTTTTAAAATAGCTAATTACGGGATAAAGTATGAGATTAGACTTTTGGGCAATTAGCTCCTTAAAGATTCAAAATTTTGACTCTTTACAAAACAATCACTAAAAATAGTTTTCAAAGTTTACATTTTGGTCACTAGTCCAAAATGTCCAATTTCAAAAACTCATTTTACAAAATTGATTTCACCACATTCATTAATATATTAAATAATGATTTTAGAAAAAATTTCTATATTTTTATCACCATCAAAAATATTTACTCCGATTTAATCTCAAAACTGACTTGAATCCCTAATATCGATCCACCAGACCCTTATAATGAACCCCAAAACAACTAGACCCAAAACTAGGGCGTTACAGATATCAATTTCGTGTACTTCCTTTTTCGTATTTATGATTTGGGCTTGAAGTTTTGTAATGTTCTCAATTTGGTCCTTATTTCAATAAAAATCAAAAGTTCAGTTTAAATTTCCATTTAATTTAGTCATGTTTTCTTTAATTAATTGTTTAGTTATTTACTTAAATGCAATTTATTTGTCTTGATTAGTTCATGATTTAAAATAAAAGCATGTAGTATATTTGTTAGATAATTAAACACTTAGATTTAATTAATTTTTTATAGCCTTTCCTCTATGTTCTAACTAGGCTTTAATAATTCAATTAGGATGATAATTGTAGAAAATTAGTGGAATTGAATGGGAAACTTTGGAGTTTCAAAATTTGAGTGGTATCCCAATGTAATAGGGTGTTATTCAACATGAGCTCTTAAGTAGAATATTCGATATTAATTACAGCCGTAGAGATTGATAAATAATTTAGAGTATTTAATTAGGGCCTTAATAAGATTAGAACTTTAAATAATTAGAGTAATTAAATAAATAGGGAATATTATCTATAATTTTGGGATTTAAATAAGGATGGTGCCCAAGCAATTGGGTGTTATCGCATATAAATATTTAAATTAAATAATATTAATAAAATTAAAGATTACAAAATCAAAAACTATATGGTGTTGATAGTTCCTCCAACCATGAACTAAATTTATTAAGTTGGTTGAGTTTTTTTTTTTGCGATGAATGCTCAGCTATTATTCAGTTTTTAATAATTGAAAGCCTTGGCATTTTTGTCTATCTTGCTAGTACTTATTTTCATAACTTCTTTGCCATACGATAGTTGACATTGCATGCCTATTATCTCTTAATATCTTAACACACTTACGAGATAATGATTAATTTCCAGGTGCTAGGGTGACAAACTTCAACGAAAAATGTTCAAGTAGATATTAAAACGTTGCCAAGTTAATTTTTGAAAAACATCACTATAGACATACATGGGTTAATCGTAATTAACTTAGGGTATTGCCATCGACAGAGGTAATACTACTTAAAACTCTGCTCGGCAATAAAACCAAGGCTGAAAGTTATTAATTGCTAGCATAGCTAGCGTGAAATCCAAGCATCCCTTGCCAACGCCAACCATCCATTTGATTACATTTGTTTGCTAAACTCTCTGATTTTACATTACATTTTTTTCTCCTTAGTCATTTTTCTTAATCCAAATTCCAAATTAAAACTCAAACTCATTTGTTCCAATTCACAAGTAAAAACATGGCAATTAATTCCTGGACAATCCCTGTGGATATGATACTCAGCTCACTGCTGTATTACTTGTTGACCATGTATACTTGCACACAAAATACCTAAACTTGGCATTATTTTTTGGCATATTTACATCAATTCTTCTATTATTTGTCAAGTGTTAGTCAGTCGACAACCCCTATACACTCAGCGCACCTCTATTTATATTCCAAAAATATATCTCAAATATAAAAGATTTAATGCATGATTAATTACTGTCTTGTTTATTTTATGTTCTAACATAAAAAGGCTCTAATTATACTATAAAACCAGAATGAAAATAAAGAGAAATGGATAAAGAAAGAGATCCATCGATGCATCCCTTCAATGGATCCATATCTCTCATTCTTAGCATGGTCGTACCACAGTTTGCCCTCTTCGCCACTGTGCATCCTTTCTGATTGAGTCTCTACCCTTTGGTTCCTTGTTGGAATCTCTTTAAATAAGCACGTGTAGAAAACCCTAAATTGGTTTTGAATTTGAAAGTTGGTTGAACACTTGAGATAAATGTATTATCTTCTTATCCTCTTGTCTTCTTCTTTGAAAATTAGGGCTGACTAGATTCTTTGACCAACAACCAACTGACCAGACATCGACCATCCTTCTTTTGCCAACCAAGTCTGACAATCCTTGTCTTGCTTCTGCCAGCTCGACTTGGCATTTCTTTCTTAGTTCTTCGGTCTGCTCTACCAACTGCTCTTATCCCTAACCTGTCCTGTACACCACAACAAAGAAATACACCTTTACCATGGCAAAAGAAACGTTCCTTAATTCCTTAATGAAAATGCATGATTCTACTAACTAAATGCATGAGTATATACTTAAAGGCAAGAAAAAGCATGATAATATATATAGGAAAAATAGTACTTTTGAGGAGTTAACACTCCCCAAACCTAGCTCATTACGTGTCCTCAAGTAATACAACTAAAATTAAGAAACAAAAAAATAAAACGAAGTACCTTGGCAAAATTGTCCCGACTCACAACGCATGCTAGCAAGTAGAATCTTGTCCTAGTTTTATCCTCAATTATCCAGTGCAATAATTCCAATAGCTAAGCAAATTCAAGTGCAGCAAAATAAATCTAGTCTAAGGTCATGAAATGTGCATGAAATGTATGTAGAATTTTAGGCCTAGCAATCGTTGGTTGTAAATAATCCAAAATAGGTTCCATACCCTATCGGATAGTCTTGTTGTGAGATTGAACATTTGTATGCAACGGTCAATCATTAGGATGTTGTGGCTGCATCGTAGGTATGACCGCATTGTTTGTCGATAAAACCATGTCACTTTTTCCTTGCAGTCTCCTCCTAGTGGTTCTTTCAATTCCTAAATCAAAGTCAGCTAGAAACTTTGGATTACTTTGGGTCAGAAAACATGTGAAATGAATTCTAAAAAATAAAACAACTACACAAGCAAAGCAAAGATAGAAGCAACTAATAAATAATCTAAAACATAGACAAAGTGTACAAACAAAAATGAACATTAAACAAATGTCTTCCCTGGCAACGACGCCAAAACTTGATCAGCTATGAAACGTCATAATAATTCTACAAGCATACACTCGTCGATATAAGTATAGTTGATAGGTTGATCCTATCAGATATCGATCCCACGAGGAAAACAATTTTCTGCCAATTGATGTCAGTGCAAAAGTTCTGAAATTAAAAGGAAATGTGAGTGAAGTTGTGGGTGCAAAGAAATGTAAATGCAAAAGAAAATTCTATAAAAAATACTAGATTCCCTTAGTGTAACTCGGTAGATTACCAAATGCTACAAGGTTAAAGCATTAGATGATTATAAAGTAAGATAAATCAAACTTATTGTACAAACTTTCCTTCAACTCTCAGCTAAAGACATAAACAAACAAATCTACCACAACTTTCGTTGCTGGGAGATATTGCATGTCCTTGAACTAGTAGACCAACTTTTGTCGCGTCCCCACCCAACTTTTGTTACGATGCTCATTAACTTGAACTGTCACTACATCTCTCGATGTCAGTGGCTGCAATGAACACTTTTTTACAAAATAACATTCAAATCCTAAAGTTGAAACACGAAAGAAATATTCATAAAATAAGTTGAATTTCACAATCCAAAATAATTCTCATTCTTAAGGAAAGAAATCATTAAATCATCATTTAATTTTTACATAAGAAATAAGTGAAAATAAATGGAAACCTCTATCTCTAGCTATCTCGAAGTATTTCCATGAAATTTCCCTTACTTCAGCACTTGGATCCTCTTTGTCAGTAAGAGGTCTACCTCTTCTTCACCTCGGTTCACCAAAAAAGAGCTCAAGCTGCCATGGGAGAAGTTTCAACGGAAGGAGAAAATGATCTTCTTAAAAGATGATGATATCAGCCCCACCCCTAGGGCGAAAAATATGTGAATATGTATCATTTTCATCTTCCCATTGGGTCTTTACACATGTCCCTTATAAATTTGTAGCTATAAATTTCGTACAAGATAGTTGTATTAATGGATAGCTTATCGTCCATCTGATCTTATCTTGATAGCTATCATTGCAGCGACAATGGCTATTTTGATGTGCTGGTATTACAGCGAAAGTTGCACCGACATCATGTCAAGACAAAAGTTGTTATAACTAACTGCCTGCTCATCATCCTTGGATCTTATCATTTTTCTAACGTCATTTGATCTTATCTTTTTGATAGCTATCATTGTAGCAATAATGACTGGACGAAATAATAAGATGCTTTTATAGCAACATCAAAACTACAACGACATATCTGGCTGCAATAAATAAGGCTTTTTACAGCTACATTAGAATTGCAAAGAAAATAGCAGAATTTACAAATTTAGTATAAAAACACAAGTATAACTGAGTTAAAGGAAATGCATAATTAAACTAAGAAAACGCAAGAAAGTATGCATAAGAAACATAAGTGGGGATAATTTAATTAATAAATATAGAGGAAATACATGCTCTTTAGAGAGCTATCATGATTGCTAGTGCCAAGTCTCTTGAACAAGTAAAAGGTTTGACCTATGGTCCGACTGGTGGGCAAGGGAGCTTGAGTGGGAGAACTCAAAACTTCTCTAACAACTCGCAGTCTTATTCTGAGAGGAATAGAAACTGTTGGAACCAAGGTATAGGAGCTTCGAACTAGAGTTAGTGTTCATACCATAGGTCAGATTCTGTTGGCTGTAGGAGGCCTTCATGATCTTCAGCCATGATGAGTTCAAAGAGCTCTTCCTCAATTTAATTCTCCCTCTTTTCTCTTCTCTTAGAGTTGACGGCTTGGTCTCCTTTAAATAGGAGATCGCTAGGTCAAAGTCTATCTTGAGGAAGAAGTTAAGTTGGAATTAAATACTTTAAAAGAATATAATTCTTTATTATATTTAAATTCCTTCTATATCTTCTCCTATCTTCTTGGGATTTAATTTCTCTTTGACCTCTTCATGGAAATCAAACTCCTTTGGGATTTAACTTTGCTCCACGTCATCTTGGGCTTATCTAGTCATCAATTTCGACTGCCATATCATCTTATCCCTTATCGACAATTGCCCTGGCAACTAGCTCGGCATCTCCTTCATGCATTGCCCTAGCAACTGCGTCAGCATCTCCTTCATGCACTGCCCTGGCAACTGGTTCCAGCCTTGTTAGGCAAGTGATTTTGCACACACACAAAAACAACTATCGGCAACACCCTTTTTTCTAAAAAATTAAGCAAAATATGAAATCAAGCTTGTCCACCAAGGAAACAATGCGAACATGCATGAATGGCTAATAATGCAACTAATATGAGCCTAAGTCTAGCAATAATATGAATAAAAAAGGTGAATAAAATATTACTTTTAGACACTTAACACCCCCCAAACTTGAACTATTGCTCGTCCTCAAGCAATGCAAACTAATAATTACCCGCCAAGACTTCACTTTTCACAATCTTAGCTTTGAACTTGATTTCAATTCTCAGAACCGTGGCACAAAGTATGTTTGGCTTTTCATTTTTTGGAAAACTTAGGAGTTACTCGAAATCAAACTATAATGCTTGTGAGTGTGTGCGGAGTTGTGTGCAAGTTGATTTTTCGGATTCTATGCAAACAAGAGGCTTTCAAATTACTTCATTGGATTCTTTTAACATGTTTAACCTAGAGCCGATTTCGGGCACCTCTAGTGTTTTGTTTTTAGTTTTCTTAAGTTAATTAATGTATTCGACTAGAGCCGATTTCGGGCACCTTTAGCGATCAATTTTTAGCACATACTAGAGCCAATTTTGGGCACCTCTAGCATTCATCCAATTTTTATTCTAATCCCCTAATTTTTTAACTATCAACCTAAGTTCGGTAGAATTCCTTCAATCAATCAAGCCACAACAATGTTTCATCGAGTTTAGCATCATAGTAAGATTCTAAGTGTTTCCACGTTTATCCTAGAATAAAAAGTTCTATTAGTTAAGTACATTGGCAAAGTCATCATCGGATATTCATTAATTCTAGGCAATTATTGTTCCAACTGAAGGCATGGCAAGCAACTTATGTATCCTAAATGCAATACTTAAGATGAATGCAACTAAACATGGTAACTAACTAATAACAATCCCCCCCAAACTCGAGTGAGGCATTGTCCTCAATGCATGCAACAAATAAAAATAAAAATAAAGAAAAGTAGAATGCAAAGGAGAACATACTCTGAGAGTTCATCGTCGTGGATGATTAGTTTCATTTTGGCCGGTGTCTTGATTCTTTAGCTTGAACACGGTGGTTGCTTCCTTGTTGCTGATGGTGGAATCGATCCTCGTACGGGATTGTCCTCATCGTCTTCTTCATCAATGTCATTGGCTTTTTGCTTGGGCTTGGAGGATTCGATTGGTGCGGTCTTTGTTGGTGCAATGGAGGACTCGTCCGAATCTGAAAAATCAGACAATAATTTAGTACGAGTTGATTCGGGCATAAGTGTTTTACATTTGGCTTTTGCAGTGGTTGACGGGGCATCTTTAGCTTTGGTTGCCCCGACATCTTTAGTATTGGTTATCGTGGCAACTGCTTGGGCAGGCGTAGTATAGGTTGCCGCGACATCATCTGTTGCGGTTGCCGTGGCAACAACTTCATTGGTTGCCTGGCAAGGATTTCGACAGGAAAGATAGGGAACGATACGCGGCTATCTGGGTACTTTTCCAGGATGAGTTGGGTGATGGCATTGCTGTGATCCTTCATGTACCGCATGAACATTAGTTTTTGGTCTTCAATTTACCTAAGGTGATTCACCAATGGTTGTAAGAGTGCTTCAAGTTGTCCCGGGGTTGCTGTCCGAGTTGCTCGGGCATCAGTTGCTTGGGCATTAAGAGTTGCCAAGGCGGAAAGAGTTTTCGCTGCAATTGAAGGCGTTGGGGATTTTACCGGTGCCTCTCCCATTAGCTTTCAGATTTGTGCTCGATTTCAACCGGAATTTGGTAGGGCCTTTTCATCAGTGTACTCACTTGGGACATGCATCTCCTTGTAAAGATTGGAAATTAAACAAGGGAAGAAAAGAGAACCCTTGCCTTTTGTGCTACATACAAAAATCTCATCACAAATAATTTTTCCAATGTTAATGATGCGATTATGCAAGATAGAATGTATGAGCAAAAGACGAGGTGTATCAATGGTGGTATTGTGTGTTGTGGGCATTAAAGAAGTTTTAACAAACTTATTCCATAATTTTGCCTCAGGTTTAAGCCGAAGGTGATTTACCGCGCCCTTGTATTTACCGCCGTTCCATTGAGTTCCTGGTAGAGTGAGTTCTTGAAGCACCTTATCGAGTTGCTTGGGCATGAGTTGATCAACAAAGGCTTGATGCTCGTCCTTCTCAATGTAGAGCTCGTAAAAGGTGTTGATGCTTTCGGGGATTATGAGTATAGCCTTGTCACGAACAAAAACGTAAGGATTATCCGGGTTAGGTGAGTGAGCATAGAATTCTCTTACCCATGAGATGTTACTCGGTTCCAATTGATGGCAAAAGATTTGCCACTTTTGATGTGCAATCTTTTTGAAGATGAATGGTTCAAGGCCGAAATCTTGATGAGAGTTGGAGTATTCGAAGCCTTGTTCTTCGCAAATCTTCCAGCTTTCAAACTTGGAGTGAAATCTTTCTTGAACCACAGGTGTAGTAAACTTCTTGTATCTTGGTTCTTTGGATGAACTTGGATGAACCAAAAATTCGATGTTGGATGCCATGGATGATCTTGGTTATGAGTTTGGTAGAAACAAAGAAAAGAAAGCAAAAGAAACTAAAGAGTTGCAAGATGAAAAGTAGGAATAGGTTTCTTGGAAGTTAAGGGTGATGGGTTAAATAGAAAAGATAGGTAGTAAATATTGTGGGTGGGATTAATTGGAAAGAAAAAAAAAATAAGTGTTTTGATTGGGGGAAGGGGACAACTAGGGGATTTGGGGAAGGAGAAGGGTTTGGTCGGCTATGTAGGGTTTATTTAGGGTAAATTGGAAGCTTAATATAAGCTTTAGATTTAGCCCATTAATTTCCTTGTTGAAGAAGTTTCCTTCTTGAATCAAATTCCTCTTTATCTTGAACTCTTTTCCTACAATTAAAAAACAAATTAGATAAGGATTAAAATTAAAGATAAACTAATAAAAGAAAATAAATAAAGATGTGCAAAGAAATTCTTAAACCTAAAATTTAAAAACAATTAGATAAATATGAAAGAAAGATGTAGTCTTAATCTTAAAGAAAATAAATAAATTTATCCTAAAAAGAAAAATAACTGAAATTAATAAACAAAAATAAAAAAAATTAAATAGTTTGAAAAATAAAAATAAAAAGGAAATATCGAGAGAAGAGCATGCTCATGCATCTCCTAAGGTGACCACTTCTTTGTTACGTTCCACATGAGCACCGTTGTAGTGCTTCAATCTTTGTCCGTTGACTTTGAATTCAAGTTTGTCAGTGATGGACTTGATTATCACGGCACAATAGGAGAACGGTTTGACAACTTCGAATGGTCCCGACCTTATTGATTTCAGTTTTCTCGAGAAAAATTTCAGCCTAGAATTGAATAAGAGAACTAGTTGCCCTCACATGAATTGCCACACAATAGTTTCTTGTCATGCCATTGTTTTGTTTTCTCCTTGTAGATTCGTGCATTGTTATAGGAGAGTGCACAGAATTCTTCTATCTCGTTGAGTTCCAACAAATGCTTTTGCCCGACACTTTCCCAATCCATATTCATGGTCTTGATTGGCCAATATGCCTTGTGTTCGATTTCCACCGGTAGATGGCATGTTTTGCCATAGACATGTCTGAAGGGAGACATACCTAAGGGTGTTTTGAATGCAGTGCGATATGCCCAAAGTGCATCATTTAGTCTTACTGACCAATCCTTTCTGGAGGGATTTACAACTTTCTCTAGTATACCTTTCAATTCTCGGTTGGAAATTTCTGCTTGCCCATTGGTTTGTGGGTGATATGCCATGGCAATTTTGTGTGACACGCCGAAGCGTTGCAACATCTTGGCAATAAGTTTGTTGTTAGAGTGCTTGCCTTCATCACTGATAATTGCTATCGACATCCCAAACCGTGTAAATACATTTTTCTGCAAGAATCGTTGCACGATCTTGGAATCGTTGGTGGGAAATGCAGCTACCTCAACCCATTTAGATACGTAGTTAATGATAAGTAGAATGTAGAGGTTGCCGAATGAAGATGGGAAAGGTCCCATAAAATCGATCCCCCATACATCGAACAATTCCACCTCGATGATGTTTTGGAGCGGCATCTCATGTCGTCTAGAGATATTGCCCGTCCTCTGGCAATGATCACATTGCTTGTAAAACTCTTGGGCATCTTTGTACAGTGTTGGCCAATACAAACCAGATTACAAAACTTTGGCCGCGGTACTTGTTCCTTCAAAATGTCCTCCATAGGGTGAAGAATGGAATTACCGGAGTACATTCTGCTGCTCCTTTTCAGGGACACATCAGCGTATAACCTGATCTGCATATTATTTAAACAAAAGAGGTTCATCCCAAAAGTAATGCTTAGCATCATGGCAGAACCGCTTCTTCCCTTGGTGAGTACGGCCATAAGGTAAAATACCACAAACAAGGAAATTAACTAAATCTGTGTACCAGGGTATTGTCGAGGCATGTGTTATCGTGGCAACTACTTCCATGGTTTCCGAGGCGTGCGCGTCTAGAGTTGCCGCAGCATGCACGTCAAGGGTTGCCGAGGCATGCGCATAAGTGGTTGCCAAGGCATATACGTCTGGACTTGTCGAGGCGTGCATATCAGTGGTTGCCGAGGCATATGCGTCTGGAGTTGCCGAGGCGTACGCATTAGTGGTTGCCGAGGCATACACGTCTGGAGTTTCCGAGGCGTGCGCGTCAAGGGTTGCTGAGGCATGCGCGTCAAGGGTTGTTGAGGCAACTAACAGTTGCTCATCCAGGAATACATCACATATCTCTAAATCTGCGTCCTCCTCCCTATTGTGTTCTAAGCGTGATAAGTGATCGGCCACTTGATTTTCTATTCCTTTCCTGTCCTTAATTTCAATGTCAAACTTTTGTAAAAGCAATATCCAACGAATCAAATGAGGTTTGGCATCCTTTTTAGCAAATAGATACTTACTTGCCGAATGGTCCGTATGAACAATTACCTATGTACCAATCAAATATGATCGAAACTTGTCAAATGCGAAAACTACGGCTAGTAACTCTTTCTCCGTTGTGTAATTCACTTGAGCACTATTAAGAGTTTTACTAGCGTAGTATATCACATGAAAGGTCTTACCTGTGTGTTGGCCTAGGACTGCTCCTACCGCAAAGTCACTTGCATCACACATGAGTTCAAAAGGTAGCGTCCAATCAGGTGGAACGACAATGGGTGCCGAGGGAAGCTTTTCCTTTAGGGTTTCGAATGCTTGGGGTGCAAGAATCGTCAAAATTGAAGACTTTATCCTGTTCAAGCAAATTGCACAAGGGTTTAGTAATTTTAGAAAAATTATGAATGAACCTCCTGTAAAAACCTACATGTCCAAGAAAGCTTCGGATTCCTTTAACCGAACTTGGTAGGGGTAATCTCTCGATCACGTCTACCTTAGCTTTGTCTACTTCGATTCCATTGGATGAAATCTTGTGGCCGAGCACTATTCTTTCATCTACCATAAAATGGCACTTCTCCTAGTTAAGGACAAAATCGGTTTCTTCACATCTTGTCAACACCTTCTCTAAATTACCGAGGCAACTGTCGAAGTCATTACCAAAAATGAAAAAATCATCCATGAAGATCTCAAGGAAGTCTTCAACCATGTCTGAAAAGAGTGCCATCATGCATCTTTGGAAGGTTGCCGGGGCATTACACAATCCGAACGGTATCCTTCGGAAAGCATAAGTACTATATGGGCATGTGAAGGTTATCTTTTCTTGATCTTCTGGTGCTATGGCAATTTGATTGTAACCTGAATAACCATCAAGAAAATAAAAAAAGGGTTTACCTGCAAGACGGTCAAGCATTTGATCAATAAAGGGTAATGGGAAGTGATCTTTCCTAGTGGCTTTGTTTAGCTTTCGATAATCCATACAAACCCTCCAACCGGTTACAGTCCTGGTTGGAATGAGTTCATTGTTTTCATTACTTGCCACCATTATACCTCCCTTTTTTGGTACACATTATACCAGACTTACCCATGTACTATTAGAGATAGGGTATATGATGTCAGCGTCAAGCCACTTGATTGTTTCTTTCATTATAACCCCTTTCATGGCATGATTCAGTCTCCTCTGGGTCTCAATAGAAGGTTTGTGATCATCTTCCAACAAAATCTTGTGCATGCACACTATCGGGCTAATTCCCTTCAAGTCGGTAATTGTCCACCCTATTTCCTTCTTGTGTAGCATCAACATTTTGATCAGTTTCGTTTCCTACTCAGGCTGTAACTTAGAGGAAATAATTATAGGCAATGTATTATCGGTTCCCAAGTAAGCATATTTTAGTTGCCCTGGCAACTGTTTCAACTCAAGAATCGGTGGTTGTTAAATGGAGGGATTTTCGAGTTTACCTTCCTTACCTGAGTAATCCAGTGGTTCAAAGTATGTACCTGGTCGATTGACTAACCAATTTGCTTCTTCTTGTTGTTCCTTATTGATCGGTTCTTCAAACTCTCTAGGTTCCTTTTGATCGGCAATGTAGTTGCCGAGGCAACTAAATTCCTCGTCAAAGTCAAACACTACCGTGGCATGAAGAAGTTGGCATTCTTCCGGATCATCGGCATGCCTTAGTGTTTGGAACACATTTAGTTTAACTAGCTGGTCATTCACCCTCTTTGTGAGTTCTCCCTTTTCAACATCGATCAAGGTTCTCCCTGTTGCTAGGAAGGGTCTCCCAAGAATGATAGGTGCATGTTCATCTGTGTCACAATCTAAAACAATAAAGTCAACGAGAAAAATAAATTTATCAACTTTTACCAGTATGTCTTCGATTTTTCCCTCTGGATGCACATAGGATCTGTCAGCTAGCTGTAGCAAAACTGTTGTAGGTCTTGCCTTCCTGATTCCTAGTTTCTAGAAAACTGATTTAGGCATCAAGTTTATGCTTTCTCCAAGGTCACATAATGCTTTCCCGACATAGTGGTTTCCGATGGAACAAGGCATTGTGAAACTTTCGGGATCCTTCAACTTGGGTGGCATGCTATTGTGCAACATGGCCATGCATCCCTCTGTTAAGAAAACTATTTCAATCTCTCCTAGCTTGTTCTCTTGGACACAATGTATTTAAGAAACTTGACATAGTTCGGCATTTGTTCAATTGCTTCAACCAATGGCAAGTTGATGTGGACTTGCTTTAGGATATCAAGGAACTTCTTGAATTGATATTCTTGCTTTTGTCTCTTCAACCTTTGTGGGAATGGTGGCGGAAGTCAGATATCTTCGATCTTTTCATTGGTCTGGAACCTGATTGATAGCATTGCCGGGGCAACTAGAGTTGTCGAGGCATCGTTGATTGGGGTTGTCGTGGCGTTCCTATCGTTGGTTGACGCAGCATTTCTTGGTTCAGCATCTGAGGCTTTACCGCTGAGTTCATCTTGTTCTTTTTGTGGAGTTTTGTTTGATAAAGGAGCTTGAGCCTCGTTAAGTTGTTGGCCACTTCTAGTGGTGATCGCCTTACATTGCTCATGGCCAGTTCCTCTTGCGACTTCAGTATCGCTAGGTAAACCTCCTTGCGGGCTAGTATTCAGGTTTTGAGCAAATTGTCTGACTTGATTTTCCAATGATTTGATTGCCGCCTCTTGGTTTTGCAATCTCATCTCGGTCCTGTTAATAAAAGCATCAGTTCTTTTTATGAAGTTAATATTCTCAGCCATATAAGATTCAGTTTTCAACATAAAAGCATTGAGAGAATTTTCCAAATAACTATATGTTGTTGGTTGTTGCTGCGGCAACTGTTGCCGTGGCATATTCTACTGGAATCCTGATGCTTGTGCATTCTGATTGTTCTGGTTTAGAGCATTGTTGGGATTACTCCATGAAAAATTCAGGTGCTTCTTCCAAGCTGGATTGTATGTATTGGACATCACATTGTTGTTCCGATTGTAATTCCCCAGTTTATGTATTGTGGCTTGGCGTCTAACTCCTCGTCTTCTAGCAGATGGGAATTAATAATCATTCTTATTGGTGTATGCTGTTTGCCGAGGCATCTAGCATCATCCTTGTTGGTGTATTCATAGCGTTGTAAAACATTGTTACTTGTGTCCATACTGGGAATCCGTGTAGGGGGCATTTGTGTAGAAGTTCTCTCTATCGCTCCCAAGCCTCGTACATGGATTCATCATCTGCTTGCCGAAAAGAAGAAATTTCGTTACGAAGCTTATCAGTCAAATTTGTAGGATTAAATCGAGCAAGTAAATCATGACAAAGATCGGTACAAGATCCTATTGATCCGGCAGGAATACTATTCAACCATGCTTTTGCAAATCTCGAGGAAAGATTTAAGATGTTGTCGTGCATCTTCAGTTGCTGAGCCGCCAAATTAACCAATTGTGTTGATCATATTGAACATCACTGGCTTCAACTCAAAGTGGTCGACTTCAATTTTAGGTGTGACAACTCCTGGATTAAGTCCTTCAAGATCTTGTTCAAGATAGTCTCGAATAGTTCTGTTTCGTGCAAGAATCACTCCTCCTTCTGTTAGAACATCATGATTCATATTGCCGTCTTGATTAGCCATTGCTACTCTAAACCTTTGTCTGAGTCTTTGCAAGGTTCGTTCGATTTCTGGATCAAAGGGATATTCTGGTGTAATCGGTCTCACCCTGGTCATATACCAATGCAAAACCAAAGTTTGTTAGCCCTTTGAATCTTAAACAAGAAAAATAAAAAGTGGAAGAAAAAAGTTACTATTGCCAATCCCCGGCAACGGCGCCAAAAACTTGTTGCGCGTAATAAGTGCTCCGCAATTGTGCAAGTGTTCAGGTCGCAAGTTATAGTATAAAAAATATCGTCTCTATAGGGATTGGTGCCACTTCAAGAATCTAGTCTCTTGTACTGTAAAAAGTAAAAAAAGCAAAAGTAGAAGATTGTAGGAGTTTTAACTAACAACTAAACTAGGAAGCAAATAATTAAAAGAAGATGTAATCAAAAGAGAGAGAATAGGCCAGGTTATCGTGAGTTGAGGAGTGATAGCCAATTGCATCGTCTTGGTAAAAGGGTGCAAGGGCAACTCAGTTGCCGTGGAAACTTACGCAGCGGGGTTGCCTTGGCAACTAATCGACGGTTGCCTGGGCAACTAGCTGGGCAACTGTTTGGGCGGCTGGGCAGTAACTTCAAGGTTTGGCAGAGCGTTCTTCAATGGTTTCTTCTTATCCCTAAGTCGAAACTCTAGCTAATTGTGCATGCCTTGATAATACATCACTGCGTGAATCAAGGGTGAACAACAACCAATCTTGCGCTCCTCTTAGCAGTTGAAATCCTTAACTTATTCCTAAGCCAGATTAATCTTCAACATCAAAAGATTGAATAAAGACCATACTCATTCGTTTCTTGAATCTAACTCTCCCGATATTAGATAAATGGATGAAGTTACGAGATCCTCTCCCAATTCACTCGCAAACAAGAATAAAAACCAAGAATGAGTAAACTTTAAATTGAAAGTGCAAACTTTTGTTACCTAAACAAAATCCAATTTTTTCTCACAACCACAAAACACAATAACCTTAGCCAAATAGATTTAGTTCATGGCTAGGTTCCAAAGAAACACAAAACAAAGAATCCCTAACATAAACCTAATCGAACAAGAAAGAAAAATACGAAGAATGGTTGAAAGCCCTTGTCGAAATCTCTCCCCTTTTGCTCCCCCTCAATCAAACTCTCCCCCTTGCTCTTCCTCAATCGAATTCTCCCCCTTTTCTCTTCTCTTGGAGTTGACAGCTTGGTCTCCTTTAAATAGGAGATGGCTAGGTCAAAGTCTCTCATGAGGAAGAAGTTAAGTTGGAATTAAATACTTTAAAAGAATACAATTCTTTATTATATTTAAATTCCTTCTAGATCTTCTCCTATCTTCTTGGGATTTAATTTCTCTTTGACCTCTTCATGGAAATCAAACTCCTTTGGGATTTAACTTTGCTACACGTCATATTGGGTTTATCTAGTCATCGATTTCGACTGTCATATCATCTTATTCATTATCGACAATTGTCTTGGCAACTAGCTCGGCATCTCCTTCATGCATTGCCCTGGCAACTACGTCGGCATCTCCTTCATGCACTACCCTGGCAGCTGGTTCCAGCCTTGTTTAGGCAAGTGATTCTGCACACACACAAAAACAACTATCGGCAACACCCTTTTTCCACAAAATTAAGCAAAATATGAAATCAAGCTTTTCCACTAAGGAAACAATGCAAACATGCATGAATGGCTAATAATGCAACTAATATGAGCCTAAGTCTAGCAATAATATGAATAAAAAGGGTAAATAAAATAGTACTTTTAGACACTTAACACTAGTCTTTTGGGGTATGATATTTTGGTGGATAAAGTGTGTTAGAGGTATTCGATTGAGGTTCAAGGTTTGATATTTTTGGCTAATTTAATGGTATTGTCATTTTAAGAGTTTGATGCTATCCTAGGGATAATTTGTTGTTTAAGCATGATGTGCGTTTGGGTTGTAGAGGAAAGAGCCTTAAGCTTCGTGGTTTGGATAGGGAAAAGTTTGCAATGAAGGGTTAGAGGAATTTTTGCCTTTCTAATATAGTGTTGGCTTTGGCGACACAAAGGATGATCCAACAAGGTTGTGACGCTTTTTTAGCTCGCATAGTTGATTGGATGGTTGAGAGTCTGATACTTAAAAATCTTCAGATTGTTAGAGAGTTTGCTGATGTGTTTCAAAAATAGTTTCCAAGACTATCTCTAGATCATGAGCCAACACTCTTTTTCCCCTCTTAGGCACCATCACTTTTCTTTTGGATCAGTTTTGGCTTTGGTGGAATTTTTTAATGAGGTCTGTCTTTTTTCAGAAAAAAAGATGTGATGCTTGACACGACACAGTATCTATTACACCGTATTGCATGGCACCGACAAAATTGAGAGAGCTAAAGAATCAGATTCAAGAGTTATTAGAAAGAGGTTTTACTCGGCTGAGTATCTCACCTTGAGGCACACTGGTTTTGTTTGTTAAGAAGAATGATGGGTCAATGAGGATGTACATTAACTAGCGTTAGCTCAACAATGTAACGATGAAGAACCGTTATCCCTTGCCAATAATAGATGACATGTTTAACCAGTTGAGAGGGGCTCATTTGTTCTCAAAGATCAATTTGAGATAGAGTTACTAGCAATTGAAGGTAGTAGAAGATGATGTTCAAAAGACCATTTTTCAGAATGTGGTATGGACATTATGAGTTCTTGGTACAGCCTTTTGGGCTTACCAATACACCTACAACTTTCATGGACTTGATGAACTAGATCTTTCAGCCATACCTATAACGGTTTGTGGTAGTCTTTATTGATGATATCTTGGTTTTTTGGAGCTTGAAGGAGGAGCATGACTATCATCTTCGTGTTGTTCTTCAGATCCTGAGGGAATAGGTTTTTGCTAAGCTTAATAAATGTGATTTTTGGATCTCCAAGGTGGTATTTTTAGTTCACATTATTTCAGTAGATGGGATCCGAGTCGATCCACAAAATATTCAAGCAGTGGTAGAGTGAAAACCACTTAGGAATATCGTAGAAGTTTGTAGTTTCCTTGGGCTTTATGGATATTACTGCCATTTTGTCAAGGGATTTTCCATCATAGCGGTGCCCATGACCAAGTTGTTATAGAAAGGAGTTCTATTTGTGCGGAATAAGATAAGACAACAAAGCTTCGAGCAGTTGAAGGCTTATCTTACGGAGGCTCCAATTTTGACATAACTTGAACCGAAAAAGGACTATGTTGTGCTTAGTGATGCTTCTTTGAATGGGCTTGGTTGTGTTCTCATGCAATAGGGTAAGGTGATTGCTTATGCCTTAAGACAACTTAAGCCTCATGAACAAAATTACCCTATGCATGATTTGAATCCTGCTATAGTTATCTTCGCGTTGAAGATTTGGAGGCATTATATGTATGGATAAAAGTGTTACATCCACACAGACCATAAGAGTTTGAAGTACCTTCTCACCCAAAAGGAGTTGAATTTAAGGCAAAGATATTGTATTTAGTTGTTAAAAGACTATGATTGCACCATAGAGTATCATCCCGGCAAAGCTAACGTGGTGGCTGATGCTTTGAGTCAGAAGTCCATGTCAAATTTGAAGGTGATGTTTGCCTGATTAAGGATGACCAAGGATGGTGGTTTGTTAGCCAAGCTTTGTGTGGAGCCTACCTTAATGCAAGAGATCAAAATGACACTAATGTTGGATGAAGAGTTGATGGCAAAGATAGAGATGGTCCAGAGAGGTGAGACATCTGAGTTCGAAGTGCAAGATGGTTCTGAGAGGTGAGATGCACCAAGTCCGCTCATTTCTTACTTGTGTGTATGAATTTTATGCTTGAGAGGTTGGCACAGTTGTACATCCAAGGGATTGTAAGGTTGCATGGAGTGCCATCATTGATCATATCAGACAGAGATTCTCCTTTCATGACAAGGTTGTGGATGAAGATTCATGAAGCTTTGGACACCAAGTTGCATTTCAGTATAATTTTTTATCCTCAGATCGATTGTTAGTCTGAGCGAGTTATCCAGATTTTGCAGGATATGCTCCGATGTTGTATGATTAACTTCAAGAATAGTTGGGAAGAACTCTTACCACTTGCTGATTTTTCTTACAAGAACAATTTCCAATCGATCATCAAGATGGCTCATTTTGAAGCATTGTATGAACGTAAATGAAGGGCACCTATGTGTTGGACCGAGCTCAATGAGAGAAGAACTGTGGGATCAAAATTGATTAGGCAAACTAAAGAGAAGATTCATATAATCAAGGAAAGGTCGCAAGTGGCCTTTGATCGTAAAAATGCTTATGTGGATCGGAAGCGTAGGCACATCGAGTATGAGGTTGGTGACAAGGCTTTCCTTAAGGTGTCACTATGGAAAAGAGTAATCCGCTTTAGGTAAAAGGGCAAGTTGAGTCTGAGTTTAATTAGACCGTATAAGATTCTTGAGAGGCTTGGACTCGTAGCTTACCGGTTAGCCTTACCACTAGAGATCGAGTGTATCTATAAAATATTTCATGTGTCAATGTTACCATTCCGATCTTCTATCCTTCCCATGTTATTCCTCTTGAGCAAATTGAGATCAACACCTGCTTGACCTATTAAGAAGAGTCGATTAGAGTTTTGGACAAAGGGGTCAATGAGTTGCACAGTAAGTGTATACCGTCAGTGAAGATGTTGTGGAGGTACCACGGAGTCGAGGAAACCACGTGGAAAGTCAAGGATGATATGAAGTTGCTTTACTCATATTTGTTTCCAAAATCTAAATTTCGAGGACGAAATTTTCTTTAAGAAGTGAAGAGTTGTAACAGCCCAAATTTTGAAATTTGAGGGTCGGTTTACTTGAAGTGTGGGCTTCATGCTTGGGCCTTGAGAGTCTTTGTAAGCTTATTTTTTGGGTTGCTGGGCTTGGGCTTTGGTATGGTGATTGATGGGTATCGAATCCACCAAGAAATAAATACATGCGTACTTCTTTGGATTTATAGTGTCGTAAGCAGGGTTGAACACATAGAGAGCAGTCAAAAGGTGTAAGTTTACTAACTAATGCTAGTGTTAATAAAAAGTAAATAAAGGAGGTTTTGTATGTTTGTTGCAAAGAGATTGAAGAGAGCAATAAAATTAAGGTTGTGCGAATAGTTTGACGATGTCTAGCCAAGTCGTTTGCGGTGTTTCAATAAGTATTAGATAACAAAATTTAAAAGATAACCTACATAATTCTTAAAGTAGTTAGTTCTTAATTTAGATGATAATCTACAAATAACCTAAGAATTCTCTTCTTTTAATTAGCTAACAACCAAATAGTCCTTAAGTTGTTAACACTTATTATTTAGGTTAAATCCTTAGATAGTCTACTTTAGATAAAACCTATCAAATAGCATTAAGTGATTAAAAGACCAAAGTATATTTATTCAAAAAAGCGACAATCCACACAAGTTAAATCTACGATTTCATACCTTCAAAAACCATAGTCCATGTTTTCTTACCGCTTGTATCAATATTTGATGATCGGTTAATTGTGTACGTATAATCCAACACACACAATTGAATGAGCTCGAAAGATATAAAAAATACATAGAATTATGAAGAAAATTAAGAACACGAAGTCTCACTAATAATTGTATTGAAAACCTTGAAACAACTAGCCTAGAACTTAAGGGTTTAGCTACTCATAGAGTATATGGAAGCAAGAAGGGTTTCTAGGGTAAACCGTCTCTCCTCCCTCTTTCCCCCCATTGATCTTATTTACAGGTAAAGATTATACATCAAATAGGAGAAGGAGTTACAATAAAGTACAAACCTTAATCCCACATTAAATGTAATTTACTGTAAAGTGAAAGTCTAATGTAGGATTTCTTCTTTTCCAAGCATTCACGACTGTAGAGGATCCATTGTGCATGTCTGCCTCCAGCGTTTGTATAGCTTACACGTCAGTGTCCAGCGTTCACGTAGTTCCTTCGCGTACCAAAGTTCGCATTACTAGACATGTTAGTGTTCACAAACTAACATTAGCAGCTGTCATTCACGCTCCAAGGTTAGCGGCTGGGATCATTATTATATTCTATTCATTTGCAATCCTCTTGTTTGTGTTCGTCCATGTCAGCGTCCGTAGGACTTCTGCTCTCATTCTCCTACATCATTATCCAATTTCTATTTGCATTCTAGTGTTCGCGTTAGGTGTTTGCACTTTGTCAGCGTATGCTCTTTATGCCGCGTCTGCTCACAATGTTTCCAGTGTTCGCAACCAACGCTCGCGTCTAATTGCATGTCAACACTCACTTACATTGGTCCGCAGCTCTACTTCCGTATCTATATCCATAACCTTTATTAGTGCATTTGCACTCGGATGTTCGCATCTCTGTACTAAATTATGGATGTTCACAGCCCTCGTTTGCAGGATAAAATTTGTGTAAAATATGTGCTAGTATCAGCTTTTTACGCATGGAATGTTCATTAGACACTTAAACACTTGGAAAATCAAATATGAACTGAAACAAGGACTTGAAGATCGATTAGTGTGCTAAAACATAGCGAATTATATAAGAAATGTATGTAAATATATGACTTATCAAATACCCCACACTTTTTTGCTTGTCCTCAAGCAAACTAATGATCCAAAACCTAGGGTCCGTTTGGTAAATAGAAAGGATAAGAGCAGTAATAAGTCATGATTTCAATTTAGCACAAGTAAATAGTCATCCAATTAATTTCATGAAGTCGAGGATGGAACAGAATTAAAACACACTTGCAAGGATTCACTCGTTGTTCGCTCAATGTGTTTAAGGGACAACAACATTCAAGTCAAAGCATGTAAAAGAATCTTACCATAAGCTTGCAAATATATCACATCTCCACCACTGGTTGGATTGAACCACCAGATCAAAAGGTCTTTGATAAGGTTGTAACGAGGCTTAGGATAGGGTATGATGAGAAGGACTTTTGGGCTCTTTGAATTTGAAAAACTTTATACTTCCTTTCTTGCATACCAAGCATTCACATTAATTTTTAGGATAAAAAAGAATACTTTCTTTATTCCCACATCTTGTCTTTTCTCTTTTTTCTTTTTCTTTTTGAGCAAGACAAATTTTTTATTTTTCCTTGTATTTCTTTCCTCTTATTTTCCTTTTCTTTTTGCTTAATTTTTCTTATTTTCAGAAAGGTATATAGTTCTCAAATTCGGGTTTAAATTGGGGAAATCAACAAAAAAATATTTAGGCTCGTAATGTGGTTAATTTCCAAACAAATGGCTTAGACTCAAAAGTGGTTCTCTAAGGGTCAAATATACCAGGGTAGATTTTTTGGCTCGTGGTTCATACCTAAGTGCCTTAATCATCTCGAGTAATTTATGTGTGGCCTCAACATATATAACAATGCAAGTTCTAGAAGAAACTAATCATGTTTGACAAACACTTAATGAAAGAAAAATATAAAGCATAAAAGGTGTATGCTTGTTAATGCTCAAGTCTCACAAAAAAAGTTGTATGTTGTCTATAATTCTATCCATCCGACTATCAAATCAATTAATCAAACAATATTTGCAAGGCTAAAAATTCATCAATTCTAGTTTGCAACCCATATCACTCCTAATTTTACTTTAGGATCTCAAGTTTTAAAAATTTTAGCATGTTGTTTCAAAGAAAAAATTTCATGCAAAAGTAGGTCTAAATCATTAATCAGCATGAAATTCTCCTATTATACCATATATCTAGCATCGCATAATACCCTCCCTCACACTTAAATCGAACATTGTCCTGAATGTTCCCTATGCATGCAAACATAAATATCCAATTAAAAGTTTAAGGGAGAAGAGTGCTCTCTTGTTCGCAAGGTGGCTATATAAAGTGCGGATGGTTTGGGTATGTGGTCCTATTCTGGATGTTGTGAACGGTTCTAGTGCAATGGGCGAGGCTACCTCCCCCACACTTGGATTCTATCATGGTATGCAAGGGGAAATGTGTGAACCATTGCAGTCTTATACGACACATCAGTAAGCCATGTGGATATATTACTTAGGTGAACAGCCTGGGTGCGTCTATATGATGATGCAAATGTGAGATTGCGAATGTTCTCCTGCGTGGGCCTGCTTCGCAAAGCCTTTGCTGCTGCGGATGCTCTTGTGTCCACGATGCAAGGCTACGTCCACGAGTGCTAACCCTTGTTTCCTAAAATAAACAAAGAAAAAACATAAAAACTCCTCAAAGAAATTAAATTACTGTTAAATTGTAAATAAACTAAAAATTAAATCATGGGTTGCCACCCATGTAGCGCTTTTCTTTAATGTCTTTGGCTAGATGTAAATCCTTTGTTTTCTACGTAATGGCGAGGATATATTCATTAAGAAACCTAATTGGCCAAGGTCTTTCCACACTGATGATGTTATTGAGGTTGTTAGCGACTGGATTCTTGGCTCCTCGCTTGTCTCGAATCTCAAGGTTAAAATCTTGAAGGAGTAGCACCCATCACACGAGTCTTCGCTTGAAGTCCTTTTTTTGCTATCATATACTTGGGGGTTGCAAGGTCCGTGTATACCACACTTGTATTTCGAGCAGATATGATCGAAATTTATCTAGTGCAAAGATTACGAGGAGCAGCTCTTTTTCTATGGTCGAATAGTTTGCTTGGGCAATGTCTAGTGTCTTGGATGCGTACTAGATAACATGTGAAGCACGGTTGATCCTTTATCCAAGTACGACCCCAACAACTGATCACTCGCGTCCCACATGATTTCAAATGGATGGTCCAAGTTCGGTGGCTGAATGATTAGTGCGGACGTTAGTGCTTCCTTAAGTACGTCGAATGCTCGCTTGCACGGTTCATCGAAGAGGAAGTCTGCATCTTTTTGTAGAAGCTTGCAAAGGGGCATAGTGATCTTTGAGAAGCCCTTTATGAAGCGTATAAAAACCTACATGTCCAAGGAAATGACGAACTTCCCACACGTTTGTTGGGTAAGGTAGTGATAGTGCAACATCAATTTTAGATTTGCCAACTTCTATCCCTCTTGATGATACTATGTGCCCTAAGACAATTCATTGGTTACCATAAAATGGTACTTTTCAAAATTTAGTACCAAGTTGGTTTCTATGCATCTTGTTAGGATCTTTTCAAGGTTTGTTAAACATTCATCGAATGAGTTTCCATAGATAGTAAAGTCATCCATGAAAATCTCAATAATGTTTTCCATATAATCAGAAAAAATGCATATCATACACCTTTGGAAAGTTTTTGGTGCATTGCACAATCTGAAGGGCATTCGTCGGTATGCGAACATTCCAAATGGGCATGTGAAAGTGGTCTTGTCTTGATCCTCAGGGGCGATGGGAATTTGATAAAAACTTGAGTACCCATCCAAGCAACAATAATGGGACATACCCACGAGGCATTATAGCATTTGTTCTATGAATAAGAGTGGATAGTGGTCCTTCCTAGTTGCTTTGTTGAGTTTGTGATGCAAACTCTCTACCTATTTTGAATCTGTGTTGGGACACGTTCACCATATTTGTTTGCGAATACCGTTATTCCAAATTTCTTGGGGACCATGTGAATGGGGCTCACCCAATTGCTGTCCGAGATAACATATATTTCTTCAGCCTTGAGCAACTTCACAATCTCCTTATTTACTACATCTGCCATCAGAGGGTTCAGTCTTCGCTGAGCTTGGTGCGAAGGCTTGCTATGTTCCTCGAGAAGGATGTGATCCATGCAAAGTGAAGGACTAAACCCTTTTATTTCCGCGATCGTCCATCCTATCATCTTCTTGTGTAACTTGAGCATGCAAACGAGCCGCTCTTCTTTCTTCTCACTGAGCTTGTTAGGTATTATGACTGGAAGTGTTTCGTTCGCCCCAAGGTAGGCATACTTCAAGTGGTCCGGTAGACTCTTTAGCACGAGTTTTGGTGCCTGCAAGATAGAGGGCAATAGTTCAGCATGATCATTTAATAAAAATTCCATACATTGCTCTTGTTGTTCACATGGATCCTGGATCTCCTCCCTTTCTTCAAAAATTTCATCCTCTTCACCTTAAAGTGTTCCCGTATATCGGGTTCAGTGACATCTAAAATAAACAAGGATGAAGCATCGTCAAGATGCTTCATGGAATCATGAATGTTGAATTTGATGAGTTTGCCATCGAATTCCATCGTTAGTGTTCCTTGATACACGTTGATGCTTGTTTTTGATGTTTTCATGAATGGTCTCCCTAACAGGATTAGGCTTGGTTTAGAAGGGTAATTTTCATCCATGTCAAGTACATAGAAGTCCGCAAAAAGATTAGCCCATTAACCTGTACCAAAACATCCTCAAGTACTCCCTTTGGATACACGTTAGATAGATTGGCTAGTTGGATAACCACACTTGTCTGCTTAAGAGGTCCCATTTTGTTAGCAGAATAAATAGAATTTGGCATAACATTAATGGAAGCTGCTAAGTCTAGCATGGCCATTTCAATTTTTACACTGTCAATTTGGCAAGGGATGGTGAACATACCTGGTGTAGCGACCTTAAAATTTTCATTGAAAATCGAATTAGTTTCGAATGAGTTCGCTAAAAAAGGAGTAGTAGGTTTACTTTTGTCTTTTTAAATTAATTCTTGTTTTTGAAAGCAATAAAACTTGGAGTCGCCACCTGCCACTAGGATAGGCTGGACACCATAAAAACCAGAGATTTATTTGAAAGCTGGTTCGGGAGTCGGTTATGGATGGGAGAGTTTTGGCACCCTACACCGCCCAAAAATTGGTACCGTAAAAATAAATATTTACTGCTTTGTTAATATTTAATTTTCCGAATTAAATTGAAATTTAGTTATACATACGAGTAAATTTTAAGAGCCTCGTTATTCGAGAGTAAACTAAAAAACCACCACCACTACGTTTGGTACTGGCCACATTTATTATCGAATGCGAAAAAATATAGCAAATGTATATATGCAAAATAAGAGCATAAATAAAGGTGAAATTAAAAATTCAAAAAAGGACCGGATCGAACAAGATAAAAGAAATGCATAAAATGAATACAAAAAATTAAAATATGAGAAATTAAATTGTGGGAAAATTAAATTGCGAGAAAAATAAAATGTAACCCCCTCGACCCGGCCTAGACGCCCGACCGAACCGAGAGAACTACATTAGGTTTGCCGAAGCAAATCGGAGAAAGATTACGAAAAACCGGTCTATTTTTTTCTTTTTATCTTGTCTAGATGCAAATTATTAATCCTAAGTGTTCATACTTGCAGCGGGTGAAATTACAAAGGAAACAGACCACAAAAAGGCAACCAGTTGCATAACATACATTTTAGGGACAAAAATGCAAATATGATAAATTTAAGGACCAAAATTAAAATTAAGGTTACCAATCCTCAATTAGTCCAATTACATGCTCACATGTCAAATTTCAAGTCAAAATGATCATCCAAGCTCATACAATTACGTTCAGAAAACTCAGGGACCAAAATGAAAGAAACAGAAACTTCCAAATATTCCAAATAACTGAATTAACTGCAGCCGTACTGGTACGTGTATAGGTGTTTCGGTACGCCTCTACAATTTCTAAAACTCAGATTCCAGTAGCTAAAACTCGTATCGAGACACTTGCAACTCATCCAACAATCCACCTTCCTGCATCACCCTTGATAAGTGTTCAAAAGTACTATTTTTCTTACCCTTTTTACTCATATTATTGTTAGACTTAGGCTCACATTAGTTGCATAATTAGCTATTCATGCATTAATCCATGTTTCCTTCCATCGTTGAGCTTGATTACATAACTTGGTAGTTTTTGTGGAAAAGATGCTGCTTTGGTGTGCATTGTGTGTTTATGTGCAGGATCACTTGCCAAAGCAATACCGAGCTAGTTGCCAGGGCAATGCATGAAGGAGATGCCGAGCTAGTTGCCAGGGCAATGCATGAAGGAGACGCCGAGCCAGTTGCCATGGCATTTGTCGACAAAGACAAAATGCAATAGGGATGTCGAAATTCATGACTTTACAAGACCAAGATGACATGGAGCAAGGCCCAAGCCCAAAGGAATTTGATTGCCATGCAGAGATTAAAGAAGAATTAAATTCCAAGAAGATAGGAGAAGCTCTAATAGGAATAAAATTATAATAAAGAATTATATTCTTTAAAGATAATTTAATTCCAACTCAAACTCCTCCTCAAAGAAGGACTTTGGCCTAGCCCTATAAATATCAAGGAGATTTCGACAAGATGAATAGAGAGAGCAAGAGGGAATTTCGACAAGACCAAGAGAGGAAGCAAAGGGGAATTTTCGACAAGCTTCATCTTTTCTTCCTTGTTCGATTAGGTTCATGCTAGGGATTGTTTATCTTGTGTTTCTTTGGAACCTAGCCATGAACTAAATTTACTTGGCTATGGTTATTGTGTTTTGTGGTTGTGAGAAACTATTGGTTTTTGTTTAGGTAATAAGAGTTTGCACTTTTCTATTTCAAGGTTTATTCATTCTTGGTTCTTATTATTGCTTGCGAGTGAATTGGGAGAGGATCTCGTGATTTCATCCATTTATCTAATATCGGGAGAGTTAGATTCAAGAAACGAATGAATATGATCTTTATACAATCCAATGATGGTGAAGATTAATCCGGCTTAGGAATAAGTTAAGGTTTTCAACGGCTAAGAGGAGCGCAAGATTGGTTGTTGTTTACCCTTGATTCACGCAGGGATGTATTATCAAGGCATGCACAAGTAGCTAGAGTTTCGACTTAGGGATAAGAAGAAACCATTGAAGAACGCTCCGCCGAACCTTGAAGTTGCTGCCCAGTCGCCCAAGTAGTTTCCCAACTAGTCGCCCAGGCAACCATCAATTAGTTGCCAAGGCAACCCGTGCACTCTTTTACCAAGACAATCCAATCGGCTATCACACCTCAACTCACGATAACCTAGCCTATCTCTCTCAATTGAATTCATCTTTTCTTTTACTTATTTGCTTTCTAGATTAGTTAAACTTCTATAATCTTTTATTTGTGTTTTTACTTTTTACAGTGCAAGAGACTAGATTCTTGAAGTAGCACCAATCCCTGTGGAGACGATATCTTTTATACTATAACTTGCGACGTGTATACTTGCACATTTGCGTAGCACTTATTAAGCGCAACAAGTTTTTGGCACCGTTGCCGGGGATTGGCAATAGCGACTTTGTTTTTACTTTCTTGCACTTTCTTTTTATTTTTCTTGTTTAAAATTCAAAGGGCTAACAAACTTTGGTTTTGCATTGGTATATGACCAGGCGAGACCGACTTCACCGAATATCCCTTTGATCCGAAATCGAACGAACCTTACAAAGACTTAGACGAAGGATAAGAGAAGCAATGGCAAATCAAGATGGCAATATGAATCAAGATGTTCGAGCGGGAGGAGGAGTGATTCTTGCACTAAAACAGAACTATTCGAGACTATCTTGAAGAAGATCTTGATGGACTTAACCCAAGAGTTGTCGCACCAAATTGAAGCCAACCACTTTGAGTTGAAACCGTAATGTTTAATATGATCAACACAATAGGTCAATTTGGCGGCTCAAAGAATCAAGATGCACGACAACATCTGAAATCTTTCCTCGAGATTTGCAACTCGTTCAAGATACACGGAGTCACCCCCGATGTCCTACGATTAAGATTATTCTCCTATTCACTGAGGGATAGGGCGAAAGCATGGTTGAATAGCATTCCTGCTGGATCCATAGCATCTTGGACTGATCTTTGTCGTGATTTCCTTGCTAGATTTAATCCTACAAATTTGGTGATAAGCTTCAGAACGATATTACTTTTTCGCAGCAGCGGATGATGAATCCATGTACGAGGCTTGGGAGCGATATAGAGAACTTTTACACAAATGCCCTTTACACGGATTCCCGGTGTGGACTCAAGTAACAATGTTTTACAACGCCGTGAATACACCAACAAGGATGATGCTAGATGCCTCGGAAAACGGCATACTCCTAGATAAGTCGCCAGAAGAAGTAATGCAAATTTTAAACAGGCTGGCCAAGAATGATTATCAATTCCCATCTACTAGAAGAGGAGGAGTTAGACGCCAAGCCACAATACATGAACTAGGATCATCAGATTCAATTTCGGCACAATTGGCCGCTTTAACCAAGATGGTCCAGAACATGCAAAAACCAAACAACACACATGAAGTCAAGGTAATGGATTCTTTTTGTGAGTTATGTGGTGATAACCATAATTCTTCTGAATGTATGCAGAATCCGGAATCCAGCTTCTATGTGGGGAATTACAATCGAAGCAACAACATGATGTCCAATACATACAATCCATCTTGGAAGAAGCACCCGAATTTTTCATGGAGTAATCCCAACAATGCTCTAAACCAGAACAATCAGAATGCACAAGCATCGGGATTCCAGCAGAATATGCCACGGTAACATATGCCGCAGCAACAACCGATGACATCTTGTTCTTTGGAAAATTCTCTAAATGCTTTTATGATGAAAACTGAATCTTATATGGCTGAGAATAGTAATTTCATAAAAAAAACTGATGCTTTTATTAACAAGACCGAGATGACATTGCAAAACCAAGAGGCGGCAATCAAATCATTGGAAAATCAAGTCGGACAGTTTGCTCAAAATCTGAACACTAGACCACAAGGAGGTTTACCTAGCGATACTGAAGTCGCAAGAGGAACTGGCCATGAGCAATGTAAGGCAATCACCACCAGAAGTGGCCAACAACTTAGAGAGGTTCAAACCCGCTCGTCAAACAAAACTCCACAAAAAGATCAAGATGAACCTAGCGGCAAAGCCTCAGATGCTGAACCAGGTATTGCCGCGGCAACCGGTAATAAGCATGCCTCGCAACCGACGATGCCACGGCAACGTGCGATAAGCATGCCTATGCAACCCCAGTTGATAATGCCCCGGCAACTCCAGATGTCACGGCAATGCCGTCAATCAGGTTTCAAACCAATGAAAGGATCGAAGATATCCGACTTCCACCACCATTCCCACAAAGGTTGAAGCGACAAAAGCAAGAATACCAATTCAAGAAGTTTCTTGATATCCTAAAGCAAGTCCACATCAACTTGCCATTGGTGGAAGCAATTGAACAAATGCCAAACTATGCCATGTTCCTTAAAGACATTGTGTCCAAAAGAACAAGGCTAGGAGAGTTTGAAACAGTTGCCGCGACAGAGGGATGCATGGTAATGTTGCACAATCGTATGCCACCCAAGTTGAATGATCCTGGAAGTTTCACAATACCCTGTTCCATTGGAAATCACTATGTCGGGAAAGCATTATGCGACCTTGGGGCTAGCATAAACTTGATGCCTAAATCGGTTTTCCAAAAACTAGGAATCGGGAAGGCAAGACCTACAACAGTCATGCTGCAGCTAGCTGACAGATCCTATGTGCATCCAGAGGGAAAAATCGAGGACATACTGGTAAAAGTTGATAAATTCATTTTTCCCGCTGACTTTATTGTTTTGGATTGTGAAGCAGATGAGCATGCACCCATCATTCTCGGGAGACCATTCCTAGCGACAGGGAGAACCTTGATTGATGTTGAAAAGGGAGAACTCACAATGAGGGTGAATGACCAGCAAGTTAAACTAAATGTGTTCCAAACACTGAGGCATGCCGATGATCCAGAAGAATGCCAACTACTTCATGCCACGGCATAGTTTAACTTCGATGAGGAATTTAGTTGCCTCGACAACTACATTGCCGACCAAGAGGAACATGAGGAGTATGAAGAACCGGTCGATGAGGAACAACCAGAAGAGGCAAATTGGCTAGTCAATCGACCAGGTACATACTTTGAACCACTAGATTACTCAGGTAAGGAAGGTAAGCTCGAAAAACCCTCTATTGAACTTCCACCAATTCTTGAGTTGAAACAATTGCCAGAGCAACTAAAATATGTATACTTAGGGACCGATAATACATTGCCTGTAATTATTTCTTCTAAGTTACAGCCTGAGCAGGAAAAGAAGCTAATCAAGATGTTGAAGCTACACAAAAAGGCAATAGGGTGGACAATTGCCGACTTGAAGGGAATTAGCCCGGTGGTGTGCACCCATAAGATCTTGTTGGAAGATGATCACAAACCTTCAATTGAGGCCCAGAGAAGACTGAATCATGTCATGAAAGGGGTTGTAATGAAAGAAATCATCAAGTGGCTTGACGCCGGCATTATATACCCTATCTCCGATAGTACGTGGGTAAGCCCGGTACAATGTGTACCGAAAAAGGGAGGTATAACAGTGGTAAGCAATGAAAATAATGAACTTATCCCAACCAGGACTGTGACCAGTTGGAGGGTTTGTATGGACTATCGAAAGCTAAATAAAGCCACTAGGAAAGATCACTTCCCATTACCCTTTATTGATCAAATGCTTGACCGTCTTGCAGGTAAACCCTTTTATTGTTTCCTTGATGGTTATTCAGGTTACAATCAGATTGCCATAGCACCAGAAGATCAAGAAAAGACAACCTTCACATGCCCATACGGTACTTATGCCTTTCGAAAGATGCCGTTCGGATTGTGTAACGCTCCGGCAACCTTCCAAAGATGCATGATGGCGCTCTTTTCAGACATGGTCGAAGACTTCCTTGAGATCTTCATGGATGATTTTTTGGTTTTTGGTAATGACTTCGACGGTTGTCTCGGCAATTTAGAGAGGGTGTTGGCAAGATGCGAAGAAACGAATTTAATCCTCAATTGGGAGAAATGCCACTTTATGGTAGATGAAGGAATAGTGCTCGGCCACAAGATTTCATCCAAGGGAATTGAAGTAGACAAAGCCAAGGTGGACGTGATCGAAAGATTACCCCCACCAAATTCGGTTAAAGGAATTCGAAGTTTTCTCGGACATGCAGGTTTTTATAGGAGGTTCATTCATAATTTTTCTAAAATCACTAAACCTTTGTGTAATCAGCTTGAACAGGATAAAGTCTTCGATTTTGATGATTCTTGCACTCAAGCATTCGAAACCCTAAAGAAAAATCTTGGCTCGGCACCCATTGTCGTTCCACCAGATTGGACGCTACCTTTTGAGCTCATGTGTGATGCAAGTGATTTCGCGGTAGGAGCAGTCCTAGGCCAACACACAGGTAAGACCTTCCATGTGATATACTACGCTAGTAAAACTCTTAATGGTGCTCAAGTGAATTACACAACAACGGAGAAAGAGTTACTAGCTGTAGTTTTCGCATTTGACAAGTTCCGATCCTATTTAATTGGTACAAAGGTAATTGTTCATACGGACCATTCGGCAATCAAATACTTATTTGCTAAAAATGATGCTAAACCTCGTTTGATTCGTTGGATATTACTTTTACAAGAATTTGATATTGAAATTAAGGACAGGAAAGGAACAGAAAATCAAGTGGCCGATCACTTATCACGTTTGGAACGCAATAGGGAGGAGGACGCGGATCTAGAGATATGCGATGCATTCCCGGATGAACAAATTCTAGTTGCCTAGGCAACCCTAGATGCCTCGGCAACCCTAGATGCCTCGGCAACCCATGACGCCTCGGCAACCATGGATGCACACGCCTCGGCAACTCTCGACGCCGCAGCAGTCTTTGACGCGCACGCCTCGGTAATCTTGGGAGCAGTCGCCACGGCGGCACATTCCTTGGCAATACCCTGGTACGCGGATTTAGTTAACTTCCTTGTTTGTGGTATTTTTCCTTATGGCACTACTCACCAAGAGAAGAAGCGGTTCCGCCATGATGCTAAGCATTACTTTTGGGACGAGCCTCTTTTGTTTAAACAATGTACAGATCAGGTTATACGTCGATGTGTCCCTGAAGAAGAGCAACATAATGTACTCCGATAATGCCATTCTTCACCCTATGGAGGACATTTTGGAGGAACTCGTACCGCGGCCAAAGTCTTGCAATCCGGTTTGTATTGGCCAACATTGTACAAAGATGCCCAAGACTTTTACAAGCAATGTGATTGTTGCCAGAGGATGGGCAATATCTCTAGACGACATGAGATGCCACTCCAGAACATCATCGAGGTAGAACTGTTTGATGTATGGGGGATCGATTTTATGGGACCTTTCCCATCTTCATTCGGCAACCTCTACATCTTACTCGCCGTCGACTATGTGTCTAAATGGGTAGAGGCAGCTGCAGTTCCCAACGACGATTCCAAGACCGTGCAACGATTCCTGCAGAAAAACATATTTACACGGTTTGGGATGCCAAGAGCAATTATCAGTGACAGGGGCAAGCATTTTGACAACAGACTAATTGCCAAGATGTTGCAACGCTTCAGCATATCACACAAGATCGCCACGGCATATCACCCACAAACCAAAGGGCAAGCAGAAATTTCCAACCGGGAGTTGAAGGGAATACTCGAGAAAGTTGTAAATCCCTCAAGGAAGGATTGGTCATTAAGACTAGATGACGCACTTTGGGCATATCGCAATGCATTCAAAACACCCTTAGGTATGTCCCCTTTCCGACTTGTGTATGGTAAAACATGTCATCTACCAGTGGAAATCGAGCACAAGGCGTACTGGGCAATCAAGACCGTGAATATGGATTGGGAAAGTGCCAGACAAAAGCGCTTGATGGATCTCAATGAGATAGAAGAATTTCGTGCACTCGCCTATAACAATGCACAAATCTACAAGGAGAAAACAAAGCGATGGCATGACAAGAAACTATTGCCACGGCAATTCACGCCAAGGCAACTAGTTCTCCTATTCAATTCTCGGCTAAAACTTTTCCCGGGAAAGCTGAAATCAAGATGGTCGGGACCATTCGAAGTCGTCAAACCATTCTCTCATGGTGCCGTGATAATCAAGTCCATCTCTGACAACCATGAATTCAAAGTTAATGGACAAAGATTGAAGCACTACAATGGTGCCCATGTGGAACGTAACAAGGAAGTGGTCAATTTAGGAGATGCATGAGCATGCTCTCCCTTTTGATATTTTTATTTTTGTTTTTGTCGATTATTTAATTATTTATTTTTCATTTTTTTTATTTTATTATTTTGCCGATTATTAGTAGTTTTAGGATTGATTTTTTTTATTCAAGTCTAAGAATCCTATTACACATCTTTATTTATTTTATTAGTTTATCTTTAATTTTAATCTTTATTTTATTTGTTTTTGAATTGTAGGAAAGGAAGTTCAAGAGAAAGAAGGAATTCTAAACCAAGTAGGAAAACATCTTCAACAAGGAAACTAATGGGCTGAATCTAAGGCTTATATAAAGCCTCCAATTCATCCTAACCAAAACCCCTTTGTCGAAAATCCCTACCAAACCCTAAACCCTTTTTTCGATTTCCCCCAAATCCCAACCACCTATCTTTTCTATAAAACCCATCACCCTTAACCTATTCCTACTTTCTATCTTGCAACTTTTTAGTTTCTTTTCTTTTCTTTTCTTTGTTTTTACTCACAACCAAGATCATACATGGCATCCAAGATTAAACTTTTAGTTCATCCAAGTTCCTCCAAAGAACCAAGATACAAGAAGTTTGCTACACCGGCAGTTCAAGAAAGATTTCAATCCAAGTTTGAAAGCCAGAAGATTCATGAAGAACAAGGCTTTGAATACTCCAACTCTCATCAAGATTTCGGCCTTGAACCATTCATCTTCAAGAGGATTGCACATCAAAAGTGGCAAATCTTTTGCCATCAACCGGAACCGGGTAACATCTCATGGGTAAGAGAATTATATGCTCACTCACCTAACCCGGATAATCCTTATGTTTTTATTCGTGACAAGGCCATACTTATAAGTCCCGAAAGCATCAACACCTTTTACGGACTTTACATTGAGAAGGACGAGCATCAAGCCTTCGTTGACCAAATCAATCCCAAGCAACCCGACAAGGTGCTTCAAGAACTCACTCAACCGGGAACTCATTGGAACGGCGGTAAATACAAGGGCATGGTAAATCGCCTTCAGCTTAAACCCGAGGCAAAACTATGGAATAAGTTTGTTAAAACTTCTTTAATGACCTCCACACACAATACTACCGTTGATATACCACGTCTTTTGCTCATACATTCTATTTTACATAATTGCATCATTAACATTGGAAAAATTATTTGTGATGAGATTTTTGTATGCAGCTCAAAAGATAAGGGTTATCTTTTCTTCCCTTGCTTAATTTCTAATCTTTGCAAGGAGATGCATGTCCCGAGTGAGTCCACCGATGAAAAGGCCCTACCCAAGTCTGGTTGGAATCAAGCACTAATCTGAAAACTAATGGGAGAGGCACTGGGAGATTCTTCAAGGCCTCCAATTGCCACGGCAACTCCTGCCGCTGCGGCAATCCCTAATGCCCAAAGCACCTAACGCCAGGGCAACTCGGCCATTAATCCCGGGACACTTTGAAGCACTTTTGCACCTATTGGCAAGCCGCCTAAGGCAAATTGAAGATCGGCAACTAATGTTCATGCAGTACATGAAGGAGCACAACAATGCCATCACCCAAGTCATCCTAGAAAAGTACCCGGACAATCGTGTGCCGTTCCCAATCTTTCCCACCGAGATTGTTGCCCCAGCAACTAATGAAGCAGTCGCCACGACAACCAAGGAAGCTGACGCCACGGCAACCAACCCTGACGATGCCCTGGCAACCACTACAAAAGCCAAAGGTAAAGCACCTATGCCCGAATCAACTCTTACGGAATCATTTTCTGATTTTTCAGATTCGGACGAGTCCTCCATTGAACCAATAAAGACCGCACCAATTGAATCCTCCAAGCGAAAAGCCATTGACATTGATGAAGAGGATGATGAGGACAACCCCGTACGAGGATCGATTCCACCACCGGCAACTAGAAAACAACCATCGCGTTCAAGCAAGAAAATCAAGACACCAACTAGAAGGAAACTAATCATCTACGATGACGAACTCTCAGAGTAAGTCCTCGTATGCATTTTTATTTTTATTTTTCGTTATTTTTATGCAATGCATTGAGGACAATGCCTCACTCGAGTTTGGGGGGGGATTGTTATTAGTAGTTACCATGTTTAGTTACATTCACTTAAGTATTACATTTAGGATACATAAATTTCTTGCCATGCCTTTAATTGGAACAAGAATTGCTTAGATTTGATGAATATTCAATGATGACTTTACCAATGCACTTAATTGATAGAATTTTTATTCTAGGATAACCATGGAAAAAACTTAGAATTTTACTATGATGCTAAATTTGATGAAACACTGTTGTGGTTTGATTGATTTAAGGAGTTCTAGTGAACTTAGGTCTATAATTAACAAATTGGGGGATTAGAATAAAAATTGGATGAATGCTAGAGGTGCCCGAAATTGGCTCTAGCATTTGCTAAAAAAATTGATCACTAGAGGTGCCCGAAACTGGCTCTAGGAGGCGTTAAAAAAATTGTTTTTAACTAGAGGTGCCCGAAACCGACTCTAGTCGATTAAATTAACTTAAGAGAACTAAAAACAAAACACTAGAGGTGCCCAAAATTGGCTCTAGTTAAAACATGTTAAAAAGAACCCAATGAAGTAATTTGAAAACCTATTGTTTGCATAGAATCCGAAAAATCAACTTGCACACAACTCCGCACACACTCACAAGCATTATAGTTTGATTCCAAGTAATTCCTCAGTTTTCTGAAAAATAAAAAGCCAATCATACTTTGTGCCCCGGTTCAGAGAATTGAAATCAAGTTCAAAGCTAAGTTTGTGAAAATTGAAGTCTTGGCAGGTAATTATGAGTTTACATTGCTTGAGGACAAGCAATAGTTCGAGTTTGGGGGTGTGATAAGTGTTCAAAAGTACTATTTATCTTACCCTTTTTACTCATATTATTGTTAGACTTAGGCTCATATTAGTTGCATAATTAGCTATTCATGCATTAATCCATGTTTCCTTCCATCGTTGAGCTTGATTACATAACTTGGTAGTTTTTGTGGAAAAGATGATGCTTTGGTGTGCTTTGTGTGTGTATGTGCAGGATCACTTGCCAAAACAATGCCGAGCTAGTTGCCAGGGCAATGCATGAAGGAGATGCCGAGCTAGTTGCCAGGGCAATGCATGAAGGAGACACCGAGCCAGTTGCCATGACATTTGTCGACAAAGACAAAATACAATAGGGATGTCGAAATTCATGACATTACAAGCCCAAGATGACATGGAGCAAGGCCCAAGCCCAAAGGAATTTGATTGCCATGCAGAGATTAAAGAAGAATTAAATTCCAAGAAGATAGGAGAAGTTCTAATAAGAATAAAATTATAATAAAGAATTATATTCTTTAAAGATAATTTAATTCCAACTCAAACTCCTCCTCAAAGAAGGACATTGGCCTAGCCCTATAAATATCAAGGAGATTTCGACAAGATGAATAGAGAGAGCAAGAGGGAATTTCGACAAGACCAAGAGATGAAGCAAAGGGGAATTTTCGACAAGCTTCAGCTTTTCTTCCTTGTTCGATTGGGTTCATGCTAGGGATTATTTATCTTGTGTTTCTTTGGAACCTAGCCATGAACTAAATTTACTTGGCTATGGTTATTGTGTTTTGTGGTTGTGAGATTTTTGTTTAGGTAATAAGAGTTTGCACTTTTCTATTTCAAGGTTTTTTCATTCTTGGTTCTTATTATTGCTTGTGAGTGAATTGGGAGAGGATCTCGTGATTTCATCCATTTATCTAATATCGGGAGAGTTAGATTCAAGAAACGAATGAATGTGATCTTTATACAATCCAATGATGGTGAAGATTAATCTGGCTTAGGAATAAGTTAAGGATTTCAACGGCTAAGAGGAGCGCAAGATTGGTTGTTGTTCACCCTTGATTCACGCAGGGATGTATTATCAAGGCATGCACAAGTAGCTAGAGTTTCGACTTAGGGATAAGAAGAAACCATTGAAGAACGCTCCGCCGAACCTTGAAGTTGCTGCCCAGTCGCCCAAGTAGTTGCTCAACTAGTCGCCCAGGCAACCATCAATTAGTTGCCAAGGCAACCCCGTCGTGCAAGTTGCCACGGCAACTGAGTTGCCCGTGCACTCTTTTACCAAGACAATCCAATCGGCTATCACACCTAAACTCACGATAACCTAGCCTATCTCTCTTAATTGAATTCATCTTTTCTTTTACATATTTGCTTTCTAGATTAGTTAAACTTCTATAATCTTTTATTTGTGTTTTTACTTTTTACAGTGCAAGAGACTAGATTCTTGAAGTAGCACCAATCCCTGTGGAGACGATATCTTTTATACTATAACTTGCGACGTGTATACTTGCACATTTGCGTAGCACTTATTACGCGCAACAACCCTCAACCTAGCAAACATAGCTCTAAGCTCTACCATAACCTTATGACTTAACGCATCCGCAACCACATTAGCTTTTCCATGATGATACTCGATCGCCAATTCGTAATCGATAAGCAACTCCAACCATCTACGTTGCCTAAGATTCAAATCTTTTTGAGACTTCAAATACTTCAAACTCTTATTGTCTGTAAAACAACACACTTCTCACCATAAAGGTAATGTCTCCATATTTTCAGGGCAAACACCACAGCCGCAAGCTTTAGATCATGAGTCAGATAATTATGCTCATGAACCTTCAGCTGTCTCGATGCATAGGCCACAACCTTACCATCTTGCACCAGCACACAACCCAAACCAACACAAGTGCATCACTATAAACCACAAACTCCTTCCCAGATTTGGGTTAAATCAACATAGGAGCATTAGTTAAAACTTCCTTCAACTTCTCGAAACCATGATGTTGCTTCTTTGTCCACACATAAGGAACATTCTTTTGCAACAACTTCGTCAACGGTGCTGCAATACCAGAAAACCCATTACCAAAGCGACGGTAATAACCAGACTCAATTGAGAATAGCCTCAATTTTCTGTGGATCAACATAAATACCCTCTGCGAAAACCACATGACCAAGGAACATCACTTCCTTAAGCCAAAACTCACACTTGCTCAGTTTGGCATACAACTGGTTATCCTTCAGAACTTGCAACACAATCCGTAAATGTTGATCATGATCTTCCTCATTATGAGAGTACACGAGAATATCATCTATAAACACCACCACAAATTGATCAAGATATTCATGGAATACCTTATTCATCATATCCATGAACGCAGTCGGGGACTTTGTTAAACCAAAGGCATAACCAAGAACTTATAATCCTCGTACCTCGTACGAAACGCGGTTTTATGCACATCCTCTTCCTTTACCTTCAGCTAATAATACCCCGGTTTTAAACCAATATTAGAGAACACTACTACCCCGCAGAACTAATCAAACAGATCATTAATCCTTGGTAAAAGATACTTGTTCTTCACCGTTAGTTTAATCAACTGCCGGTAAACCATGCACATACGCATCGTACCATCCTTCTTTTTCACAAAGAGAATCGAAGCACCATAAGGCAAAACACTCGGTCGAATAAACCCACGATCCAAAAACTCTTGAAGCTGTGACTTTAAATCCTTCAACTCCTTTGGTGCCATCCTCTAAGGAGCAATGGACACCGAAGCCGTACCCGCGTACGTCTCAGTACCAAATTCCACCTCTCAATCTGGCAATAAACCCGGTAACTCTTCAGGAAAAACCCCCAGAAAATCACAAATAGTTTGAATGTCTTGCACTCGAACGCCCTTAGCTTTAGGATTCATTACGATGGCCAAATAAGCATGGCAACCACCTTGCATCATCTTCTCCGCTCGAGTAGCCGAGACAACATTGGACAAGAATTTCACACTTTCACCAGCCACCACAACTTCATAATCATCGGCTAACCTTAAAGAAATCCTTTTGGACTCACAATCCATAACCGCCTTGTGCTTGCTCAACCAATCCATACGCAAAATCACATCAAAACCATGGAATGACAATTCCATCAGATCCGCGGCAAACTCAAGACCTTGCAAAACCAAAGGACACCGTCTATACAACCTTCTAGTAGTAACCGTCTCACCAAAGGAACTAGTTACTAACATACCAACATCAAGGATATCAACAGGAACATTCAACAAAGATGCATGTTCACTCAAGATATAAGAGTGAGTAGACCACGAATCAATCCAAGATAACAATGACAAGGATTGCAAAGTAAAGGTACCTTTGATCACATCCTTATCATTGTGGCCCTCGTGATGAGCGTAGATCCGAGCTAGTCCACCATTCTCCGGTCGCACTGCAGCAGCACGAGCTACAACTCTCTGACCATCCTCACGCCTTTAAAAATTACCCTTGTCATGGCCCTGGCCCCTAGTAGGTGCAACAACATGAACCGGCACATCCCTCAGAGAACGAGGACAATCATGCTTCATATGGTAAGGAGATCCACATATCAAACAGCTGAAGGTATTTCCCCAACATATAGCAGTGTGACGTCTACCAGAACGCTCACACTCAGCTATAATACGAACTCTCAGGTTACCCTGACCAACACTGCCACCACGCCTGTGATTCGGCCTATATCTCTTATCCTGAAACTTCTTATTATGTCTCCCATAATAGCTAGAATCGACTGCTCTCTTACCCAAGCTCGCACTAGCAGCCTAAACTGATGCACCGAAAGACTCCTCAATATCCTTAGCACAGTTGACCAACACGTCAAAATCAATGTAATCTACAACCACGAGATATGTCTTGATATCCATCACAAGACCATATCGAAACCTATCACGCCTCTATTGATCATCTGAAACCAACTCCGGGGCATACTGACTTAGGCGACTGAACTTCACCTCATACTCAACAACATACATACCACCCTGCGATAACGACATAAACTCGATCTTCTTCGCATCAAAATATTGTGCACCAAGATGTTTTCTCTTGAAAGCTCTCTGAAATAACTCCCAAGTCACGTCCACCTTTGGGAAACCTACAACTGTTGTCACCCATCAATGATATGCATCACCCTGCAGCAGTGACACAGTGCAACCCAACTTGCACTTCTCATTACAACCCATATTGTTTAGGATAAGAATTGTCTTTTCTAGCCGTCTCTCAGCTATCTCAGGACTCAAACCCTAAAATTCCTCAGCTCCAAAACTATAAAGACGCTCCAAGGGTAAACCTTAATTAACCACCATAGCAGGTGTCGATGCTTGCACTCCAGCCATCGTTGCCTAAAATACTCTTGTCAACGCCTGGATTAACGAAGTCAGGTCACCAAAAACTAGCACAAGAGGAGCCTGTGGTACACTACCCACTCCAACATCAACAAGTGGAACCAACAGAGGAGGAGGAAGAGGTAAAGTATTAGGGGGATTTTCTTCTACTTCGTTATTCTGCCCAATTTCGGCATTATTAGCCATCGAACGCGTCTCACGTCGAGCCATTCTAACAAAAGCATCAAGCACATTAAATTTAGGCTAGCATTAGGCAAAATATCCAATGCAACCTTATAAAATCCTTTTAAAACCTATGTAATAGGCAATGCGTTCCTATTTCATAAAGCAACATTATATTAAACAATCACCGTACATATACACAATCACCGTGCATAACAAACATCACCAAATAATCAACCAACAACATCCCAACTTTTTGTACCCTGGCTCTGATACCAACAAATGTAACCCTTTTGACTCGGTCTAGACGCCCGACCGAACTAAGAGAACTACATTAGGTTTGCCGAAGCAAATTGGAGAAAGATTATGAAAAATGGTCCATTTTTCCTTTTTATCTTGTCTAGATGCAAGTTATTAATCCTACGTATTCATACTTGCAGTGGGTTAAATTACAAAGGAAATAGACCACGAAAAGGCAACCAGTTGCATAATATACGTTTTAGGGACTAAAATGCAAATATGATAAATTTAAGGACCAAAACCAAAATTAAGGTTACTAATCCTCAATTAGTCCAATTACATGCTCACATGTCAAATTTTAGGTCAAAATGATCATCCAAGCTCATACAATTGCATTCACAAAACTCAGGGACCAAAATGAAAGAAACATAAACTTTCAAATATTCCAAATAACTGAATTAACTGTAGCCGTACCGGTACGCGTACAGGTGTTTCAATACGCCTCAACAAATCCAAAACTCAAAATCCAATAGCTAAAACTCATACCAAAACACTTGATAGCGTATCAAAACGCCTAGCCAAAATGCTTGAGACCGTACCAGAACACTTGCTCGAGTATCAAAACTCTATGCTAAAAAGGCTTGACCGTATCGAAACACCCTATTGTGTATCAAAATGCTATGCCTAAAATGGCCTAGCCGTACCTGTATGGGGACACCTGTTTCAATACGCTTGGACCTGTAACGTCCCAAATTGCTGTCTAAACATACTTTAATGATAACCAATCCACTTAAACATGCTTCAAACACTTATGCAACAATACTAAGGTTCAAACCATACCAAAGCATCACAAAATCAACATCAATTCATGGCATTCATACTTCCAAGACATTCTATAGACTTGCTTCCTATCTCACTTTACCACACAACCAATATTCCCATATAAGCACCTTTTTAACATAAAGCACTTGCTCACATATCCAAAATGTCAAATTCAACATGCTGAAATCATCAAAGCATGGCAATCATCAAGGTTAACTAGATGCATACCTATGCAACCACCTTGTCTCGACTATAAGCAAAGATCATCAACCAACTTATCAACATCAAATCAGCCTTACAGTCTAGCACATAACATGCTTAAAAAACCATGGGAAAACAAAATTACAAATCCCAAAAATATGGCAAACAAATTGCCTTATTAACCGAAAACATAACTGAGTTCATACTCAAATAGTCTTGCACTTGGATCACTTCAAACATTGCCTTTGCTGCCCTCAAACCTGAATGCTCTGCATCATTAGGAAAAAGAGAGCGTAAGCACACATGCTTAGTGAGGATGCTCTTATAAAAATGATGCATTTAAAATCCTTTGAAAACTAAACACTTGTTTTCAAACCATGCTTACGACCAAAGCATTTCATTGATTCCAATCAAAACATGCTTATCGAGCATACGCTAAAACCTTTACAACCCACATGCTTAAATCCCAAAGCATTAGGTCATCTCATGCTTAAATCTTAAAGCACTAAATCATATTACCATGCTTAAATCCCAAAGCACTAAATCATATTACCATGCTTATATCCCAAAGCATTAAAAAGTAGATTCAACACATAAGCTTTCACATATTGGCAATTATAGTGACCCCGGATAGTCGAGCACTATCCTTGATTAGCCGACTGGTAATCATTGGTTAACCGACCGTTAACCTTACACATCGGATACACGGATCTCCCATGATAGTCGACCACTACCATAACCCATACCATGCCGACCGTATGATATAACAACCTTGCCGACTGCAAGATCAAAATCAACAAGGGGAACCGACCATTCAACCCAAATGATAACATCATAGTCCGAGTAGCCGACCGCTTACCTCAATGACCCTTAACCACGATCGATTTTTAACATATTATAGTGCACTTCATCCTATGGCATGCCAACTATATCCGATTGTTTTCTCATTATGTCACATAGCCAATATATCACTTACAAAACCATATACCCATTGTTTTACAATGCATTACACAAAATCACCACATATGCAAATCACATTGCCAAGGAAAATAACACCATTCCCGACCAGAATGAAAACCAATGCTCACAAGCATTTCATATACCTTTAAACCCCTGCATGTGTACTTAAAATCATGCATTTCAAGTATATAAAAAAACCATATTTACGACCTAAACATGAATTACTCATGCTTATATATGAACCGATATTAAAGAGCAAAATAGGAAACTTACTTTCGAGCTTAGGTAAGTGTTTGAAACTTATCCTAGACTCCCAACATCATTTGTAAAGCCTCTAAAGGCACTTAAAACTAGTTTTTACTCACCGATACAACTCGCCTTGCTTGCCAATGCGAATCGAGCTCCTGACAAACAACAATCAACGTCAACCTCGTCGCCTTGATGATCCCTTGTTTTAACCACAAAAACCATAGGCCAAAAGCATCATTATGCATTCAAAGCATTGCCAACAAGCAATTACCCACAACTCTCAAGTTGCCCACTCACAAACCATCTTAAACTTATTGAAAACATCCTCAAAAACTTCCAAAATGTAACCCAACCATAATATAACGATTCAATACATCAAACCTCATCAATTAACATCTAAAAACTCTTTCCCAACATCCTTTTACTTACAACAATAATTAAACTCCATTAACCTCACAAAAACCCTTTAACTAACAACCTTAAACATTATAGATTCAACTTATTTCGGGATTATAATGTTAAAACCAATTTATCATCTCAATTAAACATCAAAAACTTGATCTGACCTGGTCATAAACCCAGCAAAATAGTTCCAATTCGAAATATGTCAATTTCATCAATCCAAACACAATTAAACCAATTTTTCCTTAATTAAACTATCAAAATACATTATAAAATAATTGTAAATAGTCAACAACTTGAGAATTTTAGTAAAGAAACTTTCATTAGAGGAGGAGAACGAACCTTACATCCAATGGATGCTTTCTCCCTTAATTGGATGACTTACATGAGAAAATAAAGTTAAAAAAATAAGGTTTTGGTAAATTAACAACAAGAAATCATTTGGAAACAAAAGATTTAAGAAAAGAAAGATTTACATAAAGATTTAGAAGAAGAATTTGATGTTTGGCTGGAGAGATTTTGAGAGAAAATATTTGAGAGAAAGTTAGCTACGTGATTTTTTTTTAAAGATTTAATAACCAAATTAAACCTCCCCAACCTATTTATATTTTCCAAAAAACTTTAAAAATAGCCAATTAAGGGATAAAGTCTGATATTAGACTTTTTGGGCAATTAGCTCCTTAAAGATTCAAAGTTTTGACTCTTTACAAAATAGTCACTAAAAACAATTTTCAAAGTTTGCATTTTGGTCCCTAGTCCAAAATGTCTGATTTCCAAAACTCGTTTTCCAAAATTGACTTTACCATAATCATTAGTATATATACAACACAATCCACAAGTGTCGATCATGATCCTCCTTGGTACAAGAGTACACAAGAATATCATCAATGAACACTACAACGAATTGATCCAAAAATGCATGGAACACCCGATTCATCATATCCATGAAAGCTATCGGCACATTTGTTAACCCAAACGGCATCACCAAGAACTCATAATGCCCATAACGCGCACATAAAGTAGTATTCAACACATCTTTATCATTAACCTTCAACTGATATATCCAGATCTCAAATCAATCTTGGAAAACACCATTGCACCTCGAAATTGATCGAACAAATTGTCCATTTGCGGCAAAGGATACTTGTTCTTAATCGTCAACTTGTTTAGTTGCCTATAATCAACGAATATTCTCATTGTGCCATCCTTTTTTCACAAACAACACTGGTGCTCCCCACGGTGATACACTAGGTTAAATGAAACCTCGGTCCAACAACTCCTGTAATTGCGTCTTCAACTCCTTTAATTCATTCGGTGATATACGATATGGTGCAATCAAAACCGGAGCCATATCTATGTATGTTTCAATGTAGAATTCCACCTCCTTATTTGAAGGCAAACCCGACAACTATTCTAGAAACACCCTTAGAAAATCACAAATAGTGCGAATATCCTAGGCATACAATTTCTTAATATTCGAGTTCATAACATAAGCTAGGTATGCTTGACCCCCAGATTCCATCATCTTCCGCGCTTCCAAAGCTGAAACAACATTGGACAAGAATTTGACATTCTCGCCCGCAATCACCACTTCGTAATCCTCAGCAAGTTTCAACGAAACTTGCTTGGTCTCAAAATCAACCACAACCTAATGTTCAGACAACCAATCCATCCCTAGGATTACATCAAAATCGTGAAATGGTAACTTCATCAGGTCAGCCGCAAACACATGCCCTTGAACTATCAAAGGACATCTCATATAGCTACTACCGTCTCCCAAAAGGAACTAGTTACCCTCATACCAACATCTAACCCTTCCACAGGTATATCAAGCAAGCAAGCATGTTCGTGCGGGATATATGAATGTGTAGAAACATAATCTATCAAATAAAGCATTGGTATAGACTGCAAAGTAAATGTACCTACAATCACATTGGTATCATTTCTTCCCACACGGTGCGTGAAAAACCTTGTCGGTCAACCACCCTTAGGTTGAACCGCTATGGTATGAACAACCACTCTCTGACCATCCTCACTACACTGGAAATGTCTACGACCATGCCCACGGCCTCTCTACAATACCACGGTTCGTGTCATAACTTGTCCTTCTCCAGCTAATAGTGGATAGTCACGCTTGAGATGATCCCATGATCCACAACTCCAACATGTACCAAAAGTAGTCTAACACTCCCCAGAATGCCTTCTACTACAACGCCTACACTCGAAGACTCCAACATAGGTATTTTGACTTGTGCACCTTGCCCAACACTTCTTCCATCGCGCCTCTAATCGGGTCGATACCTCATATCTTTGTGCTTCTTTTAACGACCTCAACCTATATCTGACTAAGCATGCCTTTTCCTAATAGAAGAACTCCAAGAACGAGCAGACAACCTCAAATTTTGTTCAATAACCTTCGCTCGGGAAACCAAGACATCAAACTCTATATAGTCCGTAGCCAGCATATATGTCTTCACTTTCTTCACAACCTATAGTGAAACCGGTCACATCGCTGGCGCTCATCAAGAACCAGTTTAGGAGCATATTGGCTCAAACTGACAAATTGGGTCTCATACTCGGAAAATAGACATGTTTCCCCACTCCAAAGTCATAAACTCCCTCTTCTTCTCATCCTGATATCGAGATCCCAAATACTTCTTACGGAAGGTAGTACAAAAAATTCTTATGTTACATCAGCAGGTGCCACACCTGTAACAATAGTTGTCCACCAACTGTAAGCATCTCCTTAGAGAATGAAACAATACAACCCAACTTGCGAGCATCCGTACACTCCATCTGACCAAGGATCCTTTCGGTGCTAGCAAACCATTCCCCAAAAACTTCTAGAGCCAAGCCCCTAAACTCTGTACCACCTAAGCTACGTAGACGCTTCAAATGTAGTTCGGTATTCACAACTACAAGCATTGGTGCAGGTACTTGCACTTCACCTATGGCCTCTTGGAAAACTCCAATCATCGCTTGGAATAAAGGTGTCATATCACCAGAAAGAGGTCCTTATGGTGCCTGAGGCATACCACCCTCAACTCCAACACCAGCAGGAGGAATCGGTGGAATAGGAGGCAACTCATCCTCTTATCTATCCACAATACTTCCCATGTAAGCTTTCGCCTTACGTCTCGGTCCCATTCACAAAATATAAGTATAAAACATGATAATTCAATAAAACAAAATAATTAGGCCAACTTGTAGCAAGAGTCCAATTCGTACATATTTCAAAACAAAACCATTTTATACTAGTAGTAATAAGGCAATGTGTACCTAAGTTTATACCCCAACATGTCACATATCGAACATAATCTCACTAATTCAAACAACATGCATAACAACTATTAAATTCATGTATAAAAAATCAATCATACTACCATAACCCACTTCCCAACAATCATAACCTAGCTCTGATACCAACAAATATACCCGGTCAAGTCGCAAGACCTAATCGAGCGAGCTACTTTAGGGTTTGCTGAGACAAACCCAGAAGATTTACATTAGAAACGGTCTATTTTTCTTTTATCTTATCTAAATGTGTATTTAAGTCCTATGGTGTTCATGCCCATTATGGTGAAAGTCCCAAACCAATCGGGCATCGATTTGACATCTAATTGTACAATATTATGTTACAGGGACTAAAATGTAATTTCTAATAATTATGAGGACTTACATGAAATTGAGGTTACCAATCCATAATTAGTCATATTTCATGCATTCAAGTTAATTTACAGCTAAAAACTCATTTAATTGCAATATCAAGAAATAGAGACTAAATTGCAAAGAAAACAAACTTCAGGAAGCGTCCTAACTAATTTAACGACTGGCATACCGGTACAGGGCCCAGCCATATCAAAATGGGCTCAAAATGCAAAGGCATACTGATACGGTCCTCAAGTGTATTCGTACGGGTATGTGTTCTAAAAAATGTGAAATTCCAGTAGCTAAAAGCCATACCGATACAGCTACCTGTGTACCAAAACTAGGCTTATTTACTAGCTATACGTACCAATAAGGTTACCAGGTGTATCGATACGCCTAGACAGTTTTGCCCAGATTGAGCCAGGTCCCCGCGTACCTATCCTTGAGGATCTGTATCGGTACTGACATACCTATAATGACCTCTTGGTCCAACATATGACACTTTGGCTCAATCTAACACACTCCAAACAACATATAAACATCATATAACTTCACAATAAACAATTCATCAATCATACCATCAAGGTAGAAGATCATACACAACATCCCAAATCTAAACATAACCCATATAAGCATGATTTTGACCCAAGCATGCAATACATTTCCCAACCCCTCAAAATCAATCATAGTGCATCATACAAGTCTAAAACATCATATCAAACTTATACAAATAGGGAGTACTCAAAAGTAATATCCCAAATACAACTTGGTCACATTGCCTCTTATTACTACTTAGCATTTATAAACCATACTTTGAAATTGTTCCGACCCTTGGATTTCTTCTTGCACACTTGCTATCTGAGATGGCTATTTCTCTGCATTGATGAGAAAATGGAGGGTAAGCTATAAGTTCAGTGAGGGAATCACAAAAACACTCATCAATGTAACTTAAACCATTGTAATTCAAACCAAATGTACATGGCAAAGTCATCTCATGCTTCTACAATCTCTTTCAAATGCACATTTAAATCATTTGCAACGCATGTATCATAGATTCCAACACACCCATCAATTTAAGCTTCACATGCCAAAATCTCTAGATAGCAAGCTTAAAGAGCATTACATGTATAAATCATGTTATAGAAAAACATAATCCATTTCTCATGATACAACATCTCATTTATTGGCATTCAAGTGACTCAAAACATTCCAACTTACAAAAACACATCGGATACACGGATTTGACAAGTGTTCCTACGACTAATTAACAGACATCTAACCGAAGCATACGACACATTTAACTCCTCAACGGATACGATGTAAACAATTAACAATGGGACATCACATTTAACCCCTCAACGATTATGATACTCAATCCTTCTGTGGGAGAATATGACACATTTAGCCCCTCGACCACTGCGCTTCTCATGGTGGAGAAAACAGCACACTTACAACCCCTTGACACACATGAGGCGACTTTCTATAGTGCACTTTAAACCCTATGGCATGCCAACTATATCCAATAACATTTTACCTTTTCCACTTGCCAATATACTCATTAAAAACCATATTAGCTTACTATTTTACATATGCACCAACTCAAACCATTTTCCAATAAATTAAACCATGTATTTTAGCATCCTCAACATGCTTTCATAAATCATTTGCTTCACACAAAGCTCAACATGAATAATCGTGTGCAACATCTTTTGTTTCCAAAACATGCATATAACAGTAAGTAATCAAATCTATAAGCATGTACATGAGATTGTATTTCACAAAACTAAAAACGAGAGAGAGCTCAATCAATACTTACTTTCGATCTTAGATAAGTGTTTCAAACTTATTCCAAACTCCCACAATTTCTTTCAAAGCCCTTTTAGAGCAGTAAAACACATTTCCACTCACTGACAACCAAATGCTCGCACGCCGATACACGATCAAGCTTTCAAAGCTTCTGCAATGTCTCCAAAAGCCAAAGGATTCGATTCCCCTGCTTTACCCAAACAAAAATAGAGGATTAATGCACTTCCATGCATCTCTAATATCCAGCAAACAATAAACACAACTTCGCCTCCCTTAGATCCATCAAATGCCTATCTAAAATAAACGAAGTCAACACCAAACTTCATCTAAACAAATCCCAGCCCAAAACTATTGATTTCAACATCTTAACAACATCAATTAACATCCTAAACTCATCCTTATACCTCCAGCAACACTACAACACAAAGATCATATAAAAAACTAACTATAAACAACCTAGAAAATTAGCAATTCACATAGTTTTGAGATTCCTTTAATTAATCTATACTTTTAACATTAAAACACATCTTATAAGAGATGCAAATCAATTAGATTTATTACAAAATAGATCTAAATCACTTTTTATTCAATTTCCACACAAAACTCAATTTTATTACCTAATCCGTTTTTAAATCATAATTCCATAACATAAATCAGTAGCAAAGGATCAAGAACTTGAGAATTTTCATAAAGAACCTTTAATTAGAGAAGATAAATGAAAATCACCTCTAATTGTTGATTTCTCCCTTAATTGGCAAAGTTTGGTTGAAATATAGGTAGATCTTGATGCAAGAATCAAAGGAATCAAGTATAAAGTTAAAAATATTGATTCCTGGAAATTTGGTAGTTTGGCTACTGAGAAAGTTGAGAGAAAAGTTGTATCAAATTTAGTTACGTAAGAAAGTGATTTTGTAAAAATAAAATCCTTATATTAAATCTAATTCATTTAAATTTAAAACCATTTAAAAACACTTTAAAATAGCCTAAATTAAGGGAAAAGTTTGATGGAAAAGTTTGGTCAAATAGCTCCTTAAATATTCTAAGTTTTGACCTTTTACGATTTAGTCACCAAAAATAGTTTTGAAACTTTTCATTTTAGTCACCAAACCAAAATGTCCCAAAATCAGAATTAATTACTTCATATTGAATTTACCAAAATACATAAAATATCAATTAAGTATTTTATAAAAATTTTCCATATTTTATTTTAACCAAAAATAATTTTATCAGATTTAATTCCCAAAACAAACTCGAATTGCCTAATCTGGTTCCTCTGAACCGTCTAATTGATTTGGTTAACTTCTAGGCCCAATTTTTAAGCGTTACACTGAGGGTATTGTTACCTTTATGCCCTACTGTTCTTCGTTCGCAGTTGGCATTATGGGCCCTACAAATCCCTGCTACTTCATAGAGTAATAGTATTCACATCTTGCTTAGGATTTATAACCGTTCGAGAAGGCAATTTAACTCAAAATTCTGTCTGGCTAACAGATACGGTGATTTGACTTACTTGAGTCTCAAGGTTTTTAATGTTGGACCTGGTCTCATGCTGAAATTGCTTGAGGTTGTGTGTGAGCTTGTACATGATATCCTTTAAGGGAGGCTTTGCGGGTGCGGATGGTTGGGCCTGGTGGTAAGCTTCTTGCAGATGTTCGTGCCCGTAGTGTATGTTGGGATGGTCCTTCTAGCCTGGGTTGTACGTGTTTGAGGAGGGGTTGTACTTCTTTTGGCTAAATGATCTGCCAATGGCGTTCGCATCCTCTGTGCTGTTGTCTTAGAGTGTTGGGCACGCATCTGTTGTATGTTCAAGGTTGTGCAAATTCTACATAGCCTTGTCATTTGTGTATTACCTGTAGCTAATCGTTCTACAAGAGAGGTATGTTTTGTAATCTTATCTTCAAGGGAAGATACATTTGCCTCGTTCACACGTCGAGAGATGATGTCTTGTAGTTGGTTGAATTATTGAGAGTTCATGGCCATGATGTTGATTAGATCCTTGTCTTGCGTAGGGTTTTTGTTCACTATGGATCTTCCGCTTACAGCGTCCATCATCCTTCGCTCCATGGGTGTTAAACCCTTATAAAAATACTGGATAAGTAATTGCTCGAACACCCTATATTACGGACAACTCGCCCAAAGCCATTTGAGTCGTTTCCAGTATGCATGCAATGTCTCATTATCTTGTTGACCTGATCTGCATATTGCCTTGCATATATTGGTGGCTCGCGAAGCTGGAAATTTTTTTCAAGGAAAAGCTTTGCCATATCAGTCCATGTCTCCACCGATCCAGGCGGTATATAGTATAACCAGTCCTTTGTATAATCCACGAGTGAAAAGGGGAAGGCTCGTAGCTTAATCTGATCAATGGTTACGTTGTTCAGCTTCATGCTCGAGTGTACTACATGAAATTTCTTGAGATAATTGGGTAGAGTTTCATTCTCGAGTCCCCTGAATGTAGGTAATAAATGAATTAGTCTAGATTTAAGTTCGAAGGGGACTGCGAGGTCTTGATAATTAATGCACAAAGGTTGTTGAGCAATTTCAAGGGCAGTGAGTTGGAAAATAGTTATCTCAGCCATCTCGCGAATATTTGGTCATTCGTAGGGGATGTTCATAGGGTATTCTTGTGCTTGGGCATTCGCCTGAGTTTGTTTGCAAACATTGTCAGTAGTGTCTGTCTCAGATGATTGTTTGCTCTTCTTTGCTTCTTGCTTTAGTCTTTGCAAAGTATGTTCAATTTACAGATCAAATAATAAATTTGTATCTGCACTCTTGGAAGATTGCAGCATAAAACAAGAAAAATAAAAATAAAATAAACCTAAACATAAACTAAACTAAAATAAAATAAATTTAACTTAACCTCTTTGGCACCACTCCCCATCAACGGTGCTAATTTTTTATGGGTGTCGAATCCACCAAGAAATAAATACTTGCGTATTTTTTTGGATTTGTAGTGTGGTAAGTAGGGTGTAACCAACAGAGACTGGTCAAAAGGTGTAAGATTACTAAGTAATACTAGCGTGAATAAAAAATAAATAAGGGAGGTTTTGTATGTTTGTTGCAAAGAGATCGAATAGAGCAATAAAAGTACGGTTATGCGAATGGTTTGGTGATGTCTAGCCAAGTCGTTTGAGGTATTTCAATCCAATTATTAGATCACAGACTTCAAAAGATAACCCTGCATAATTCTTAAAGTAGCTTGGGTCTTAAGTTAGATGATAATCCACAAATAACCTAAGAGTTCTCTTATTTTAATTAGCTAACAACCTAATAGTCCATAAGTTGTTAACACATATTATCTAGGTTAAATCCTTAGATAGTTCACTTTAGATAAAATCTATCAAATAGCATTAAGTGATTAAGAGACCAAAACACGTATATTAAAAAATGATAATCCACACAAGTTAAATATATGATTTCATACCTTTAAAAACCATAGTCCAAGTTTTCTTACCGCTTGTATCAATAATCCATGATCGGTTGATTGTGCACGTATAATCCAACACACATAATTTAATGAGCCTGGAAGATATCAAAAAATACTTTGAATTATGAAGAAAATTAAGAACAAGAAGTCTCACTAATAATTGTATTGAAAACCTTGAAACAACTCGGCTAGAACTTAATGGTTTAGCTACTCACAGAGTATGCGGAAGCAAGAAGGGTTTCTAGGGTAAACCGTCTCTCCTCCCTCTCTTCCCCATTGATCCTATTTATAGAAAAAGAATAATATATCAAATAGGAGAAGGAGATACAATAAGGTACAAACCCTAATCCTACATTAAATGCAATTTAATGTAAATTGAAAGTCTAATTAATGTAGGATTTCTTCATTTCCAAGCAATCACGACAGCATAGGATTCCTTGTGCGTGTCTGCCTCTAGCGCCCGTATAGTTTACACATCAGTATCCAGTGTTCGCGTAGTTATTTCGTATTTTAGAGTTCATATTATCGGACACATCAGAGTTCGTAAACCAGAGTTAGCAGCTGTCATTTACGCTTTAAAGTTTGCGACTGGGATTATCATTGTATTATATTCGTCTGTAATCCTCCAGTTCACATTTGTCCACGTCAGCGTCCGTAAGACATCTGATCGTATTCGCCTACATTAGCATTCAACTTCTGCTCACATTACAATGTTTGCGTCAAGTGTTCACACTCTGTCAGTGCACGCTCTTTATGCCATGTTTGCTCACAATGTTTCCAGTGTTCACAACCAACGCTCACGTATAATTGCATGTCAACATTTGCTTATACTAGTCTATAACTCTAATTTCGTATTTGTCTACATAGCCTTTATTGGTGCTCGTACTCAGATGTTCGCATCTACACATTGAATTCTAGATGTTCGCAGCCCTTATTCGCAGGATAATTTCCAATGTGTAAAATACGTGCTAATATCCTCTTTTCATGCATGGAACGTTCATTAGCCGCTTAAACACTTGGAAAATCAAATATGAACCAAAACAAGGACTTAGAGATAGATTAGTGTGCTAAAACATAGGGAATTATATACAAATACATGCAAATATATGCTTATCAGTGATGAGTTAGGAGCTTGAAGGTGGGTAGTAGGGTAACTTCCTATTTTTGAAGAGAGTGGAAGAGGGAGGCTTCATTATTTCTCTACAGAAAAGTTAATTGGTGATATCACCATATCCCTTTGTCTTCTCTCTTGATCCAAGATCATCTCCTTCCCATGAACCAAGTCTAAAGGTGCGATATTTTTCATTTTAAGTGTGAATCTCTGATTGGTCGTTGAGAGAAGGATAATCACCACTTAAGGATCTATCTACCAAGGTAAGAATGGTGGGTTATAGAGGAGGTTGGAAACTAAGTGTCGGTGGGGGTTGAAGAGAAAGAGCAGGAATAGGAGGATTTGACTCTATTTCTCATTGTGGAATCCTTTCTTTTTCATATCTTAAGTCTCCAACAATGTTGTAACTTGTTTTACAACATCTCTTTGTAGTGAAAGAGGTTGGAGAAGCTTCCAAGGCTCAAGAGAAGAGGAGGGCTTGAGGTGTTGGATAGGAGCCTTATTTGTAGCTTTTAATCAAGGTTAGTACACTACTAACTCCCATGTGTTCCTAGAAATCATTAATGTGCTTGCCTTGTTGTTAGTTTGATAAATTGGTTGCTTAAATGCTTGAGACTTCATTAATGGCTAATCTTAAATTTTGTGTTAAAGTGGTGTAAAAATGGTAGGAAACCACTTAAACTACCTTCCATAAATTGTAAGTTCAATTTGGGGTCTTGTCTTTGAGTTTTGGGGGCCTGAGAGGTGAATTACAAACTCCAAAAACCAAATTACGGGTTTGAGTACCGATACGGGTTGAACGTGTATTGGCACCCTATGTTAAAAAGGTTGAAATCAAGCCAAATTGGAAGGGATTATCAGTACACCAAATCGGTATCAGTATCCCTTGTTCCACCAAATTCCAGTAGCCAAAATGGGTATCGGTACGCTCGGGAGTGTATTGGTACATATAGGGTATTGGTGTACGTCCCCGCGTACCGGTACGGGGTTTTGGTTAAACCCCTTTAGATGGCAGGTTGAGTATCGATATGTGTAAGTGGATATTGATACCAATTGGAGCGTAAAGGTACTCTTATATAAGTATCAGTACTCACTGGGCAATCTGTCTGAAATTTACATTTTGGATTTGAGAGACCTATAATTTGAGGACTAAAGCCCAATGGGCTTCTAATGTGGTAAAATGAATAGTAAAATAGAGACACCGAGCATCTAACCTATAAACGTACATATTGAGTAATAACTTAATAAAACCTTGGGTGACTTGTTTACAATAGAAACCATAGGGATCTTTAGTGGATCATGTGTCGCTACGTGCCAAGTAAGGGCACTTGGTTGGTTGGATCCCGGTAACCAGAGAAAAAGTGTTGCAACATCAGGGCTATACATTATCGAATGTATGTTCCCAAAGTTGTGTGGCACCGAGTCTCATTTGAAAATTTAGTTCATGGTTGGGGTTTCCACCCAAAGGAGTGACGTCAGCCACCCGATCAAAGTCTCTTTTGGACCTTGTACACGTTAGCCCTAGGATTCAAATCTAGATAAGATGCGCTACCATCTTATCCCTTGTGCATTCAAAATTTAAATTCAAAGGCCTTATCCTATGGTTTCCCACGCAAGACTATTTAAAGAGATTGATCAAGCATTTAAGAGTGGGATTGGAGAGATCGAATTGAAGAGGCTTAATGGTGGTGAATAAATTGTGGTCCGACCAGATGAAGACCGAGAGCTTTGACTCATTGAAGGGCTGCATCGACGGACCTCTTTCTTGCTCATTCTCTTTGTTTTTATTTATTCTTTTTAAATGAAGATGTGGGGATACAATAATTTTTTGGATGGAAACCCCAACGATGAACTAAATTTTATAGTTGGTTGGGGGATGTTTGCGATGAACACTAAATTTATGTTTGGATTTTAATAAATTATAGTGCCTTGGCATTATTTTCTATATGCATATACTTAATCATTTTACAGATCTATTGCCATACGACAGTTGGCATTGCGTGCTTATTGCACCTTAATATCTTAACAAACTTAAGGGGCAACGATCTGTTGTCAGGTACTAAGGCGTGAAGCTTCGATAAAAGATGTTCAAGTAGATGAACTTACTTAATAAGTGAGTCCACCCCTTAGGAGTAAAGATTGTCGCTTAATCAAGTTAATTCATGAAAACATTCACTATAGACATATATGGATTTTATCATAGTTAACTTAGGGTATTGCCATCGACAGAGGCAATACTACCTTTAATCTGCTCAGCAATAAACCAAGGCATATCATTATTGAAGACTACCATAAGTAGCGTAAAATTTGGCATCCCCTTGCCAACGCTCATCATTCATTTTGAATAAATCATTTTCAGACTGCTTATTTTTACTACTTTGTTTTGTTAACTTTTTCAATCAAAATCCCAAAACATTTTGAACACTTTTAAAACTTCCGAACAAGTAAACGTTGAGCAACTAAGTTCTTGGTAAATCCCTGTGGATTTGATACTCAGCTTACTAATGTATTACTTGTTGACCGTGCATACTTGTACGCATAAGATTCACCTTGACACTGCTCTTTGGCATACTTTTACACTAAAAATATACTCTTTTGCCAAGCGTTAGTAATAGTTGACAAGTTTTTGGCCCTGTTGTCGGGGATTGCGAATGATTTTTTTTTTGTTTTCTTTACTTGTTTCATTCCTTTTATTATTTATTTAGATTAACTGGTGTATGACCAGAGACCACCCTGTGGTGGAATATAGGTTATACGACCCAGAAATTGAAAGAACCTTATGGAGGTTAAAAAGAAAAGCTCAAGGGATGGCACATCATGGTAATAGAGGAGCTGATGGTAACCCAAAAAACTAGGGAAACCCTCCACACCATAATGGGATACCAGCCGCACCTGTTTCCCCAACTGTTAATGTAGAGGAGGAAAGACCTATCTGAGAACATTCAGCATGAACATAGACAATTTGATGCCATGACTAATTCGTCCGAAGGTGTAACACCCTGGTTTTGGACATGGATGTTTTGAGGATTGGTTCGAAGGTCCGGTGGACCAGTATTAGAGGTTTGAGTTAGTTTCATGATTTAATCGGATTGAATATTTTTAAAGGTGATAAACAATATGAAAAATGTGGTGAAATCATTATTTAATACAATAAAGATTATGGTAAAATAAATTTTGGAAAATGAGATTTGGAAATTGAACATTTTGGACAAGTGACCTAAATGCAAACTTTGAAAACTGTTTTTAGTGACTGTTTTGAAAATGATCAAAACATTGAAACTTTAAGGAGCTAAATATACTAGATATTTTTAACAGATTTCTCCCTTTAATTAATTGATTTTAAATGGGTTTAAAAGGCTTTAAAAGTGGAGAGAATTAATAAATCCTATTTTAAACTTTTAACAAAAATGCAAGTAACAAACATTGCAACTTCTTTCTCTCAATTTCTCTCCAACCAAACACCTTTCCAATTTCAATTTATTCATGTAAAAATCAAAGGTTTTGATTTCTATTTTATTTCCTAATGGTTTTTCATCAAATACTTATTGTGATTCTGTAACACCCCAGTTTTAGGCTTAGCGGTTTTGAGGTTTATTAGACGGTCTGGTGGATCTGGTTAGAGATTCGAGTCAGATTCGGGACCGTATATTTTTTTGGTAAGATAAAAATATGGAAAAATAGTTAAAAATCATGTTTTAATATATATTGATTTTTGGTTGAATCAATTTTGGAAAGTGGAAATCGAAAATATGATATTTTGTGTTAGTGACTGAAATGGGATTTTTGAAAACTGTTTTAAGTGACTAAAATCAAAAAGGTCAAATCCTTAGAATCCTTACGGAGCTAATCTACCGAGTGTTTGCTGGTGGTTTCTTCCATCAATTAAATCATTTTAATCATGTCTTTTAAAAGGTTGTTAAAATTGATTAAATATCTAAAGTTAGTTTTTAGCTTTTAAAAGAATTTCACGTAACTTTTTCTCTCAACTTCTTTTCTTCCAAAAACTCAGAGTTTTATCAATATCCATAGGTAAAGAACTCATTTCACTCAGATTATTGATTTTAATTTGTTCCTTTAACTTTGTTTTGCAAAATCTCATTGAAATCTTGTATTTTCTTAGCTTTTAACAAGCCAATTGAGGGAGAAATTACATAACAGGGGTAAGGTCCGTGATCTCCTTTGTTAATTGGTTCTTTATTGATATTCCCAAGTATTTGATCCTTGATTTATAAGTTGTAATGTGGTTTTAATGTTTTATCCATGTTTGATTGAGTTATTTTTGAAATTTGGATAAATCATGGTAATTTTCGAAGTGGATTTGATTTCCAGTAATTGAGATGGATTTAATATATGTTTTGGATGTATTTTGATGTTAATAAGTTGTTTTTATCAATAGAGTCCTGAAACTCTTGAATCTATAATTAGTTAGGTTGCTAGTTTTGAGTTATTGTGGTGACATTCGAGTTTAATCTTTGCTGGAGGTAAAAGGATGTTAGGAAAAGGTTTTTGGATGTTGTTAGATGTTGAGCAAAGGCTTGAATTGTTGTTTTATGGCTGGGTTAAGTTTTGGAAACATTTGATGGTGTTTTCGGTATGTTTTGGATGTTTTTTTAGTGGGCAACTTGGGAGTTGCGGGAGATTGTTGTTAGGCAATGGTTTGAATGCATTTATCCTCTGGTTGTATGTGTTTAAAGTAGGGTATAATCAAGGCGACAATGCTTGACGTTGTTTGGTTGCTTGCTGGGAGCTTGTTTCGCGTTGGCAAGGAAGGTGAAGCGTATCGGTGAGTGGAAACTGGTTTTAATTGCTTTACAAAGGTTTGTAAAGGTTGTTGGGAGTTTAGGGTAAGCGGGAGACACTTACCTAAGCTCGAAAGTAAGTTTCCCTTATTTTGCTCTTGAATGTCAGTTTAGATATGAGCACGTTGTTTGCATGTTTTGGTGATAAACATGGTATGATTTAATTACTGGTAAAGCATGATTTTGAGTACACATGCAGGGGTTTAAAAGTATATCAAATGCTAGTGAGAATTGGTATTCATTCCGGATAGGAATGGTGTTATTTCATTGGCAATGTGATGTGCATATGTGGTATTTTATGAAATGCATTGTAAAACAATAAGTAGATGGTTTTGTAAATGATATATTGGCTATGTGACAAGGGGAGAAAACAATCGGGTATAGTTGGCATGCCATAAGATTAAAAGTGCACTATAAAATATGAACAAAATTGATCGTGGTCATGGGTCCTTGAGGTATGGCGGTTTAACAAGGCCACTCGGACTGTTGGGACATCATTTGGGCCATGCGATTTAACTAGGCAACCCAAATTGATGGTGATCTTACGGTTTAACTAGGCAATGTCGGTACTCTTGTGGTTGAACTAGGCAAGGGTGAAATCTCGCAGTTTAACTAGGCGAGGATGTCAAATCTTGCAGTTTAACTATGCAAAGTTTGGGATATCATGTCGTTTAACTAGGCATGATATGAGATATTCGTGTATCCGATATGTGTATGAGATAGAGGTAGTCTATCCGGGTCACTATAAATGCTAATACATGTGAAAGTTCAAGTGTTGAACCTTGTTTATAATGCTTTGGGAATATAAGTGATAAGTGTTCAAAAGTACTATTTTTCTTACCCTTTTTACTCATATTATTGTTAGACTTAGGCTCCTATTAGTTGCATAATTAGCCATTCATGCATTAATCCATGTTTCCTTCCATCGTTGAGCTTGATTACATAACTTGGTAGTTTTTGTGGGAAAAGATGTTGCTTTGGTGTGTTTTGTGTGTATGTCAGGATCACTTGCCAAAGCAAGGCTAGAGCTAGTTGCTAGGGCAATGCATGAAGGAGATGCCGAGCTAGTTGCCAGGGCAATGCATGAAGGAGATGTCGAGCCAGTTGACAGGGCAATTGTCGACAAAGAATAAGGTGATATGGTAGTCGAAATTGATGACTAGACAAGCCCAAGATGACGTGGGGCAAAGCTAAATCCCAAAGGAGTTTGATTTCCATGAAGAGGTTAAAGAAGAATTAAATTACAAGAAGATAGGGGAAGATCTAGAAGGAATATAATTATAATAAAGAATTATATTCTTTAAAGATAATTTAGTTCCAACTTAACTTCCTCCTCAAAAAAGGACTTTGACCTAGCCCTATAAATTAGAGGCCATACCGTCAACCCCAAGGGAGAGGGAGGAGAGAATTTTCGACAAGCATCAAGGGCAAGGAGATTTCGACAAGCTTCATCTATCCTTCATCTTTTTCTTTCTTGTTCAATTAGGTCATGCTAGGGATTCTTTATCTTGTGTTTCTTTGGAACCTAGCCATGAACTAAATCTATTTGGCTAAGGTTATTGTGTCTTGTGGTTGTGAGAAACTATTGGATTTTGTTTAGGTAATAAAAGTTTGCACTTTTTTATTCAAGGTTTATTCATTCTTGGTTCTTATTCTTGTTTGCGAGTGAATTGGGAGAGGATATCGTAACTTCATCTATTTATCTAATATCAGGAGAGTTAGATTGAAGAAACGAATGAATATGATCTTTATTCAATCTATTGATCGTGAAGATTAATCCAGCTTAGGAATAAGTTAAGGATTTCAACGGCTAAGAGAAGAGCAAGATTGGTTGTTGTTCAATATTGATTCACGCAAGGATATATTATCAAGGCATGCACAAGTAGCTAGAGTTTCGACTTAGCGAGAAGAAGAAACCATCGAAGAACGCTCTGCCGAACCTTGAAGGTTGCTGCCCAGACGCCCAAGTAGTTGCCCAGGCAACCATCGATTAGTTGCCAAGGCAACCCCATTGTGCAAGTTGCCACGGCAACTGAGATGCCCTTGCACTCTTTTATCAAGACGATCCAATCGGCTATCACACCTCAACTCACGATAACCTGGCCTATCTCTCTCATTTGATCTCATCTATTCTTTTACTTTATTGCTTTCTAGTTTAGTTATTAGTTAAACTCCTATAATCTTCTATTTGTGTTTTTACTTTTTACAATGCAAGAGATTAGATTCTTGAAGTGGCACCAATCCATGTGGAGACGATATCTTTGATACTATAACTTACGATGTGTAGACTTGCACAATTGCGTAGCACTTATTACGCGCAACAATAAGCATGGTTTGGTAAAAATGTTGTGGAATTCAAGCATGGATTGTTTATGATGTTATAAAGGTTATTGTGTTTTGATTCGGTTGGAATCATGGAAAAATGATTAGGTTGTAAGCATGTTTTGAGAAAAGAAAGCATGTGGTTTTTAAATGTTTTTATGCATCATTGTTTATGAGCATCCTCACTAAGCATGTGTGCTTACGCTCTTTTTTCCTAATGATGCAGAGCATTAAAGTTTGGGGTAGCAAAGGCAAGGTTTGCAAGGATCCATGGATTTTGGGGAGATGTACATTTTTTTCATTGTGGATTTAAATGTGCTTCGATGTTGGTTTTGATGAAGGTTATATGTTGCTCAATTTGATGTTGGTCTTGTCTAAAGTTGAGGCTAGATGGATGACTAGGGATGCATCTAGAGTTTCCTTGTGGTTTGCCATGTTGTGCTGGTTGGACCAAGTTTAGTATGATATGTTGAGTGTGTTGGCATGTTGCTTATGTCAAGAATGGTCTAATTGTGCATTTTGGTGTGTTTGGCAAAGTGGTTTAGGAAGCAAGCCTCTGGAGTGGTCCTTTGGTAGCATGATGTTGTTGTGGTTGCCTAATTTGGTATAAATGTTAGATTGTGTATAATCAAGGGTTGATATGTATGTTCACAAGTTGTTAGGGGCCAATTGCATCTAGAATTGTATGAAAAACCAGCTAAATTTAACATTACAAGCCCAAGAGTACCGATGCGCGAGGGACCGTATCAGTACGGGTAGGCATAATTGAATAGGGTGTATCGGTACAAGAAGGGGCGTATCAAAACATTATGTGGTTACTGAAATATCATTTTTTTGAAATGGAGCCCGTGTACTTAAACACCAATGGAACCGTATCGGTACAAGTTGTAACAATGCTGCGTACCAAAACACCAATTGAACCGTATTGGTACAGTATGCAAAAAAACGTATCTTATACTCGAAGTGCTGTACTGGTACGAGACCAGCTGTATCGAAACGGAAAGTTCACAACCGTATCGATACGGGTCATACCGTATCGATATGGGTGTCGTTAATTCTGTTAATGTCTTATTGAGGCAATTTCTATTTTCTTTCATTTTAGTCTCTGATTCTTGTTTAGCCAATTATTTTGGGCATAAATGATTGTCTGAAGCTAATTTTCGGTATCAAAGCATGAAATGAACTTAATTAAAGGTTGATAACTTAAAAGTTAGAAAAGCCCTTTAAAGTTGCCAAAATTACATTTTGGTCCCTATTTCATGTTCGTGATCAATTGGATATCGTTACGATGCCCGATTGAGATGAGTGATCACCTATGAACTGAATGATCATGTAGGAATGCTTTAATGCATCTAGACAAGATAAAAGAAAAAAATGGTCGTGTTTTAATGCTAATATTTCCTGTTTACCTCAGTAAACCTAATGTAGCTTGCTCAGTTCGATCTTGCGACTAGGCCGGGTCGAGGGGGTTACAGATTCTCTTGATTTTTATGTTTTATTAAGCAATTAAGGGGATAAATCAGCATTGGAGGTAAGGAATCGTTCTTCTCCTATAATGGAAGGTTCTTTACTGAAATTCCCAAGTTCTTGATCCTTTACAATTGTTTTCTAATGTGTTTTGATAGTTTAATTAAAGAAATTTGGTTTAATTGTGTATTGATTTATGAGAATTATGGATCTTCGTACTTGTTCTGTTTTGCTGGGATTTTGATAAGATTATATCATGATTTTTATGTTTAATTAAGTTAATAACTTGGTTTTAATATTGCAATCCCTAAACAAGATGAATTTCTAATGTGTATGTGGTTAATTATGGGTTTTTGGGGTGATAGTTGTGTTTAATCTTTGTTGGAAGTAAAAGGATGTTGGAAAAGAGTTTTTAGGTGTTAATTGATGATGTTTGTTGGATTGAATCGTTATAATAAGGGTGGGTTAAGTTTCAAAAGTGTTTGAAGATGATTTCGGTATGCTTCATATAAGTTTTGAGTGGGCAACTTGAGAGTTGCGGGCAATTTCTTGTAGGAATTGGTTTGAATGTATAATGATGCATTTGCCCTCTGGTTTTATATGGTTAAAACATGGGTTAATGAAAGCGACGAAGCTTGACGTCGGTTGTGGCTAGCCGGAAGCTTGATTCGCGTTGGCGTGCAAAGTGAAGCGTATCGGTGAGTGGATACTGGTATAAACACCTTAAAAAGGGTTAATAAAGGTTGTTGGGAGTTTAGGTTAAGTTTGAAACACTTACGTAAGCTCGGAAGTAAGTTTTCCCTCGTTTGCTCTTTAATATCGGTTCAGATATGAGCATGCGTAATTCATGTTTAGGTCGTAAGCATGGTTTGATTTACTTGCTGGAAATGCATGGTTTTGAATACATATATAGGGGTTTAAAAGTAAAAGAAATGCTAGTGAGCATTGGTTTTCATTGCGGTCAGGAATAGTGTTGTTGATTTGGCAATATGATTTGCATATGTGGTGATTTTGTATAATGCACTATAAATAACTGGGTAAATGGTTTTATAAATGATATATTGGCTATGTGACATGATGAGATAACATTCGGATATAGTTGGCATGCCATAGGATGAAGTGCACTATAATATGTTAAAAAGCGGTCGTGGATAAGAGTCCTTGAGGTAAGCGGTCGGCTACTCAGATTATAATATTGTCGTTTAGGTTGAGCGGTCAGTTCCCTTTGTTGATGTTGATCTTGAGGCCGACAAGGGTGTTATATCATACGATCGGCATCGTATGGGTTATGGTAGTGGTCGACTATCATGGGAGATCCGTGTATTAGAAATGTAAGGTTAACGATCAGTTACCTAGGGATTAGCTGTCGACTAATTAATGATAGAGGTCGTCTATCCAGGGTCACCCTAAATGCCAATATATGAAAATTCAAGTATTGAACTTATTTTATAATGCTTTGAAATTTAAGCATGGTTTTGTATATAATGCTTTGGGGATTTAAGCATGTGATTTATAATGTGTTGCATATGGTCGGTGTGCATGTTTGAATTGGAATCCTTGGAACTTGCTTAGGTCGTAAGTATTGTTTGAAAATAAGTGTTTACTTTTCAAGGGTTATAATGCATCATTGTTTTATGAGCATCCTCTCTAAGCAAATGTGCTTACGCTCTCTTTTCCTTAATGATGCAGAGCAGTAAAGTTTGGGGCTGCAAGGGCAAGGCCAAAGTGATCCAAGGACAAGAACTAGTTTGAGTATGAACTCGGTTTATGATTCCGATTAATAAGGTAATGTGTTTGCCATATATTGAGGATTTGTATTTCTATTTTTCCTTGAGTTTTAAGCATGTGATGTGCTGGATTTTATGGTTGTTTGAGTTTGGGTGAATCATGCCTATGTTGTTGCTAGCTAAGTGCCAAAGTATGCATCTAGTTGAATTTGATTGGTTGTTTTGGTTTGATGGTTCAAGCAAGTTTGGTATGATGCTATAAGTGTGCAAGCATGTTGAGAATGCCTTAATTGTACCAAATGTGAGTTTTGGCTGCTTGGTGGAATGATATTAGGATGCATGCCTATAGAATGTCTTCAGTAAATTCAATGCCAAGAATGGTTGTTGAAATTGTGATGCCTTGGTTAGTAATGTATATTAGTATGTTGTATAAGTGTTTTGAATATCATCAAAATGCGTTTAGACAGCAATTTGGGACATTACAGGTCCAGGCGTACCCGTACGGGTGTCCCTATTTTGGTACGGGTAAGCCATTCCAGGCTTAGCGTACCGGTACGCGGGCAACTATTTCGGTAAGGGCTTAGGCTATTTTGGCCAGTGTTTTGGTACTCGGGGAGGCATTTCGATACGGCACAGTGTTTTCATGAATAGCGTTTTGATACGTGGGGGCGTATCGGAATGAGCTTTGGTTATTGGAACTCTGGGGTTTAAAAGTAACGAAGGCGTGTCAAAACACCCTTTTCTGTACCGATACGGCGGTAGTTAAGTTTGGTATTTGGAACATTCTGAAGCTTTGTATTCTTACGTTTTAGTCTCTGAGTGTTGTGGATGCAATTGAATGAGTTTGGATGACCTTTTTGACTTGATTTTTGACATGTAAGCATGAATCCTGCTTAATAAAAGATTGTAACATAAAAATGAGATAATACCCTACAGTTTTATGTATTTATAATATGTTCCCTAATTTGCAAATGTGATCAATTGGATGTCAATTCGATGCCCGATTGAGTAGAGTTTTCACTGAATATCAGTATGAACATATAGGATAATAATTGTGTATCTAGAGCATTTTGGGTTTTATCTTCTCGGTTTAGTTTGGTAAACCTAATATAGCTCGCTTGGTTCGGTCTTGTAACTAGGCCAGGTCGAAGGGGTTACATTTGTTGGTATCAGAGCCAGGTTTTGAAAAGTTGGGATGTTGTTGTTTGATTAGTTGGTGGTGTTTGATTTGCACAGTGATTGTGTATATGTTCAATGATTGCTTAATACTATGTTGGGGTATGAATTGGGAACACATTGCCTATTAACGAGGTTTTAAAATATTTTAAAAGGTTGTTTTGGATCCTTTGACTAATGCTAACCTGACTTTAATGTGTTTTGATGCTTTTGTTAGCATGGTTCGACGTGAGACGCGTTTGATGGATAATAACGCGGGAGTTGAGCAGAATATTGTTGAGGAAGGGAATCCCCCGAATGTTTTACCTCCTCATTCGTTAATCCAAGCGATGACGAAAGCGTTTCAGGTAGTGATGGTTGGAGTGCAAGGTTTACCCTTGGAGCGTCTTAGGAGCTTATGAGGTGAGGAATTTTAAGGTTTGAGTCCTGAGGTAGCCGAGGGTTGGCTGGAGAAAACAATCCGCATTTTGAACCAGATGGGTTGTAATGAGGAGCGCAAGTTGGGTTACACTGTTTCACTGTTGCAGGCTGATGCATATCATTGGTGGGGGACCATAATTTTTGGTGTTCCCGAGGCAGATGTGACTTGGGAGTTCTTCCAAAGAGCTTTCAAGAGGAAGTATCTTGGCACTCAATATTTGGATATAAAAAGCGGGAGTTTATGTCGAATATGAGCTGAAGTTTGTTCGCCCGAGTCAGTATGCGCTGGAGTTAGTGCCAGATGACCAGCAGAGATGTGATAGATTCCGATATGGTCTTGTGAAGGATATTAAGACTTATCTCCTAGCTGCGAATTACACATATTTTGATGTGTTGGTCAATTGGGCCAAGGATATTGAGCAGTCATTGGGTTCATTAGTCCAGGCCACGGGTGCGAGCTTGGGTAAGAAGTGGCTGATTCTACCTATTCTGGGAGGTAGAATAGGAGGTTCAAAAACAAGAGGCACGTGATAGATCACAGGCATGGTGGTGGCACTGGTCGGGGTAACTTGGGAGTTCGTATTGCGGTAGAGTGTGAGCACTGTGGTAGACTTCAGACGGGTGCATGTTGGGAAAAAGCCTTAAGTTGTTGGATATGTAGATCTCCTGATCATATGAAGTGCGATTGTCCTCGGGCTGCAAGGGATGCGCCGATACATGTTGATGTACCTGCTAGCATCCGAGGTCGTGGCAAGGGTAACTTTCAGAGACGCGAGGATGATTAAAGAGTTATAGCTCATGCTGCAGTGCGACCGAAGAATGGTGGACCAACACAGATCTATGCCCATCGCGAAGGCGTAATAACACAGATGTGATCGCAGATACCTTCACTTTGCAATTATTGTCATTGTTATCTTTGATTGATTCGGGCTCTACTCATTCATATAACTTGAGTGAGCATGCATCTTTGTTGGATGTCCCTGTTGAGGTCCTTGATGTTGGTAACTAGTTTCTTTGGTAAGACAGTTACCACTAGAAAATTGTATAGGTGGTGTCCTTTGGTTGTGCAAGGTCATGAGTTTGCCACTAATCTAATAGAGTTACCATTCCATGTTTTTGATGTCATTTTGGGTATAGATTGGTTGAGTGAGCACAAGGCGTTTGTTGATTGTGAATCTGAAAGGATTTATTTGAGGTTAGCCGATAATTATGAAGTTGTTGTGGTTGGCGAGAATATGAAGTTCTTGCCTAATGTTGTTTCGGCTACCGGGGTAGAAAAGATGATACAAGGATATTGCCAAGCTTATTTGGCAATTGTGATGAATCCTGAGGTTAAAGGTGTTCAGGTACGAGACATTCGGGCTATTTGTGATTTTTCAGATGTTTTTCCTGAAGAGTTATCGGGTTTACCACCAAATAGGGAGGTAGAATTAGGTATTGAGATGTACACGAGCACAACACCGGTGACCATTTCTCCTTATAGGATGGCACCGAAGGAATTGAAAGAGTTAAAGTCACAGCTTCAGGAGTTGTTAGATCATGGGTTCATTCGACCGAGTGTTTCTCCTTGGGGTGCTCCTGTTCTCTTTGCAAAAAAGAAGCATTGTACAGCACCGGTGGCCATTGGTCCTTATAGGATGGCACCGAAGGAATTGAAAGAGTTAAAGTCACAGCTTCAGGAGTTGTTAGATCATGGGTTCATTCGACCGTTGTTCTCTAAGATTGATTTGAGAAGCAGTTGATGCAAAAGAATGATCCTTATGTATGAACAGAGAAGCAGTAATATAGTTTTAAGAAGTTGAAAGAAGTTTTGACACATGCTCTTGTGTTGATTCAACCTGAGTCTGGGAAGGAGTTTGTGGTTTATAGTGATGCATCCTATGTGGGGTTGGGTTGTGTGCTGATGCAAGATGGTAAGGTTGTGGCCTATGCATCAAGGCAACTGAAGGTCCATGAGCGCAACTATCCAACTCATGATTTGGAGCTTGCAGCTGTAGTGTTTGCTTTGAAAATTTGGAGACGTTACCTTTACGGAGAGAAGTGTGTCATTTTCGCGGACCACAAGAGTTTGAAGTATTTGATGTCTCCGAAGGATTTGAATCTTAGGCAATGCAAATGGTTGGAGTTTCTTAAGTATTATGACTTGACAATTGAGTATCATCTTAGTAAAGCCAACGTGGTTACGGATGCGTTAAGTCATAAGGTTCCGGTTGAGCTTAGAGCTATGTTCGCAAGGTTGAGTGTGTCGTGGGAAGGTGGTTTATTGGCTGAGTTGCAAGTTAAGCCTGCGCTGCCACTGTTGATTAAAGCTAAGAAATAGTTTGATGATTCCTTGGTCGAGCACGTTAAGGACATTACGGAGGGTAATTAAACGGATTTTCATTTTGATGATGATGGATTTTTGTGTTTCAAGGGTCAAATAGTGGTGCCAGATGATCCGAAGTTGAGGCAGAGTATTTTAACGGAGGCACTTTCTAGCCTTTTTACTATGCATCCTGGTAGTGTGAAAATGTATCGAGGGTTGAAAGAAGCATACTACTGGGTTGGTTTGAAAAACGATATGACTGAGTTCGTTTCTAAGTGCATGGTATGTCAAGGGGTCAAGGCTAAACATCAATTTCCATTCGGGTTGTTGCAACAGTTGAGAATTCTGGAGTAGAAATGGGAGAGAATCACCATGGATTTTGTGTCAGGGTTACCTATGACATCAGCTAAGAAGGATTCCATTTGGGTGATTGTGCATTGGTTTACGAAGTGTGCATATTTTCTGCTAGTGCATATGATGTATACGCTGGACAAGTTAGCAGATTTGTATATTGCTGAGATCATACGTTTGCACGGGGTATCGAAGTCCAGTGTTTCGGATAGGGATCTTAGGTTTACGATGAGGCTTTGGGTGGGTTTGCACCTGGCTTTGGGTACAAGGTTGAATTTTAGCACCACGTATCATCCTCAGTCGGATGGTCAGTCTGAGCGTGTTATCCAGGTTGTGGAAGATATGTTGGGATGTTGTATTATTGAGTTCCAAGGAACCTGGGAGAAGCATTTGTCGTTTGTTTAGTTTGTGTAAAATAACAGTTACCAAGCAAGTATACAGATGGTGCCATTTGAGTCATTGTATGGTCGGAGGTATCGTACACCCTTGTGTTGGGCTGAGGTATGCGAAAAGCATGTTTCCTTGCCACATATGTTAAAAGACACGGATGAAAAGGTGAAGCTTGTGTGTGATCGCTTAAAAGCGGCTGAGGATCGGCAGAAATCTTACGCGGATTTGAAGCGTAGGGAAATTGAATATGCGGTGGGCAATCGCGTGTTCTTGAAGGTGTCACCGTGGAAGAAGGTGATGCGGTTCGGACATAAGGGTAAGCTTAGTCCAAGTTTATTGGACCATACGAGGTCATTGAGCGTGTTGGTCCTGTGGCTTATCGGTTGAGGTTTCCTCCTGAGTTAGAGAAAATACATGATGTGTTCCATGTGTCTATGCTGCGAAGGTATCAGTCGAATCCTTCGCATGTTATGTCGGTGGAGCATATTGAGTTGAGGCCGGATTTGTCATATGATGAGAAGCCGGTGGAAATCCTTGATTCTAGCAGCAAAGTTATTTGTGGTAAGACGATCGAGCAAAGTGATTTTGGGGAAAATAAAATATGGAAAAATGCTCTAAATTACTTAATTAATATTTGAATTAAACTGGTGGAGTCAATTTGAGGAAATTAAATCTGATTTTCAGACATTTATGCTTAGTAACTAAATTGAAAGATTTCAAAACTGTTTTGGTGACTGAATCAAAAAATGATCAAAACTTAGAATCTTTAAGGAGCTATTTGACCATTCTTTTTCAACAGATTTCTCTCTTAATTTAGGCTATTTTGAAAGTATCTTAAAAGGTTTAATAATTGGATAAATGGGGTTTTAATTAAAAAGATCTTTATTTTCTAAAAATACTTTATCATGTAACTACTTTTCTCAAAATCTTTTCTCTCAACTTTCTCAGCAATCAAACTGAGATTTGTACTTCTAAATCTCCAGGAATCAATCTTTCTTGATTTCCTTTTTGATTTCTATTTGATTTCTTCAAATACCATTGCAAATTCTCTTTGGATTTCATCAAAGCTTAGCCAATTAAAGAGAAATCAACAATTAAAGGTGATTTTCGTTTCTCTCTTCTAATTAAAGGTTCTTTAATGAAATCCCCAAGTTCTTGATCCCTTGTTGTAGATTTATGTTGTGGAATTGTGATTTAAACATCTATTTGTTAATTAAATTGAGTTTTCTTGGAAAATTAATAGAAGTTGAATTAGATCTGTTTTGGTGCTTGATTTAAGTGATTTACATCTTTAATTAGATGTGTTTTAATGTTGAAAGGATTGATTAATCAATGGAATCCCAAAACTATAAGGATTACTAGCTTTTAGGTTGCTTATAGTTAGTTTTTGGTGCGATCTGGTTGTTGTGTTGTTGCTGGAGATATAAGGACATGTTTAGGTTATTGTTGGATGTTAATTGATGATGTTAATGTGTTATAATTGTTAGATCCTGGGTGGGCTTTGTTTGAGTAATGTTTGGTGGTGTTCTTGTTTGTTTTAGGAAGGTGTTCGATTGATTCTTGTGAGGTGTTGTTGAATTTTTTGGTTCCTAGAAGGTTTTGATACAGAGATGTGTTCTTAATCCTCTGTTTTGGTTGGGTAAAGAAGGGGAGCTAAATCCTTTACCTATCGAAGAAGGCGTGGGAGTTGCAAAGGCTTGATTCGCACATCGACAATCGAGTGTTGGGTTGTTGGTGAGTGGAAAAGTGTTTTACTATTATTTAAAGGTTTGAAAATGAGTTTTGGGAGTTTAGATAAGGTTTGACACACCTATCTAAGCTTGAAAGTAAGTATCGGTTGAGCTATCTCTCGTTTTTGGTATTTTAAAATGAAATCTCATGCACATGTTTATAGTTTTATGACTCACTGTATTATGCACGTTTTTAAAGTGAAAGATGATGCAAATAATCTTTAATGATGACTCTTGAGAATGACATATGATTTATGCAAGTGTTTTGAGATTATGGAAATACATGGTTTAATGTATTTGTGTTGGAATGATTTGATACATATGTAAAACAATGAGGTAATGTTGGTTATTGAATACATTGGGAAGTGGCCGTGTTTTAAATGTTATCGGATATAGTTGACCGATCATAGGATTGAAAGTGCATTATAAAAAGTCGCCTCAAGTATGTCGAGGGGTATTAAAGTGTCTGTAATCTCCACCATGAGAACTGCAGCAGTTGAGGTGGGTAAATGTTCTATTTTCTCCTGCTTGTGGATTAATACATCCAAACCGTAGAGGTGGGTAAATGTTCCGTTACTCTGGTTGAGGTATGTATGTGAAGTGGTTGTGTGAACCACTTGAGAATCCGTGTATCCGATGTGCTTTATGAAATGTAAGGTTGCTGTTTTTGAGTCACTTGAAAGCCAATATATGAGATAATGTATCATGAGAAATGGATTATTTTGTATAAAGTGAATTATACATGCGTTGCTCTTTAAGCTTGTTATAAGGAGTTGTGGTGTGAATCTTAAATTGAGGTAGAGATTGAATCCATGATACATGTGTTGAAAATGATTTTAATGTGCATACTTTGAGATGTCCTGAGAAGCATGAGATGTTTTACCAAGAGATGGTTACATGTGTTTTGAGCTAAATGGTTTTAAATGCATTGATGAGTGTTTTGTGGTTTCCCTCACTATTTTTAATGCTTACGCTCTCTTTTCTTCATCAATGTAGAGAAATAACTTTCTCGGGCAGCACACGAGCGAGGAAGGATCCAAGGATTTGATACAATTCAAGGTATGATTTTTAATGCATTCTAAGTAGTAATAAGAAGGCAATGTGACCAAAGGGTTTTAGGAGATGTGTTTTGAGATACTCCCTGATGTAATAGTTTAGATTGTTGTTTTGGACTTGTGTGATACTCTTTACTTGTGTTTGAGAGGTTTGGGAAACATTAAGCATGCTTGGGTAGAAATCATTCTCTTAGGTGAATGCTTGATTATGCCATGCTTGGAGTGACCTCTTGATATGTTGATATGTGTGATGGATGAATATCTATGATGCTAAATGATGTTTATTGGTTGAATTAAGGGAGTTAGATTGAGCCAAAGTATCGTATGCTAGAGGTCATTACAGGTCTCACCGTACCGGTCCGGTACCTTAAGGTGTCGGAATACGAGGACCTGTAGAGGCTCAAATTGTGCAATTTTTCCTTACCGTACCGATACGCTTGGTAACTATATCGGTATGCGTAGTTATGAAATAGGGAGGGTTTCGATACACCAGTCACTGTTCCGGTACAACCCTTAGCCTCTAGAATCCAGGCTTTTGAAATTATACAAGCAGTATCGATGCACTTGAGGACCGTATCGGTACGCCAATGCTCTTCAGAACCGTATCAATACGATGGACACCTGTCCTGAAACTCAGGACATTATTTCAGTTGGAAATGCTCCTTGATGTTTTAATATTTGCATTTTGGTCCCTGTTACTTATATATGCAATTAAATGAGTATAGATGATCATTTCGAGTTGTGATTTGATATGAAGGCATGTATTCTGACTAATCGAGGACTGGAAACTTTAATTTTGTGAAAACTTGTATAATTACTAGAAATTACATTTTGATTCCTAGAATGCAAATTCAAGCAATTGGGTGTCGAATTGATGCCCGATTGAGTTGAGATTTTAACCATGACTTGTATGCTCACCGTAGGACCTAAAAACATCTAGAAGAGATAAAAGAAAAGAATGGATAGGTTCAAATCCAATTTTATCAAGGTTTATTTTGGTAAACCCTAATGTAGCTCACTCGGTTTGGTCTTGCAGCTAGACTGGGTCAAGGGGGTTACAAAGGTGACAAAGCTAATGACCAAGGCCAAGCTGCCCAAGGCAGAGCCTGACATTCCAATGCCCGCCAGCTCAGTGGCAATGCTTTCCCAAATTTTCCAACGCCAAGAGACTGTGCCAGGGACTGTGCAATCAAAGAAACTCTTGAGAGGATGTCCCCAAGTGTTTTGCCAGCCTTCCTAGAGTTCCCTGCCGACCCATTTGCCAGCACTGCTATGCCAGCCAGTCCTCCTTCAGTCCATATTCCATTAGATGCCATTGTTCTATCATTCCTTATTCAAGTTAAATCCGCCAGCACAATCACGCCATCTGACTCTAAAGAATAAACAAAACCTGTCGCAATGCCTGTTACGCCTGCATCGTTCACAGCCACTAATATCTTGGCTGCCTCTCAACTGGTGAAGATTGTTGATGAACTTCTTTGTAATGCCCCGGTTTTGGGCCTAGATATTATAAGGGTTGGTTCGAAGGTCTAGTGGACCGATATTAGAGATTTGAGTCGGGTTCGAGATTAAATTGAATTAAATATTTTTGAAGGTGATGAAATTGTGGAAAAATAATCTAAAATCATTATTAAATATATTGATTATTATGGTAAAGTCAATTTTGGAAAATGAGTTTTGGAAATCGGACATTTTGGACTAGTGACCAAAATGAAAACTTTGAAAACTGTTTTCAGTGACTGTTTTGTAAAGAGTCAAAACTTTGAATATTTAAGGAGCTAATTGCCCAAAAAGTCTAATATCAGACTTTATCCCTTAATTGGCTATTTTTAAAGTATTTTTGGAAAATATAAAGAGGTTGGGGAGGATTAATTTGGTTATTAAATCTTTTAAACAAAAATAACGTAACTAGCTTTCTCTCAAAATCTCTCCCGCCAAACATCAATTTCTTCTAAATATTTAGGTAAATATTTCTTTTCTTAAATCTTTTGTTTCCAAATGATTTCTTGTTGTTAATTTACCAAAACCTTATGGTTTTAACTTTATTTTCTCATGTAAATCATCCAATTAAGGGAGAAAGCGTCCATTAGAGGTAAGGTTTGTTCTTATCCTCTAATGAAAGGCTCTTTACTGAAATTCCCAAGTTGTTGACTCTTTACAATTGTTTTCTAATGTGTTTTGATAGTTTAATTAAGGAAAAATTGGGTTAATTGTTTTTGGATTGCTGAAATTGACATATTTCGAATTGGATCCATTTTGCTATGTTTATGATCAGATTATATCAAGTTTTTTGATGTTTAATTGAGTTGATAACTTGGTTTTAACATTATAATCTCGAAACAAGTTGAATCTCTAATGTTTAAGGTTGATATTTAAGGGTTTTTGTGACTGGGTTAAGTTCTAGAAGTGTTTGAGGATGTTTTCGATAAGTTTAAGAGGGTTTGTGAGTGGGCAACTTGAGAGTTGTGGGTAATTGCTTGTTGGCAATGGTTTGAATGCATAATGATGCATTTGGCCTCTAGGTTTTTGTGGTTAAAAACAGGGATCATCAAGGCGATGAAACTTGACGTTGATTGTTGCTTGTCGGGAGCTTGATTCGCGTTGGCGAGTGTAGCAATGTCTTTTTCTTTTTTCGCTAAATAAAAACGTGGATTTTTGAAGGTGTGTTTGAAAGGTGTTTGTGACTCTTTTGGATATAAAATATTTATTTCGTGGGGTTTTAAAATAAACCGTATTAAAAAATGGAGTCGCCACCGGCCACTTAGGTAGGCGGGACACCATAAAACCAGAGATTCAAAAAAAAAGATTGGGTTCGGGAGTCGGTTACGGATGGGGAAGGATTAGCACCCCCACACCGCCCAAAATTGGTACTTTAATAATTACCGCTTTATCAATATTGGATTTTCCGGATTAAAGTGACAATTATTTTAAAATTCGGTCATAATTGCGAGTTAATTTTAAGGGCCCCGTTATCCGAGAATAAACGTCCAACCACTATCACTACGCCTGATACTAGCCTCGTTTACGCTCGGATAAAAGGGCACCGCATTAACAATTTATATCTCGATATGCAAACTTAGTGAGCAAAATATAAAACATGGCAAATAATTTAAATACAGTAAATATTCACATAACAGAATACTAATCTAACATAAAATGCTAAACTAAAACATACATATATACATATTAATCTAACTCATAAATAAAAACATATCTAGCATAAACAAAATACTAATATTCATAAATATTAATCTAACACATAAATAAAAACAAACTCAACATAAATAAAATACTATTCTAAAACATACATAAATAAATATTAATCTAACTCATAAATAAAAACATATCTAACATAAATAAAATATTAATATAAAACACAAATTTAAAACATATTAAATATTAATCTAAAACATAAACATACAAAATAAAAAATAAGACTAAAATTTTAAGATAACTAATACTTCATTAAATTATAAAAATTACAACACTAATAAAAAAAGAAAGAAAATATACCTAACTAGGAGCTCGAACGACGAATCCCGACTGAATCCCACCGAGATCTACCGCGACCCCTCCAAAAATATTAACTAGATCGGACCTAAAATAGGACCCCGATCGAACCGGTTAGGACCGAGGATATTACCCCGGTCCTGGGCTAGCCGAACTAGCCTGCCCTTACCGATTCCAATTGTTGCAATTGCAATTGCCATTTTTTCTCTTCAATTGGCGTGATTGCAATTCAATTTTTTGCTTCCCATTCTTGCTGCCAATTGCTTCTATTTATAGGGGTGAGGAGGGTGACGTGGAGCTTTGTGCTCCCCTCCCCTCCCCCTTTTTTTATTATTATTATTATATTATATATATATATATTTTTTGCTTTTTTTTTTGCTTTTTTATATATATATAATTTTAGTATTATAATAACACTAATAACACTAAAACCCGGTCAAAAATGAGTGATTACAGTTGCCCCTCTTTGCTTGTTCTTGTGAAACGAGGACAAAGCAAAGATCAAAAGCACTCATTTTTTACCTACTTTCTTGTCTTTGGCTTCAGAATCACTTGTTCTTTTGGAACTATCCGCTCTTCCTTAGCTGAATCTTCAGGCTCGTAAGTTCTTCCTATATAGAGCTTCGTCACCTTCCGATCTTGGAGCTACAGGCTCTTTTTGACATAGCACTCTTCGCTCTTATTTTTATCAGACTTCCCTGTTTGTAGCTTTGGAAAAACGAATTCTTTTGGACATTTCCGCTTTTCCTTGGCTGAATCTTCAGGCTCGTAAGTTCTTCCTATATAGAGCTTCGTCACCTTCCGATCTTGGAGCTATAGGCTCTTTCGACATTGAACCCTTCGCTCTGATTTTTATCAGACTTCCCTGTTTGTAGCTTTGGAAAAACGAATTCTTTTGGACATTTCCGCTTTTCCTTGGCTGAATCTTCAGGCTCGTAAGTTTTTCCTATATAGAGCTTCGTCACCTTCCGATCTTGGAGCTACAGGCTCTTTCGACATTGAACCCTTCGCTCTGATTTTTATCAGGCTTCCCTGTTTGTAGCTTTGGAAAAACGAATTCTTTTGGACATTTCCGCTTTTCCTTGGCTGAATCTTCAAGCTCGTAAGTTCTTCCTATATAGAACTTCGTCACCTTCCGATCTTAGAGCTACAGGCTCTTTCGACATTGAACCCTTCGCTCCGATTTTTATCAGACTTCCCTGTTTGTAGCTTTGGAAAAACGAATTCTTTTGGACATTTTCGCTTTTCCTTGGCTGAATCTTCAGGCTCGTAAGTTCTTCCTATATAGAACTTCGTCACCTTCCGATCTTGGAGCTACAGGCTCTTTCGACATTGAACCCTTCGCTCCGATTTTTATCAGACTTCCCTCTTTGTAGCTTTAGAAAAACGAATTCTTTTGGACATTTCCGCTTTTCCTTGGCTGAATCTTCAGGCTCGTAAGTTCTTCCTATATAGAACTTCGTCACCTTCCGATCTTGGAGCTACAGGCTCTTTCGACATTGAACCCTTCGCTCTGATTTTTATCAGACTTCCCTGTTTGTAGCTTTGGAAAAACGAATTCTTTTGGACATTTCTGCTTTTCCTTGGCTGAATCTTCAGGCTCGTAAGTTCTTCCTATATAGAACTTCGTCACCTTCCGATCTTGGAGCTACAGGCTCTTTCGACATTGAACACTTCACTCCGATTTTTATCAGACTTCCCTGTTTGTAGCTTTGGAAAAACGAATTCTTTTGGACATTTCTGCTTTTCTCAGGCTCGTAAGTTCTTCCTATATAGAGCTTCGTCACCTTCCGATCTTGGAGCTACAGGCTCTTTCGACATTGAACCCTTCGCTCCGATTTTTATCAGACTTCCCTGTTTGTAGCTTTGGAAAAACGAATTCTTTTGGACATTTCCGCTTTTCCTTGGCTGAATCTTCAGGCTCGTAAGTTCTTCCTATATAGAACTTCGTCACCTTCCGATCTTGGAGCTACAGACTCTTTCGACATTGAACTCTTCGCTCTAATTTTTATCAGAGTTCCCTGTTTGTAGCTTTGGAAAAATGAATTCTTTTGGAGATTTCCGCTTTTCCTTGGCTGAATCTTCAGGCTCGTAAGTTCTTCCTATATAGAACTTCGTCACCTTCCGATCTTGGAGCTACAGGCTCTTTTCGACATAGAACCCTTCATTCTAAGACAATGAAGCTCGGAGTCTTTCTTCAAATTTTAGGGACTAATGCCGAAAATGGCTGCCAAAACTTCTTCAAATTTAGGGATTTGCGCCGAAAATGGCCGCCAAAACTTTTTCAAATTTAGGGACTCATGCCGAAAATGGCCGCCGAAACTTCTTCAGATTTTAGGGACACACGCCGAAAATGGCCGCCGATCTTTCTTCAAATTTTAGGGACTAATGCCGAAAATGGCCGCCGAAACTTTCTTCAATCTTTAGGGACTCACGCCGAAAATGGCTGCCAAAACTTTTCCACTTCTTAATGTTCTTTGATAATTCTTCAGGTACCTGTCCAAAATAAGCAAAAATTGACATGCCCCTATCTATATGATGCATGCAATGTAATGTTTTCTTTCTTTTCTTTTCTTTTTTTTTAGCTTTTTTGTTCTAAAGTCTTACACCCTGAAAGGTCGCTCCTCAGATTTCTTCATCTCTTTACTGCTTTACTGTATGCTCTTAAATCCTCATTTGAACATGTTTTTAAACCTTTTGTGCGGAAGGCTTTCTTGTCTTTAGGGTTATCACCCGTCTTCATAAATGATCTTCTGGTTCTTATATCATTCTTAAGAACTTTTGTCATCTTCTTGGCTTGGCGTTGCCCCATTCAACCACGGGCTCCACTGCTTTGAATTTTCTGGCCCATCATATAGAGCCTTGATCTATTTCTAGTCACCAGGGTGAGCCAAGATGCTTCCATCCCTTGAACTCTTCCTTGATTTTCTCGCAGCATTTCGATGGGAACTAACTTTCGGTCCCTATGCTTTAAATCTCATCATCATTCATTTTTAAAGTAAAGTAAAAGGCAATTTACCTGTGTATATTTCAAAAAAATAATGATTGTTTGAAAAGATAACAGTCATTTCGAAAATCACAACTTGGACATTTTGAAAACATTGTTTGGAACAAATGGTAAACATCATAACTTTGGGAGAAAATGTCAAACCTTTTAAAACATGTTTGCCCCCAAAATATCAAACACCATAGCGCATCTGTTTCAAGTTGCCAGAGACCAACTCTAATGAAGAGCTTATTTAGAAGATCTTGACCATTGTGGAGATATATGCCAATGTATAGTTTCTTCTGGTCTAATAGGCTTTTGAGAGGAACAACCCTACCTAGTTTCTACCCCGTTTAAGGTGGCTCTCTTAATCTCACTATCTCACCATGCCCCATCCTTCCCTCATTTGGGTGTCGATCAAGCACTTCGAAGTTTGACGTTCCTTGAAGAAAAGTTAACCCTTATAGGCGGAATGAAATCTGAAGACATTCTCATTCAACTTGGATATTTATGGATGACCATAATGGTCTTTGGGGCTTGTAATGTAGGCCTTTGGTTTATGGTTAAGTGAAACAGTATTTCTGTACTTGTGTAACTTGGATATGCCAATTATTCCTTTTCTTTTTTTGGATCACTCTAGACTGCCCGTTTTCGGGTTTTCACCCTAGAGTTCATTTCCTTTCTTTTTATTGTATGCTGCCTTGCACTCTGGCTATATACTGATGTTCGTTTTCTGTTCAAGAATGTTTGATCCTCCAAAACTCCTCAAAACTGAGATTTCTTGAATGAAGGACTATGAATACATTTCTGGGAATTCTTGTGATTGGCACGCCAAGATGAAATGTTATCCTTTTTTTTTCTTTTCACTTTCCCTCTTGGATCGCTCTAGACTGCCCATTTTTGGGTTTTCACCCTAGAGGTCACTTCCTTCTTTTGTACCTTCGGATCAATGTATTTTGGTTGGATATCGATGCCAACATGCTCAGGCAGACTACTCTTTTTCTTCATTTTCAGGATCACTCTAGACTGCCCATTTTTGGGTTTTCACCCTAGAGGTCACTTCCTTCTTCAAAATTGGCAATCTTCGGGCCGACTTGTCTTGACTTGGCTTCAATTCGAGCTTCTATACTAATTTTCAAAATTGATGTTTACTTGAAATATGGATTCCTTCTGTCTCTTGCTCATAGTTGAAGTCTCGTTCTTGTATAGTTTGATCTGTGTGTGAAACATATACAACATTCTTTCTTTCTTTTTCTTTTTTCTCCTTTTTTAGACTGTTCATTCTGGGTTTTTAGCATTGAATCTCTTTCTTCTTATTCGGGTCTGTAAATGTATCCTCGAATCCACACGTATCTATACTGGTATTGATGATATCTTCTACTCGAAGTTACTTGCCTCTCTACAGCTCTTCTGATATTTACTCGATCTGGATTGCTTCGACCTTCTGATTTTTTTTTTTGGTTTTTCGTTTGGACATATCCATGTTTTCAACCACGTTTTTCTGGTGATTTCTGATCTTCGTATCCAATCTGTATAGTCTCATCTGTGTCTTCTGGTAAAGTAAAAGAACAACATCCATTGTCATATTCACAAATGTCCTGAGAATACCTTCAGGGGGTAAAGGTTTAGGGTCAACTTTCGTTTCAAGGATCTTAAACGACAAGCGTCTGAGAAGATAAATTCTTAAAATGGGAACTGCCCATTGTCTAAACACTCGCTTTTGTTCCTCTGTTAGCCTAAGTAAACTAGCAGATACTCACATTTACAGTATCTCCACAACATTCAATCTCTTCTAAATATATGCAACTTAGAGTTGATCTTTGGGTTTGAAGCAAATGTACTGTTGCATTCAAAATTCGAGGACCTGGTATAGAAATGATATATACATATGTCCATTCAAAAATGTGTGTATATGCATATGGGAAAACTACCCCATAAAAATGAAATGTTTAAAGAATCAAGATGTAAAAATGCTTTTCTAAATGGAAATGTGATTTTTAATTCTAATAAACAATGATTTTTTTTGTTGAGAATTTCTTTGTGAAATGATGAGAAAACCGTAGGGACCTTTGGATTATCTCCAGGGTGCTAACTCATTCTGCCCCTTCCAAGGCAGTGTAGGCTTGCCTCTTCTCTTGTTTTTCCACCGCTGGATCAACTCTCTCGTCATGACTCCCTCGTCAATCAGCTTCTTAATTTTTCTATTAACGACCCCAAATTTCTTAGTGTCATGCCCCAGCGCCTCAATGTTTTGAAAGTGGTACCCATTTATCTCTCTATTTTCTTCTGCTCCTAGGCAGGTCTGGTCTTTAAACTTAGGTCCCGGAGTGCATGTTCGATTTCTCCGACTGTCATGAAGTCCTCAAAGCTGGCTTTCATTTTCCCGAACATCTTATTAAAGAAGAAATAAGAAAGATGACATGGAATTCACTTTCCTCTTCATCTACGGGAGGCTGCACTTGGGTCGCTAAACACATACACCTCAAAGCACATTCCTTGAAGCTTTCATCAGGTTTCATCTTCGTACCCTGGAGATACCGCCGACTTAGTGCTAGGTCCAAAGCACATCATACCACGGTAAGTCCTGCTAGACTGTCGGGAAGTAGTGGATCGGTAATTTTTCAATGTAGCCCTCCATTTTTTTTGCCAGAAGATGGTCACACGAATCTTGGGGCATCTTGTTCCGTTATTATGTGGAAATCTTTGGAACTGGAGGAACGACCAAATCGGGGCTCAAACAGAGTTTTCTTGTATTAAAGGCATCAAACTACTTTTTCTCTCTTTTTCTCTCGAGTCTATCTTTTAATCGCTTTCGAATCTTGATTTTTTTGAGTGTGTTCAATTCTTTTATTCACGATAAAACTCTAATTGTTCTTTGGATTACCCCTCAAAAATTTTATGAAAGGTGTAAAATATGTCATGATTGTACAATGTAATGCAATGCAATGCAATGTAATGTAATGCATTGCAATGCAATGTAATGTAATGCAATGCAATGCAATGCATGAATGCAAATGCGGTGTTGATTCTCGAACAGTCCTTAAAAGACTTTCAATCAGTAGAAAAATGTCTGGTTGCAAGAAACTAATAATGAATTACAGGTGACAGTTAGTTTCCTTCTAGAGATCTTAACTTCGGGAAGCAAAACCTGTGCTCCACGTCTCGACGTCATCTTCAGGATGATGGATGACTTCGCCTTCTCTTCTTATTCTATGGACTCGTGACGTCATGATCTTTAATTTTTATGGCTTCTAAAAATGACATCAACAAGTGTAGGCATAATGCAGATAAGATCTTTTCTGGGTGCAAACGAATAATACATCTAAACAGGGATGGATTCTATCGGTCCTAAAAAAAATTAGGGTTTAAATTAAAATTCTCAAAGATCATTTGGTTCAAAAATTTTAACTTACTTAAAAATGAAACTTTTAGGTTTCTTTTTGTTATTATTATTCTTCTAAAAGTTTTATGAGAGAAGAAGTTTCAAAGCAAAATAATAATATTTTTTTTTGAGTTAAATTAAAATCTGAGAATTTAAAAATGGTCAAATGTGAAGATTTAAAATTAGGATTCTGCGGCCTTGACTGAATCTTCTGCGTCGCACATGCCTTATTGTCGTACCGTCTTCTTTCGCGATTGGTCTTTGCTCGACCTAACTTGATACTGTAATATTATCGTTCCCAGCAAAGCAGACTTTTTCTATTTTGAAAGCCTTTTAATGAATTGTTCTTGAATCAACACCATGCCATGATATGCAACATGAATGCAAATAAAGGCGTTGATTCCGCTGGTAATCACCCTTTCGAACGACTTTCATGGGAATTAAAGGGTCCAGATTACAAAAAGATCCATATTACAAAAGGAGTCCCTATTACAAAAAGAGTCTATTACAAAGTCTTAATTACAAAATAAAGTTCTACACATAATCCCTAGCTCTACCTCCTAGCTCCTCGACAGCTCTGAGCAACTTGATAAACCTTGGTGCTTCTTCCATGTCCGGGGTTACGAAAGGTCGGAGAGTCGTGGCCTCGGTAGCTAAGTCATTCACACACCTTGTAGCACGTTGTATGTCCACCATTAGGGTCTCGTGTGTTTACTTTGGCACTACACGCTTGTTCGGCAAATTGTTACGTCGGATCTGTTGAGTAATCTCTGACCGATGTCACGCGACTGGATCGATGCTGTCCTTCCTAAGACACCTTTTTTCCATGATGAAAGATTTTCTAATCGGGCAAACCACTTGAATCAACGCCCCTATGTAATGTGGATGCAATGATAATGCAACAAAAATATGTGTAAAAATAAAATAGAACACAAAAAGAAATGAGTTAGTACCTGATAAAAATAATAAATACATAAATAAAAGGACAAATTAAATAAGGTAAATAAACAAAACGACCCTATTTATCTAATCCAAAACACCTAAGGTTATCCGCATGGCTCTAACAAGGTGGGTTTCTATGTTCTCTACATGCAGTGTTGGTGTTAGGAGGTACCCGAATTGTCCTTGTTGTCCCCTACTAAGGGTAGCAAGGCCCTCGATCATCACCCATTATAGGCTCCTTTCAATAGGGTTTAATTCAGGAGGACCCATTCGCTTATGACCGTACGAAGGAACGATATCCTTACGAAAGCATAAGGTACTCGAGACCCGAAGGTACTTGCTAGGCCCATACGGGAGAACGATATCTCCACGAAAGCATTAGCGTTTTCCCCCCACTTAAAAAGACGGGTTTATATGCCATATTTTAAATGCGTTAAAATAAACGCGCAATTATGACCGAATGTTAATTTAATAGTCACTTTAATCCGGAATTTCCAATATTAGTAAAGCGGTAATTATTTTAAAAGCTTGACTCTCATTTGTTTTTTTCGAAAAAACAAAAATGACCCCAGCGGAGTCGCCATCTGTAGCAATGTCTTTTTCTTTTTTCGCTAAATAAAAACGTGGATTTTTGAAGGTGTGTTTGAAAGGTGTTTGTGACTCTTTTGGATATAAAATATTTATTTCGTGGGGTTTTAAAAGAGCAAAATATAAAACATGGCAAATAATTTAAATACAGTAAATATTCACATAACAGAATACTAATCTAACATAAAATGCTAAACTAAAACATACATATATACATATTAATCTAACTCATAAATAAAAACATATCTAGCATAAACAAAATACTAATATTCATAAATATTAATCTAACACATAAATAAAAACAAACTCAACATAAATAAAATACTATTCTAAAACATACATAAATAAATATTAATTTAACTCATAAATAAAAACATATCTAACATAAATAAAATATTAATATAAAACACAAATTTAAAACATATTAAATATTAATCTAAAACATAAACATACAAAATAAAAAATAAGACTAAAATTTTAAAATAACTAATACTTCATTAAATTATAAAAATTACAACACTAATAAAAAAAGAAAGAAAATATACCTAACTAGGAGCTCGAACGACGAATCCCGACTGAACCCCACCGAGATCTACCGCGACCCCTCCAAAAATATTAACTAGATCGGACCTAAAATAGGACCCCGATCGAACCGGTTAGGACCGAGGATATTACCCCGGTCCTGGGCTAGCTGAACTGGCCTGCCCTTACCGATTCCAATTGTTGCAATTGCAAGAGCAATTGCAATTGCAATTGCCATTTTTTCTCTTCAATTGGCGTGATTGCAATTCAATTTTTTGCTTCCCATTCTTGCTGCCAATTGCTTCTATTTATAGGGGTGAGGAGGGTGACGTGGAGCTTTGTGCTCCACTCCCCTCCCCCCTGTTTTTTATTATTATTATTATATTATATATATATATTTTTTGCTTTTTTATATATATATAATTTTAGTATTATAATAACACTAATAACACTAAAACCCGGTCAAAAATGAGTGATTACAGCGAGCAAGGCGAGTTATATTAGTGAGTGGAAACTAGTTTTAAATGCCTTTAGAGGCTTTGCAAATGATGTTGGGAGTTTAGGATAAGTTTGAAACACTTACCTAAGCTGAGAAGTAAGTTTCCCTTTTTTGCTCTTTAATATCGGTTTAGATGTGAGAACATGTAATTCATGTTTAGGTCACAAACATGGTTTGTTTTATATACTAGAAATGCATGATTTTAAGTACATATACAGGGTTTTAACAATATATGAAATGTTAGTGAGCATTGGTTTTCATTACTGTCGGGAATAGTGTTATTGCCTTGGAAATGTGATTTTCATATATGGTGATATTGTGTAATGCATTGTAGAACACTGAGTAAATGGTTTTTTAAATGATATATTGGCTATGTGACATGATGAGAAAACAATCATATATAGTTGGCATGCCATAGGATGAAGTGCACTATAATATGTTATCACTTGGGTTGAATGGTCGGTTCCCCTTGTTGATGTTGATATTGCGGTCGACAAGGTTGTTATATCATACAGTCGGCATGGTATGGGTTATGGTAGTGGTCAACTATCATGGGAGATCCGTGTATCTGATATGTAAGGTTAACGGTCGATTAACCAATGGTTAGCGGTCGGCTAATCAAGGATAGTGGCCGACTACCCGGGTCACTATAATTGCCAGTTTATGAAAGCTTATGTGTTGAATCTACTTTTTAATGCTTTGGGATTTAAGCATGGTAATATGATTTAATGTTGTGGGATTTAAGCAAGGTAATATGATTTAGTGCTTTGGGATTTAAGAATGAGATGACTTAATGCTTTGGGATTTAAGCATGTGGATTGTAAAGGTTTTTGCGTATGGTCGATATGCATGTTTTGATTGGAATCAATGAAATGCTTTGGTCGTAAGCATGGTTTGAAAACAAGTGTTTAGTTTTCAAAGGATTTTAAATGCATCATTGTTATAAGAGCATCCTCACTAAGCATGTGTACTTACGCTCTCTTTTTTCTAATGATGTAGAGCATTAAGGTTTGGGGGAAGCAAAGGCAAGGTTTGAAGTCATCCAAGTGCAAGACTATTTGAGTATGAACTTGGTTATGTTTTCGGTTAATAAGTCAATGTGTTCACTATGTTTTTGGGATTTGTAATTCTGTTTTCCCATGGTTTTTAAGCATGTTATGTGCTAGATTGTAAGGCTGATTTGATGTTGATAAGTTGGTCGATGATTCTTGCTTATAGTTGAGACTAGGTGGTGGCATAGGTATGCATCTAGTTAACCTTTGATTATTGCCATATTTTGATGATTTGAGCATGTTGAAATTGGTATTTTGGATATGTGAGTAAGTGGTTTATGTTAAAAAGGTGCTTAAATGGGAATATTGGTTGCGTGGTAAAGTGAGATAGGAAACATGCCTATAGAATTGATGTTGATTCTGTGATGCTTTAGTATGGTTTGAACCTTAGTATTGTTGCATAAGAGTTTGAAGCACGATTAAGTGGTTTGGTTATCATGAAAGTATGTTTAGACAGCAATTTGGGACATTACTGATCCAGGCGTATCGAAACAGGTGTCCCCGTACCGGTATAGCTAGGCCATTTTAGGTATAGCATTTTGATAAACAAGAGGGTGTTTTGATACGCTCAAGCTTTCTCAGGCATAGCATTTCGATACTCGAGCAAGTGTTATGGTACGGTCTCAAGCATTTTGGCTAGGCGTTTCGATACAAGAGCAAGTGTTTCAGTACGAGTTTTAGCTACTAGAATCTGAGTTTTAGAAATTGTTGAGGCATATCGAAACAGTTGTACGTGTACCGGTACGGCTGCAGTTAATTCAGTTAGTTGGAATATTTTAAGCTCAGTTTTCTTTCATTTTCGTCTCAGAGTTTTGTGAATGTAATTGTATGAGCTTGCGTGATCGTAATCACCTGAAATTTGACATGCAAGCATGCAAATGGACTAATTGAGGATTGTAACCTTAATTTCAGTTTTGGTCCTTAAGTTTATCATATTTGCATTTTACTCCCTAAATTGAGTAATTTGCAATTAGATGTCATTCGGTGGTCCGTTTCCTTTGTAATTTCACCCGCTGCAAGTATGAACATGTAGGATTAATAACTTGCTTCTAGACAATATAAAAAGAAAAAAATTGACTATTTTTTTGTAATCTTTCTCTGGTTTGTTTCGGCAAACCTAATGTAGTTCGCTCGGTTCGGTCGAGCATCTAGTCCAGGTCGAAGAGGTTACATTTGTTGGTATCAGAGCCAGGTTACGAAAAGTTGGGATGTTGTTGGTTGATTATTTGGTGATGTTTATTATGCACGGTGATTGTGTATATGTACGGTGATTGTTTAATATCATGTTGCTTTATGAAATGGGAACACATTGCCTATTACTGAGGTTTTAAAAGGATTTTATAAGGTTGCCTTGGATGCTTTGCCTAATGCTAGCCTAACTTTAATGTGTTTGAAGTTTTTGTTAGCATGGCCCAACGCAAAACACGTTCGATGGATAATAACGCCAGAGTTGAGCAGAATGACGAGGTGGAAGGGAATCCCCCTGATGCTTTACCTTCTTCTCCTCCGCTTGTTCCTCCTGCTGATATTGGGGCGGGTGGTGTACCCCAGGCTCTTCTTGTGCCAGTTTTTGGTGACCAGACTTCGTTAATCCAAGAGATGATAGGAGTGTTTCAGCAGTGATGGCTGGAGTGCAAGTGCAAGCACCAGCCCCTACTGTGGTGGTTAATCAAGGTTTACCCTTGGAGCATCTTCGTAGTTTGGGAGGTGAGGAAATTTAGGGTTTGAGTCTTGAGGCAGCCGAGGAATGGTTGGAATAGATAGTCCATATCCTGAACCAGATGGGTTGTAATGAGGAGCGCAAGTTGGGTTGCACCGTGTCACTGTTGCAAGGTGATGCATATCATTGGTGGGTGACTACAATTACAGGTGTCCCAGAGGCGGACGTGACTTGGAAGTTTTTTCGGAGAGCTTTCAAGAGAAATTATCTTGGTGCGCAGCAATTGGATGCGAAGAAGCATGAGTTTATATCGCTATCGTAGGGTGGCATATCTGTTGCTGAGTATGAGGTGAAGTTCGTTCGCCTAAGTCAGTATGCCCCGAAGTTGATTCTAGATGATCAATTGAAGTGTGATAGGTTCCGCTATGGTCTTGTGAAGGATATCAAGCCATATCTCCTGGCTGTGGATTACACGAATTTTGATGTGTTGGTCAACCGTGCTAAGGATATTGAGCAGTCCTTGGGTGCATCTCTTAGCGATAGTGCCCTAAAGCCTATTGTATGGACGTGATATTTTGATTATTGAATATATTGTTATGATAAATTTGCATGCTTTTGTATCCTTGAATATTATTATTCTAAATATCCCTAATCAGTTATTATTGTGGGAACAATAATAAGATAAGATTAGTATGAAGTTTGATAGATATTCATAAGATGAATATGTGAATGAGATTCAAATCAAATTCATATATATATATATATATTTGTTGAGAACAAATATTAGGATCGACTCATCTTGAGATTAATACATAGATTAAAGTTATATATTAATCTTCAAACAGTTGTGACATTAAATCCTTAGACCTGTAATTGCTACGGTTCTCAACATGAAAACTATTATGTTTTGATATAGTCAAATATCGTTTTTAATCGGACGATTATAAAGGTTATGCTTGAACATAATAAGGAATCATGCAGTGAGATGTGAGTAATTAAGATGGAATTTATTCCTCTTAACATAAGAGAGATATCGTTGGGCCCCTCGCTGATTGAGACTGAGAAATGCATGGCCGTGCTCAAATGAGTTGATAGAGATCAATGTCATTTGTTTAATTAGTTCAATTGGGCATCGAGAAACTAAAGATAGAACGATATAAGGTTAACATTTTCCATGCCTTATATTCTATCAAGATATCGTGAGATAAAAGGATTATGACATAAACTGAATTAAGGTTGTCTTGGATTATGAGCCTTTCATTTAACTTGGGTAGTCATAATGTCTTGCTATAGGCTGCTTATGACTTGTAGAATAAAATGTGATTTTATCTACTACCAACGTTAATTGAACCTATAGGGTCGCACACTAATAATGGATAAGAATGGTTGTGGTTATTACTCTCAATAATAAATTTAAGATAATATGATTATTTTAAATTATATTGACAGAGATTATTTATTCGAATTTAAAGAAGTTAAATTCGTATTATTGTGATAGAATATTTTATTTATTTTATTATTTTTCTAAAAAAATAATATTAAATAATCTCATTATATAGATTTGATTGGATTTAAATTCCTTATTGGATAAGGAATCTATTTTTTAATATATTTTTTATTTATTTTAAATAAATAATAATATTAAATAAATCACATCATCTAGATTTTGGTTGAACTTGAATTCCTTATCAGATAAAGGAATTTATTTCATAATTTATTTAAAAGAGTTTTAATTAAATTATAACAAGTGAACTCAATCTAACCCTAATCAATTCATATATATGTATGTATGTCAAGGGTTTTTGAGGTGATCTAAGAGTGATTTTCGAAATAGCCACCAAACTACAAAACTAGATTTTTTGAAATCTTGATTGGAACTAGCTTTCTGATAGCCATTCGTCATCCATTCGCGTGTGGATACTTGTAGAGGGCGGTCTTCTTTTAGAAAGGCAGCGCCTCAACTCAACCAGATTCCTGAATCAAAAATTAAGGTAATTCTTGATTTCCTCTTCGTACATTAATATGATTGCATGAGATCCTGGAAATTCTTTATAGGATATTTTTTCGCTATGTTTATATGCCTAATTAGATCAGTTTATTTCCCATGAAACCCAACAACATCAGTTTAGGCTGCTAGTGTGAGCTTGGGTAAGAGAGCGGCGGATTCTAGCTATTATAGGAGGCAGAATAGGAAGTTTTGGGACAAGAGATATAGGCCAGATCACAGGCATGGTGGCGGTGTTGGTCAAGGTAACCTACGAGTTCGTATTGTAGCTTAGTATGAGCGTTGGGGTAGACGTCACACGGGTGCATGTTGGGGAAATACCTTGAGCTGTTGGATATGTGGATCACCTGATCACATGAAGCGTGATTTTCCTCGTACTATGAGGGATGCGTTGGTTCATATTGCTGCACCTGCTAGGGGCCAAGGCCGTGGCAGGGGTAATTTTTAGAGGCGTGGGGATGGTTAGAGAGTTGTAGCTCAAGCTGCTGTAGTGCGACTAGAGAATGATGGACCAGCTTGGATCTATGCTCATCGCGAGGGCTGCAATGACACGGATGTGATCACAGGTACCTTTACTTTACAATCCTTATCATTGTTATCTTTGATTGATTCAGGGTCTACTCATTCTTATATCTTGAGTGAACATGTATCTTTGTTGAATGTTCCTGTTGAGATCCTTGATGCTGTATGTTAGTAACTAGTTCCTTTGGTGAGACGGTTACTACTAGAAGGTTGTATAGATGGTATCCTTTGGTTGTGCAAGGTCATGAGTTTGTAACACCCCCTACCTGGTCTAGAAGATAAATTGGCTTAGGACATGTTACCAAACAAGAAACAAACATTCTTGATAAGTTTAGTACAATTTGTAATATTCCAAAATGTGGCCTAGAAGTATGTTACTAATTCGAGTGTGATTTAAATGGAGTTATTGTAATACCTCAAAATGTGAATTAAGATATTTGATGTGATTCGATTTAGATTATAATTGATTGAAATATTTCTTAAAAATAACCAATTGAGGGCTTTAGGACTCTATAGGATTCATAAACAACTCGTGAACCTTATTAAAAGGACTTAAAAGAAACCATGATAAGATTTAAAAGTTGCATGCAAAATTCACAATTGATGAAGGGTATGAACATTTGTCATGTATTATGAATGGACGTGTAAAGGGGGGAAGATTGAACCGGCTATTGGGATCAAAATATACAAAATTTTATAATCTTCTTCTCTCTTTCAAGCTAAATCGAAGCAAAGAGCGTAGTGAAAGAGAGCTTCATTGTTGATTAATCTAGCTTAAAATGATAATCTTTAATGCGCATTGGTTCTTGATAGGAAGGTAACTATTTATTCCTTTCTATTCATATGAATGTTATGCTTGTTAAATTTATATGTGAATGTAGAACTTGATGTAAGAATGAATTTATATATTTAGTGAAAATTTTCTATAGATTATGTACTAGAAAGATCATATCTTGTATGTTATGACACATGTTCGATTGTTTGATTTGAGTAAATAGAAGATGGAAACTGGGACTATTTTGAAGAATCTCAATAAATCGAGTATATAGCTGGAAAGAAAACAAAGATTAATTGTATGTATATGAATACATATTGGTTGGGACTATTTCGAATACATGTTGATACATGTTGGACTGATTTGGACCTATAAAAAAGTGTATGAGACTTCCTTGTATATGTAATTGCATGTCTATGTATTTGATGGTTGTTTATATATTTAGTGGACTGTTATATGTCTACATAAGTGAATACATGTAATTAAGATTGTATTAGGACATAGAGATTAATATAATTGGACTATTTTGATCAAGTAATTGAATGCACATGAAAGCTTCCCTGTTTTTGTGTATAAACAGGTTTTGTGGACTGCTTGATTGTATACAAATTGGTTAAGGATTGTTTGGTGAAATCAAGCATGCACACATATCTATGATGGAATTATTTTACCCTAATGTATGTGTAATGGAATGTATTGTGAAAACATAGTGATTACTTGATTTTTTTGGATTGTTTTGTGTTCATGTGAAAGATTGACAGTTAAAGAAAAACTCTAATGTATAATTAAAACTCTTGATATAATTAAACAAAGAAGAATTTGATCAAGTGAAGCGTAAAGTGGACCAAGCTGTGGAAAAGCGGAAAGGAATCAAATTACGGGAACCAAATTAGCTTGGATAGAACTATGAGTGTAATTTAAAGACTCGGGATTGGATCAAAACCATCCCGAGCATTCTTAATTGTTTTATTTTACATTGCTCATTCATTAATTTTAAGCTATATTATAAGCTCAAGCTTGAATTCAAGGTAAGTGCCTAATGGTTAGGGTTATGTTTGATGTACTATACTCGAATTGATGGCTTTTCGAAACAAAATAACTGAACTTGAATATAAATAATGGTAGTTCGTGTTGTATTATTATTTAAATAATCTGATAAATGTGCTGAGAAAATTTATATAAACTGAAGACATATCTATTATGAGGAATGAGGAACTTTGCTCAAGTATTTATAAGAACATATGTGTTTGATGTTATAATTCTGGAACCTTGTTATCTGATTATGAAATATGTATGAGTTGGTCATGGTAAAATTCAAACCTTGCTGTGAATAGATGAACTTGAAATTAAGCTTATTTTTTGAGATAAATAAGTATTGTCATTTATTAATTTGATTATGAATCCATGTTTAGTTCTAATTCTGATATAATTGAGCTATGTTATTCGAATAAGATGAGTAAATGTACCGAGAAAGTCACATGAGATGGATACATTCCTAAAATAAAGGGGGCGATAAGCTTTGTTAATACGATATTTTGATAACGAGCTATGCTCAAGCTATCTATAATAAGATCAGATAAGTGTGAAAGCCTTGGTCTCGAGTCAGTAGTATGTGTAGATGTCATGCCATAGAGTCCATAGAGCTCATGTTTCATGATGGACTACGGTCTTGGACTACGGTCCTTATTTGGCGACAGTAGGAGGGAAGTGTTGTGGTCACTTGGCGATAGTATAAGGGATTGACCGGTACTGTGAGTACCATTTTATTTGGCGACAGTTGCTTGGGGATTCGTGTACCTAGGCTGTAATTCAATTCTCAAGGCTATGTTAAATTCAAATAATGAAGTTTGTAAATTAAATTAAAGAATTATTTAAATACTATTAATGACTAATAGTCCATGTTTATATTATGCTCGATACCTTTTACGTTAAGAAACAAGTGGTTACGAGATGACATGTATGTTTTTTTAGTGATAAGTAACTTAAGCCTATAATAGGTTATGTTTGTTATCTTTTAGGATAAGTAACTTTTGCCTATGTGTAGTACATTATGTGATAAATAGTTCATATCTAAGATATGTTATGTCAAAAACCAATATGATAAATAAATTTCAGTTTAAAGTATGCCATGATTTATAACTCATATGTTAAGTAGCATCTACTTTTATCTATATATCAATTGCCATGTTTAAATAGATTAAGGAGTATTATTGAATAAATCTAACTATGTTATGGATTGTTTTGATTGTCTAATTATACACACATGATCAATGGATTATAGGGTAATTAATTTAAGCGTTGATATGTTATGTTTGACATCTAAGTGATAAGTGATTTGTGAACTTGATATATTATGACTTGATATTTAAAAAGGGGCAAGGAAATGATAATTTTGATGTGCTATGTTGATGTCTTACAAGTTAAAAAATTATTGAACTGAACATATATATATATATCATGTTTAATGTCTTAAGAGTTAATACTTCTTGACTTTAATATGCTATAATTATTGTCCTATGTAACAAATAATTCATGTGTATAATGTGCTATGATATATAAAATAAGAGTCTAAAGAGAGAGAAGTTTAGGAAATATGATGTGGGAAACCTTGTGACTACATTACTTAATTTTATGGGTGATTTGATAATTTTCGATCTTGACAAACTATGAGTAAAGGAAAAACACTAGTGTGAATGCTTGTAAAGATTAACACGGTTATAACTAAATCTAGTATAACTTTTTGAATAATAGGGCATGCCATTCGAATGTTATATCTAAAGGACCAGCCAAATAAGCTACATTTATATTTTGATATGTTGATGTCTTACTCATCAAGTAACTTATAAATAGAATTTGGTAGGTTTAGTACCTTGAATGCTAAGTAATTCACGCAATGATATAATAGGCCTGATATCTTTTATGATAAGAGAAGTTCATGTTATGTCGTGTTTGACAACTTTTGTAATAAGACATAGATGTTTGCTAAATTATTTGATAAGTAAAAATAAGTCAATTATGCATGGCTAGGATATATTAAAAGAATCCAGGAAAGTTTATGGGTTAAAACTACGAATTACCGTAATGACCTACGTAATAAGTAATACAAAGTCTTTGATAATTAAATACCTTATATGAATAGGTAAATTAAGTTAGGATGTTTACTTACCCATGGTTATTTGGAATGAATAAACGTTTCTGCTCTGTTCAAACTATATGTAAGTAATGGGGTATAATTATTGAGTGCCCGGTAAATGTGCTTAGGCTATTTGAAAATTTCATATGTGTAAATGATTATATTGTATTTAAATTCAGCATGTATACGTGACTAGGTTTGGTTTGAAGTATCATGTAAATATGCCTATATCTTGTCTGGATATTCATTGATATACATGACTATGGTTTGTTCGAATGTCTATATGAGAATATGCCCAGCTTGTTTGAATTTCATGTGTATATGTGCGATTACTCTATGCGAATACCTTATCATATAAGTTGGTGTTGATTCAAATCATTTGACCAAAATGACTTATGTTTTGTTCAAGTACTAAATTTTATTTGATCAACAAACTTTGGGGATTGAGATAGATAATGGTTTCACGATTCTTTTTTTAGTTACTTTAAGCTACCTGTTAAGTGTTCAAAAATACTATTTTTATTACCCTTTTTATTCATATTATTGCTAGAGTTAGGCTCATATTAGTTGCATTATTAGCCATTCATGCATGTTTGCATTGTTTCCTTGGTGGACAAGCTTGATTTCATATTTTGCTTAATTTGATAGAAAAAGATACTACTTTGGTGTGTTTTTGTGTGTGTGCAGAATCACTTGCCAAAGCAAGGCTAGAACCAGTTGCCAGGGCAATGCATGAAGGAGATGCCGAGCTAGTTGCCAGGGCAGTTTTCGATAAGGGATAAGATGATATGGTAGTCGAAATTGATGACTAGATAAGCCCAAGATGACGTGTAGCAAAGTTAAATCCCAAAGGAGTTTGATTTCCATGAAAAGGTCAAAGAGAAATTAAATACCAAAAAGATAGGAGAAGATCTAGAAGGAATTTAAATATAATAAAGAATTATATTCTTTTAAAGTATTTAGTTCCAACTTAACTTCCTCCTCAAGAAGGATTTTGACCTAGCCATCTCCTATTTAAAGGAGACCAAGCCGTCAAACTCAAAGAAGAGAGAAGAGAGAGATTTCGACAAGAGCAAGGAGGGAGAGATTTCGAAAAAGGCGTTAACCATTCTTCATCATTTTCTTTCTTGTTCAATTAGGTTTATGTTAGGAATTCTTTGTCTAGTGTTTCTTTGGAACCTAGCCATGAACTAAATCTATTTGGCTAAGGTTATTGTGTTTTTTGGTTGCGAGAAACAATTGGATTTTGTTTAGGTAATAAGAGTTTGCACTTTCAATTCAAGGTTTACTCATTCTTGGTTTTTCTTCTTGTTTGTGGGTGAATTGGGACAGAATCTCGTAACTTCATCTATTTATCTAATATCGGGAGAGTTAGATTCAAGAAACAAATGAGTATGGTCTTTATTCAATCTATTGATGGTGAACATTAATCCGGCTTAGGAATAAGTTAAGGATTTCAACGGCTAAGAGGAGCGCAAGATTGTTTGTTGTTCACCCTTGATTCTCGCATGGTTGTATTATCAAGGCATGCACAAATAGCTAGAGTTTTGGCTTAGGGATAAGAAGAAACCATTGAAGAACGCTCCGCCGAACCTTGAAGTTGCTACCCAGCCAGTCGCCCAGGCAACCGTCGATTAGTTGCCAAGGCAACTCCGCTGCACAAGTTGCCACGGCAACTGAGTTGCCCTTGCACTCTTTTACCAAGATGATCCAATCGGCTATCACACCTCAACACATGATAACCTGGCCTATTCGCTCTCATTTGATTACATCTTCTTTTACTTTATTGCTTTCTAGTTTAGTTGTTAGTTAAACTCCTATAATCTTCTACTTGTGTTCTTTTACTTTTTACAGTACAAGAGATTGGATTCTTGAAGTGGCACCAATCCCTATGGAGACGGTATCTTTTATACTATAACTTGCGACGTGTACACTTGCATAATTGTGGAGCACTTATTAAGCGCAACAAGTTTTTGGCCCGTTGCCGGGGATTGGCAATAGCAACTTTGTTTTTATTTTCCTACACCTTTTATTTTTCTTGTTTAAGATTCAAAGGGTTAACAAACTTTGGTTTTGCATTGGTATATGACCAGGGCGAGACCGATTACACCAGAATATCCCTTTGATCCAGAAATCGAACGAACCTTACAAAGACTCAGACAAAGGTTAAGAGTAGCAATGGCTAATCAAGACTGCAATATGAATTAGGATGTTCCAACAAGAGTAGTGATTCTTGCATGAAACATAACTATTCGAGGCTATTTTGAAGAAGATCTTGAAGGACTTAATCCAGGAGTTGTCACACCTAAAATTGAAGCTAACCACTTTGATTTGAAATCGGTAATGTTCAATATGATCAACACAATTGGTCAATTTGGCGGCTCAGCAACTGAAGATGCATGACAACATCTTAAATCTTTCCTCGAGATTTGCAATTCATTCAAAATACAATGAGTCACCCCCGATGTTTTACGACTAAGATTATTTCCCTATTCACTAAGGGATAGGGCAAAAGCATGGTTGAATAGTATTCTTGCCGAATCAATAGGATCTTGGACCGATCTTTGTCGTGATTTTCTTGCTCGATTTAATCCTACAAATTTGACTGATAAGCTTCGTAACGAAATTACTTCTTTTCGGCAGGCATATGATGAATCCATGTACGAGGCTTGGGAGTGATATAGAGAACTTCTACACAAATGCCACTACAGGGATTCCCAGTGTGGACACAAGTAACAATGTTTTACAACGCTGTGAATACACCAACAAGAATGATGCTAGATGCCTCGGCAAACGACATACTCCTAGATAAGTTGCCAGAGGAAGCAATGCAAATTCTTAACATGCTTGCCAAGAATGATTATCAATTCCCATCTGCTAGAAGAGGAGGAGTTAGACGCCAAGCCACAATACAATGAACTGGGATCATCAGACTCAATTTCGGCACAATTGGCCACTCTAACCAAGATGGTCCAGAACGTTCAGAAACTAAACAACACACAGGAAGTCAAGGTAATGGATTTATTTTGTAAGTTATGTGGTGGTAACCATGATTCTTCTGAATGTATGCAGAATCTGGAATCCAGCTTTTATGTGGGGAATTACAACCGAAACAACAATGTGATGTCCAATACATACAATCCAGCTTGGAAGAAGCACTAGAATTTTTCATGGAGTAATCCCAACAATGCTCTAAACTAGAACAATCAGAATGCGCAAGCATCGAGATTCTAGCAGAATATGCCACGGCAACAGTTATCGCAGCAACAACTGACAACATCTAGTTCTTTGGAAAATTCTCTCAATGCTTTTATGTTGAAAACTGAATCTTATATGGCTGAGAATAGTAACTTCATAAAAAGAACTGATGCTTTTATTAACAGCACCGAGATGAGATTGCAAAACCAAGAGGTAACAATCAAATAATTGGAAAATCAAGTTGGACAATTTGCTCAAAACCTGAATACTAGACCGCAAGGAGATTTACCTAGCGATACTAAAGTCGCAAGAGGAACTGGCCGTGAGCAATGTAAGGCGATCACCACTAGAAGTGGCCAACAACTTAAAGAGGCTCAAGTTCGCTCATCAAACAAAACTCCACAAAAAGAACAAGGCGAACTCAGAGGCAAAGCCTCAGATGCTGAACCAAGAATTGTCGCGGCAACCAGCGATAAGCATGCCTCGACAACCAGCGATAAGGATACCGCGACAACCAATGATAGGCACGCCACGACAACCCCAGTTGACAATGCCTCGACAACACCAGTTGCCTCGACAATGCCATCAATCAGGTACCAGACCAATGAAAGGATCGAAGATATCCGACTTCCACCACTATTCCTACAGAGGTTGATGATACAAAAGCAAGAATATCAATTCATGAAGTTTCATGATATCCTAAAATAAGTCCACATCAACTTGCTGTTGGTTGAGGCAATTGAACAAATGCATAACTATACCAAGTTTCTTAAAGACATTGTGTCCAAGAGAACAAGGCTAGGAGAGTTTGAAACAATTGCCGCAACAGAGGGATGCATAGCCATGTTACACAATCACATGCCACCCAAGTTGAAGGATCCCGGAAGTTTCACAATACCCTGTTCCATTAGAAACCACTATGTCGGGAAAGCATTATGTGACCTTGGATCAAGCATAAACTTGATGCCTAAATTGGTTTCCCAGAAACTAGGAATCAGGAAGGTAAGACCTACAACAGTTATGCTACAACTAGTTGATAGATCCTATGTGCATCCAAAGGGAAAATCGAAGACATACTGGTAAAAGTTGATAAATTTATTTTTCCCGCTGACTTATTGTTTTGGATTGTGAAGCAGATGAACATGCACCTATCATTCCCGGGAGACCCTTCTTAGCAACAGGGAGAACCTTGATCGATGTTGAAAAGGGAGAACTCACAATGAGGGTGAATGACCAGCAAGTTAAACTAAATGTGTTCCAAACACTAAGGAATATGAAGATGATCTGGAATAATGCCAACTTCTTCATGCCACGACAGAGTTTGACTTCGACGAGGAATTTAGTTGCCTCGGCAACTACATTGCCGATCAAGAGGAACCTAAGGAATATGAAGAAATGACAGATGAGGAATAACAAGAAGAGGAAAATTGGTTAGTCAATCGACCAGGTACATACTTTGAACCACTGGATTACTCAGGTAAGGAAGGTAAACTCGAAAAGCTCTCCATTGAACAACCACCGATTCTTGAGTTGAAACAATTGACAGGGCAACTAAAATATGCTTACTTGGGAACCGATAACGTATTGCCTATAATTATTTCCTCTAAGTTACAACCTGAGCAGGAAAAGAAGCTGATCAAAATGTTGATGCTACACAAGAAGGCAATAGGGTGGACAATTGCCGACTTGAAAGGAATTAGCCCGGCAGTGTGCATGCACAAGATTTTGTTGGAAGATGATCACAAACCTTTGATTGAGGCCCAGAGGAGACTGAATCATGCCATGAAAGGGGTTGTAATGAAAAAAATCATCAAGTGTCTTGACGCCGGCATCATATACCCTATCTTTGATAGTACATGGGTAAGTCCAGTACAATGTGTACCGAAAAAGGGAGGTATAACGGTGGTAAGTAATGAAAACAATGAACTCATTCCAGCCAGGACTTTGATCGGTTGGAGGGTTTGTATGGATTATCGAAAGCTAAACAAAGCCACTATGAAATATCACTTCCCATTACCCTTTATTGATCAAATGCTTGACCGTCTTACAGGTAAACACTTTTATTGTTTTCTTGATGGTTATTCAGGTTACAATCAAGCTGCCATAGCACCAGAAGATCAAGCAAAGACAACCTTCACATGCCCATACGGTACTTATGCTTTTCGAAATATGCAGTTTGGATTGTGTAATGCCCTGACAACCTTCCAAAGATGCATGATGGCACTCTTTTCAGACATGGTCGAAGATTTCATTGAGATCTTCATAGATGATTTTTCTATTTTTGTAATGACTTTGACAGTTGCCTCGGTAATTTAGAGAAGGTGTTGGCAGGATGTGAAGAAACCGATTTAGTCCTTAATTGGGAGAAGTGCCATTTTATGGTAGATGAAGGAATAGTGCTCGGCCATAAGATTTCATCCAAGGGAATTGAAATAGACAAAGACAAGGTGGACGTGATCGAGAGATTACCCCAACCAAGTTCGGTTAAAGGAATCCGAAGCTTTCTTGGACATGCAGGTTTTTACAGAAGGTTCATTCATAATTTTTCTAAAATTACTAAACCCCTGTGCAATTTGCTTGAATAGGATAAATTCTTCAATCTTGATGATTCTTGCGCCCAAGCATTCGAAACCCTAAAGGAAAAGCTTACCTCGGCACCCATTGTCGTTCCACCAGATTGGACGCTACCTTTAGAGCTCATGTGTGATGCAAGTGATTTCGTGGTAGGAGCAGTCCTAGGGAGGAGGACGCGGATTTAGAGATAGGCGATGCATTCCTGGATGAGCAACTGTTAGTTGCCTCAGCAACCATGGACGCACATGCCTCGGTAACCCTTGACGCGCACACCTCGGCAACTCCAGACGCGTATGCCTCGACAACCACTGATGTGCACGCCGCATGCCGCGACAACTCTAGATGCGCATGACTCGGCAACCATGGAAGCAGTTACCACGGCAACACATGCCTTGGCAATACCCTGTTACGAAGATTTAGTTAATTTCCTTGTTTGTGGTATTTTACCTTATGGCCTGACTCACCAAGGGAAGAAACGGTTCCGCCATGATGCTAAGCATTACTTTTGGGACGATCCTCTTTTGTTTAAACAATGTGCAGATTAAGTTACACGTCGATGTGTCCCTGAAGATTAGCAACAGAATGTACTCTGAGAATACCATTCTTCACCCTATAGAGGACATTTTGGAGGAACTCGTACTGCGGCCAAAGTTTTGCAATCCGGTTTGTATTGGTCAACACTGTACAAAGATGCACAAGAGTTTTACAAGCAATGTGATCATTGCCAGAGGACAGGTAATATCTCTAGACGACATGAGATGCCGCTCCAAAACATCATCAAGGTGGAATTGTTCGATGTGTGGGGGATCGATTTTATGGGACATTTCCTATCTTTATTTGGAAACCTCTACATTCTACTTTCTGACGATTACGTGTCTAAATGGGTTGAAGCAGCTGCAGTTCCCACCAACGATTCTTGCAAAAAAATATATTTACACGGTTTGGGATGCCGAGAGCAATTATCAGTGATGAAGGTAAGCACTTCCACAACAAACTCATCGCCAAGATGTTACAACGCTTTGGTGTATCTCACAAGATTCCCACGGCATATCACCCACAAACCAATGGGCAAGCAGAAATTTCCAACAGAAAATTGAAGGGTATACTCGAGAAAGTTGTAAATCCCCCTAGGAAGGATTGGTCAGTAAGACTAGATGATGCACTTTGGGCATATCACACTGCATTCAGAACACCCTTAGGTATGTCTCCCTTCTGACTTGTCTATGGCAAAACATGCCATCTACTGGTGGAAATCGAACACAAGGCATATTGGGCAATCAAGACCGTGAATATGGATTGGGAAAATGTCGGGCAAAAGCATTTGTTGGACCTCAATGAGATAGAAGAATTTTGTGCACTCGCCTATAACAATGCACGAATCTACAAGGAGAAAACAAAGCAATGGCATCACAAGAAACTATTGTTGCGGCAATTCATGCCAGGACAAGTAGTTCTCTTATTTAATTATCGGCTAAAACTTTTCCCGGGAAAACTGAAATCAAAGTTGTCCAACCATTCTCCCATGGTGCCGTGATAATCAAGTCCATCACTGACGAACATGAATTCAAGGTCAACCGAAAAAGATTGAAGCACTACAACGGTGTCCATGTGGAACACAACAAAGAAGTGGTCACCTTAGGAGATGCATAAGCATGCTCTCCTTTCAATATTTTATTTTTATTTTTATTTTAAATTTTTTTGAACTATTTAGTTTTTTTATTATTTATTTTTATTTATTAATTTTGGTTATTTTTTCCTTTTTAGGATAGATATATTTATTTTCTTTAAGATTAAGACTACATCTTTCTCTCATATTTATCTAATTGTTTTTAAATTTTAAGTTTAAGAATTTCTTTGCACATCTTTATTTATTTTCTTTTATTAGTTTATCTTTAACTTTAATCCTTATTTTATTTGTTTTTGAATTGTAGGAAAAGAGTTCAAGATAGAGAGGAATTTGATTCAAGAAGGAAACTTCCTCAACAAGGAAATTAATGGGCTAAATCTAAGGCTTATATTAAGCCTCCAATTTACCCTAAATAAACCCTACATAGCCGGCCAAACACTTCCCCTTCCCCAAATCCCCTAGCCATCACCTTCCCCCAATCAAAACCCTTGTTTTCTTTCTTTCCATTTAATCCCACCCACTATATTTACTACCTATCTTTTCTATTTAACTCATCACCCTTAACTTCCAAGAAACCTATTCCTACTTTTCATCTTGCACTCTTTAGTTTCTTTTGCTTTCTTTTCTTTGTTTCTACCAAACTCACAACCAAGATCATCCATGGCATCCAAAATTGAATTTTTGGTTCATCCAACTTCCTCCAAAGAACCAAGATACAAGAAGTTTGCTACACCGGTGGTTCAAGAAAGATTTCACTCCAAGTTTGAAAGCAGGAAGATTTGTAAAGAACAAGGCTTTGAATACTCCAACTCTCATCAAGATTTCGGCCTTGAACCATTCATCTTCGAAAAGATTGCACATCAAAATTGGCAAATCTTTTGCCATCAATCGGAACCGGGTAACATCTCATGGGTAAGAGAATTCTATGCTCACTCACCTAACCCAGATAATCCTTATGTTTTTGTTCGTGACAAGGCTATACTCATAAGCCCCGAAAACATCATCACCTTTTACGGGCTCTACATTGAGAATGACGAGCATCGAGCCTTTGTTGATCAATTCACGCCCAAGCAACTCGACAAGGTGCTTCAAGAACTCACGCTACTGGAACTCATTGGAACGACGGTAAATACAAGGGCATGATAAATCACCTTTGGCTTAAACATGAGGCAAAATTATGGAATATTTTTGTTAAAACTTCTTTAGTGCCCACCACACACAATACTACCGTTGATACACCTCGTCTTTTGCTCATACATTCTATCTTGCACTCGCATCATTAACATTGGAAGAAATTATTTGTGATGAGATTTTTGTATGTAGCACAAAAGACGAGGGTTTTCTTTTCTTCCCTTGCTTAATTTCCAGTCTTTGCAAAGAGATGCATGTCCCAGGTAAGTCCACTGATGAAAAGGCCCTACCAAAGTCCGGTTGGAATCGAGCACAAATCTGAAAGATAATGGGAGAGGCACCAGTAAAATCCCCAACACCTCCAGTTGCCGCGGCAACCCCTAATGCCCAAGCAACTGATGCCCCGGCAACTCGGCTAGCAACCCTAGGATAACTTGAAGCACTTATACAACCGTTGGCGAACCGCCTTAGGCAAATTGAAGACCGACAATTAATGTTCATGTGGTACATGAAGGATCACAACAATGCCATCACCCAAGTCATCCTGGAAAAGTACCTGGACAGCCGCGTGCCGTTCCCCATCTTTCTTGCTGAAATCCTTACCACGGCAACCAATGAAGCGGTTGCCACGGCAACCACAACAGATGATGCCGCGGCAACCTACACTGCACCTACCCAAGCAGTTGCCACAACATCCAACAGTAAAAAAACCGTGGTAACCAAAGCTAAAGACGCCCCGACAACCACTGCAAAAGCCAAAGGTAAAGTACCTATGCCCGAATCAACTCGTACTGAATCATTGTCTAATTTTTCAGATTAAGACGAGTCCTCCATTGCACCAACAAAGACCGCACCAATCGAATCCTCCAAGCCCAAGCGAAAAGCCAATGAAATTGATGAAGATGACGATGAGGACAACCCCGTACGAGGATCGATTCCACCATCGGCAACAAGGATGCAACCACCGCGTTCAAGCAAAAGAATCAAGACACAGACCAAAAGGAAACTAATCATCCACGACGACAAACTCTCAGAGTAAGTCCTCGTTTGCATTCTACTTCTCTTTATTTTTATTTTTATTTTTCTTTGTTGCATGCATTGAGGACATTGCCTCACTCGAGTTTGGGGGGATTGTTATTAGTTAGTTACCATGTTTAGTTGCATTCATCTTAAGTATTGCATTTAGGATACATAAATTGCTTGCCATGCCTTTCGTTGGAACAATAATTGCCTAGATTTGATGAATATCCGATGATGAATTTGTCAATATACTTAATTGATAGAACTTTTTATTCTAGGATAAACATGGAAACACTTAGAATCGTACTATGATGCTAAACTTGATGAAACACTGTGTGGATTGATTGATTTAAGGAATTCTAGCGAACTTAGGTTGATAGTTAAAAAATTGGGGGATTAGAATAAAATTTGGTTGAATACTAGAGGTGCCCGAAATTGGCTCTAGTATGTGCTAAAAAATTGATCGCTAGAGGTGCCCAAAATTGGCTCTAGTATGTGCTAAAAGTTGATCGCTAGAGGTGCCCGAAACTGGCTCTAGTTAAAACATGTTAAAATAACCCAATGAAGTAATTTGAAAACCTCTTGTTTGCATAGAATCCGAAAAATCAACTTGCACACAACTCCGCACACACTCACAAGCATTATAGTTTGATTCCGAGTAACTCCTAAGTTTTCTGAAAAATGAAAAGCCAATCACACTTTGAGCCACGGTTTTGAGAATTGAAATCAAGTTCAAAGCTAAGTTTGTGAAAATTGAAGTCATGGCGGGTAATTATTAGTTTGCATTGCTTGAGGATAAGCAATAGTTCGAGTTTGGGGGTGTGTTAAGTGTTCAAAAGTACTATTTTTATTACCCTTTTTTATTCATATTATTGCTAGACTTAGGCTCATATTAGTTGCATTATTAGCCATTCATGCATGTTTGCATTGTTTCCTTGGTGGACAAGATTTATTTCATATTTTGCTTAATTTTGTGGAAAAAGATACTGCTTTGGTGTGTATGCAGAATCACTTGCCAAAGCAAGCACAGAACTAGTTGCCAGGGCAATGCATGAAGGAGTCGCCGAGCTAGTTGCCAGGGCAATGCATGAAGGAGATGCCAAGCTAGTTTCCAGGGCAATTTCTGATAAGGGATAAGATGATATGGTAGTCGAAATTGATGACTAGGTAAGCCCAAGATGATGTGGAGCAAAGTTAAATCCCAAAGGAGTTTGATTTCCATGAAAAGGTCAAAGAGAAATTAAATCCCAAAAAGATAGGAAAAGATCTAGAAGGAATTTAAATATAATAAAGAATTATATTCTTTTAAAGTATTTAATTCCAACATAACTTCCTCCTCAAGAAGGATTTTGACCTAGCCATCTCCTATTTAAAGGAGGCCAAGCCGTCAAACTCAAAGAAGAGAGAGATTTTGACAAGAGCAAGGAGGGAGAGATTTCGAAAAAGGCTTCAACCATTCTTCATCTTTTTCTTTCTTGTTCAATTAGGTTTATGCTAGGAATTCTTTTTCTTGTGTTTCTTTGGAACCTAGCCATGAACTAAATCTATTTGGCTAAGGTTATTGTGTTTTTTGGTTGTGAGAAACAATTGGATTTTGTTTAGGTAATAAGAGTTTGCACTTTCAATTCAAGGTTTACTCATTCTTGGTTTTTCTTCTTGTTTGTGAGTGAATTGGGAGAGGATCTCATAACTTCATCAATTTATCTAATATCGGGAGAGTTAGATTCAAGAAACGAATGAGTATGGTCTTTATTCATTCTACTTATGGTGAAGATTAATCCGGCTTAGGAATAAGTTAAGGATTTCAACGGCCAAGAGGAGCGCAAGATAGGTTATTGTTCACCCTTGATTCACGTAGGGATGTATTATCAAGGCATGCACAAATAGCTAGAGTTTCAACTTAGGGATAAGAAGAAACCATTGAAGAACGCTCCGACGAACCTTGAAGTTGCTGCCCAGCCGCCCAAACAGTTGCCCAACTAGTCGCCCAGGCAACCGTCGATTAGTTGTCAAGGCAACCCCACTGCGCAAGTTGCCACAGCAACTGAGTTGCCCTTGCACTCTTTTACCAAGACAATCCAATCGGCTATCACACCTCAACTCACGATAACCTGGCCTATTCTCTCTCATTTGATTACATCTTCTTTTACTTTATTTCTTTCTAGTTTAGTTGTTAGTTAAACTCCTATAATCTTCTACTTGTGTTCTTTTACTTTTTACAATGCAAGAGATTAGATTCTTGAAGTGCCACCAATCCCTGTGGAGACGATATCTTTTATACTATAACTTGCGACGTGTATACTTGCACAATTTCGGTGCACTTATTACACGCAACACTACCTCACTAAGCAATTGCTTACTCATTTCTTTCTAACATTTCAGGGCAATCTTGCTTTCATTTATCTGAGAGCTTGGACAAGATCACAAGGACCTGGATGTATGTTGTAATCTCTTAGTGTAATCCTAGTTGGTGGCACATAGTAGATTTCTTTTATGGCTTATCATATATATAAGCCTAATGAGTATTCAAGTTTGTAAGGGCCTTTATTTTTTCTTGGTGATTGCATGCTGCATATTATTTAATAGTTAGCAAGATTTAGTAGTTGCTTAATAGCTGAGTTATGCTAGTGATATATTTGAATGTTTACCCATCTTAGAATTCACAGCATTTATGATGCTTTAATGGATTTAGATCATGAATAATTTTGGTAGGACACCTTATAAATTGAATTAAACTAAAAGTTATAAACAAAATATTTGTTATGTTAAAAACTCATGATTATGATGTATTGAATATGATACATCGAGTAATCCTCTTGATGGTTTGTGTGTTGCAAATTCATATATGTAAATTAGAAAGTTAAACCTTAAGTAAATGTAGTATAGTTAAGAAGGGACTAGTTTAAATGGTTATTATAAGTAAACGTTTAAATCTCAATGACTTACGCTTTTGATCATGCCATGCAAAGATTGTAAGTGCCTATCTAGGGTTGATTTATGCATCGATTTACGCAAGCTATAGTTTGGTGATCAAAATGTCCTTACATATTATATATATTTTTGTCGGCATGTGTGTTAAAGTTGGAGACCTATCCAACTTATAAAAAGTTTTAAATTACCCTGAATATTGTTCGTATGCTTATTGTGAAGTGCTAATCATCATATCTTTGTTTCAATGTTGTATGATTGTCTAAATGTTTGTTCCTTAACACTTCCTAATTCGGTTTACTCCTAAGCCGGGTTAGAGGTGTTACACAATTAACCATCAAGTCTTAAGGAGATATAAATTTGAAACCCTTTTAAGATATATATATTTTTTTGAGCAATTACAAATTTGCAAACAAACAAATATTTGAGCATAAGCACTACACTTACACCTTTAATTCGAAGCATATTCTTAAAAATCCATATAATTCATATTACAAAGTATTTTGCATTAATATAACTGTCACAAATGACTAATTATCTTTTGTTCACATTATTATTTCTAAAATGGTTATAACTTGTATTCCTTAACCATAACTAAGACATAGAAATCAATATTTAATATCACACAAGAATAATATACCATTAATTAGTGGTCTTTAAGCTTACTAGTATCAATTACGTCAAGTCTTGTTATCCAAGATTATCATTAGGCATAGCAATTTACATCCAGTTAATTATCATAGCAACAAGTACTCAAATAGCAAGTCTAACTTAGCTTAATCAGCAATCAATCATCCAATTTTCATAACACACATAGCCTAACCCTCTAGCAACTATTGATGTATATATATATATATATAAGACCATTTACGTAAGGACAATATTTATGTTCAGATACTAGAATCAAATCATTTCAAAACATATGTCAAACATAACCAGCTATGAACAACCCTCACATGGCAAAACCATATACTTATTCATTGTCACTCTAGTAATTAATCCTACCTTCATCAAGTTTAGCATGTTTTAATTAATAAGCATCCATCCATTCATCAACATAACTTAGCTAAAACAACAAGTGAGAATTCAAATGTCATGCTAGTGTATCTACTCCCCCATTTATCATTAAAGCACCACACGCAAGCATCCATGACCTTAAATTTTCCAGATATCAAACATTTAACCAAACTTTGGCTACTTTATCCTAACCAAGTATTAGAGCTAAACAATCGTGTCAGATTTAACACATATTATAGGATATATATGAACATACAGACACATGCACAACGCAAGATGGTCTATCTACTTTAGGCATATACATATAACCAATCTATCCTACCGACATCATAACCATTATAGTGGTTCAAGGAGTAAAGGACAACAAGATACGTATAAAGGGCCCATTACAAACTTCAAATACTACTAGAGCTCATATATACATATATGATCAAAAGATACTCTAAATGCACAATGCACACATGACGATTATGTGCCACCATCTAGGAGTACTTAAGGAATTACAAAACGTACCTCTCGATACTTGTGATCTCTTCCTAGCTCATAAGATAACCGATAGAAATTACACTGAAAAGTAGAAAAGTATAAAGTAAGCGAATGCTTAGTGAGGTAGAATAGTATTCCACAAAGCATAAACAAGGGTTCTATTTCGTATATTTATTCTTTCTTCAAATCTAACGACTCCAGGTAAGTCTCAGATGTTTTCAAAAAATAGGTCATTATAGTCATAAGGTTTCAGTCATGGCTTTATTTCTAAAGTCTATCTAATCCATACTAAACAGCAAGCTTGATATAAATCAAGTCATCATAATTACAAGATCGTAAGCATAGTATTATTTCTTGATCCAATTGCACAAATATCATATAAATATTAATTACTTAATACTCAAGTTATCAAGACGTTTCGTTAAAGTAGCTTACTTTTCACCAATTCCTTACACACAACTTCACATAAGCATGTATTATTTTCCTTACAAGTTATTCATCACAATTTAACATAGATATGGATTTTCTTAACACAAAAGATATTAAACTTCTTGGATATTCGAATAAATCATAATTGTTTAAACATTCAAAACAATTTCAAATATAAATATATATTCACATTAACAAGCATATCAATTCACTCAAAGGACACTCAATATTTAAAGTGTACATTTCTCCTCTTATTTAAGCAAGTTATTATCAAGATTTAACTATTTAACTTATAAACTTCCTTGGTTTCTTTTATTACAACTTACAACACAAAAAAAATTATTACCCAAGGAATCGACATAACATACCATGTCCAAGAGTTACTTAGCTCCAATTATTAATCATATTCCTTTTCTTTCATCAGTTCTATTAATCATGTCTAACAATAGCTTGAACAAGAAGTTATGTAGTACAAAGCAAGACATTCGAATCATGCAATTGCTTATAGGTATGATTATTCAACAATTCATATGCAAAAGTATTTTATCCACTCAATTGAAAACCATATACAATTACAATCTTATTATTCTCCCAAAGCATGATCTAAATGCAAGAATATGTGTATTACTTGTTATGCAAGTTATATCAATACTTCCTTGATTTAATTGTAAATTTCATAATTTCTTATTATCATAGCCTTGAGGATCAAGTAACAGACTAGGTACAGGAATCCCCAACCAACTATCGCCAAAAAAATCAAATGGTACTCGCAGTACCGGACAATCCCTTCTATTGTCACCAAGTGACCACTAAAAATCCCTCCTACTGTCACCACATAAGGACCATAGTCCATGACCGTAGTGTAACCCCCTTGACCCGGCCTAGACGCCCAACCGAACCATGAAGGCTACATTAGGTTTGCCGTAACAAACTGAAGAGATATAACCAAACCGGTCTTTTTTTCTCTTTTTATCTTGTCTAGATGAAAATTATTACTCCTACATGTTCATACAGACATCAGGTGCAGCCTCAACTCAACCAGGCATCAATTTGACATCCAATTGGTCACATTTGCAATTTAGGGACCAAATTGCAAATATAGAGGATTTTAAGATTTAAGACCACCTTTAGGTTACCAATCTTTAATTAGTCAGGTTTCATACCTCCATCTCAAATTTTAGCTCATTGCGATCATTCGACCTCATATAATTTCATTGGCAAGATACAGGTACTAAAATGCAAAGAAAGCAAAACTACACAAAAAAGTCATTCGCTGAGAATACGGTCAACCATATCGAAACGGGTAAGCCCGTATCGATACGGTTTGAAATGCTCTGATTCGATACACCACCAAGCCGTATCGATACGCCTAACTAAAATACCGAACTTTTGAAATATTTTAAATCGTACCGATACGGTTTCTCAAGTGTTTCGATACGCGGACTCGAGTTGCAAAAGTGAATTCCATAGGCTAAAATCGTATCAAAACGCTCTTCCCAGTACCGGTACGCTAAGCCAAATTTGCCAAGGCATATCGAAATACACCAAACCCGTACCGATCCTACAAGCCTGTATTTGCCTAGTCGTACCGATACGGTCCCCCGCGTATCGGTACCCCTGGGCCTGTAATGTCACATTTGGCTGAATTTTCACCCAAAAAGCATACTCAAAATACTCCAACATGCTTTAAACACATTACTAACATGTCAAACATATCTCATACCAACAGGCATCACAATTCTAACAACATAAAAAGGATTCATGTATCAAAGAGGAAATCTATAGGCATGCTTCCTAATATGCATACAACCAATATATCCAAGTGTAAACCAGCACGAAAAACAATCCTTAAAGGCCATTTACAGCCCAAGAGAAATGAAAGAAACATGTTAAAACAGGGAGTTCCACAAAACACCTCCCAAAATACAACAAGTACCCTATTGCCAATATTCATTATAGTTTAAACCAAAACATACTTTGGAAACAAGTCTTGCCAAGATCCCCTTGCTTCTAGCTGCCCTCCAATACCTCAATTATCTACATTGATGGACAACGAGAGCGTAAGCACACAAGGCTTAGTGAGGAGTGCTCAAAAACAAACACCATCAATGCATTTAAAACCATTCTCTTAACATCTTCCTTGAAAACATCATCATGCCCTTTTAAAACATGCACTTTACATCATTAAAACCAGCATATTAAACCATATGCTACATGTATCATTAATCAACGGCAAGTCACATTGCTATCCCTCTACTTAAGCCTTCCCATGCATTACTACCAAATGCAAAGCTTAAGGAGAAAACATGTATAAACCACATTATACATCATAAAACATTTAAATGATACATCAACAATTATATTGTCTTACAGGTGATCATTAGACAATTCTATTAACAAGAGAGTTCATCGGATACACGGATTCAACAAGTGTTAACCCAACACTTCAAGCCATCTTAACCGGAATAGCGATACAATCACAATCGCGGTACAATAACAACCGGGTACGCTTTCAACCCACAGTGATACCCATCCCTCTCATCAGTTAGATGCTTAACCTACTAACGGGAGTATTCGGTACTGTTAAACCCCTCTACCGTTATGGTACTTGGATGGAGTATTCGGTACACCGTATAAGCCCCTCAACATCCAAGGCGAATTATTTTACAGTCCACTCATTCCTATGGCCGGCCAACTATATCTGAAAACAATTTTAAAACCACATCACTTGCCAATATAATTAACCATTTACCATTTACCTCATTGTTTTAACAAGCATTAAACCATGCCCTTTCCAGAGTAAAATTCGTGCTTTAAAATGCAAGTATAAACCATACTTACAAGGATCACTTACCATGTTCATCCTTCAGCAAAACATGCTTAAAAATAGTATATCGAATACTTTAAATCATGCTTAAACAATAGGTAACATGTAAATCAAGCAAGTGCATAAAACCATTTAACACTAGCACGACCGAGACAGTAAAATCACTTTACTTACTTCCGAGTTTAGGTAAGCATTTCAAGCTCTACTTAAACTCCCAAAAACCACCTTTAAAACATTTGTTGGAATCCATGTTTTCACTCACTAATACGCGAAACTCAATTCACCGACGCGAAAACTAGTATCTGAAGCCTCCTACGCTTCTCCAATCACTTTCGGATCAACCTCCCTTATTTTTACCACAAAACAACAGAGGATTAATGCATCACAATGCATTCCAAACACAACAACCACAATCCTTCACGGATTCTCACAAAACCTCCACAACAACCGAAAACATAACCAAAACACTTTGATCCATAACCCAGCCAACATCTATCAACCTAGCATCACTTCCAACATCAAAACACATGTAAAAACAGATTCAAAACAGCCTATCACCTCTAATAACCTTACAACCATATAAACACCACAAAACCTCAAAACTAACATCCTAAACAAATAGAGATTTCTAAGTTTCGGGATTCCATTGATGAAAACCTCTCTTCAACATTATTAAACATCTAAAATATGAATCAAAACAACCTCACTTACTGGAATTCAGATTCAATTCACGAATCAATTCATTTTCCCCAAATAACTCAATTAAACAGTAGAGAATCATCAAAATCAAATTAGAAACACAAAAACAAGGATCAAATGCTTGGGAATTTCAATAAAGAACCACATAATAGAGGAGATCTCAGACCTTACCCCTTTTGTGAAGTTTCTCCCTCAATTGATTTGTGAAAAGCTAAGAAAACACAAGATTATAGTAAGATTTTGTACAAACAATCTTTATAAAAAAATTTGATATAGTAAAATCAAATTAGAAACCACCTCACCTCTGGAAATTTGATGAAAACTGAGTGTTTGGCTAAGGAGAGAATGGAGAGAAAAAGTTGAGAGAAAATGACGTGATTTTTGTTTTAGAAAAGATAACCAACTTTTTAACAAAATCCTCTTTAATTACCAATTAAATCACATGTTAAAATTTGTTAAATTAAGGGAGAAATCATCAGAAAACAATTGGTAGAATAGCTCCTTAAAGATTCTAAGTATTTGAACCTTTTTCATTTTAGTCACTATAAAATCATAGTTTTCAAAACATTCATTTTGGTCACTAACCAAAATGTCCATCTTCCAAAAACCATTTTTCAAAATCGATTCCACCATTATTAAATACATAATTAATAGTTATTTTTAAGAATTTTCCATAATTTTTCCAACATAAAAGTATACGATCCCGAAACTTACTCGAATCTCTACTCCGATCCACCGGACCGTCTAAAAACCACTAAACCGCTAAGCACTAAAATTGGGACATTACATGTAGTCCACCCCAAACATGAGCTCTATGGACTCTATGGCATGCCAACTATACCTATGACTGACTCGAAACCAAGGTTTTTCACATAGTCTTATTTTGTTAGAATTAGGGTCGAGCCTAGCTCCTTATTCATATAGTTATGAACTTGTCATATTCTTATCAAAGATGAGCATTGCTCTATATTCTTGCTATCATGCCATCAAGGCTTACTTCATAGTATCCACAAGTTCAATCATGTGTGTGTCATTCGAACATAGTTAGCCTTTCAAACATAACTTACTATAATCAAAACATCAATGATCATAGCTTTTAATTTTTCATTTCAAGTACATATATATAGCTTGTAAACAAAGTTATCAATCTTTATAATCCTTTTCTTAGTCATATGGTAGCATGGCAAGGTTACTTATCAAACACACATAGGATTAGTTATAAGCATAGGTCCATAATCATATAAACACGTAAACAAAGCTCATGAGTAATCACATCCTATTAGAATCTGAATAGAGCATTGTTTTACATTCTTATAATCAAATGATCGTAGCTTATTTCATAACATATCAACCATTTTCAATCTAGTAAAGCTTTCGAATATATATTATTTTTCAAGGCATGTCGACCACATGTATTTGTTTAATCAATTAAACAAGGCTTAAGATTTATCATATCAATCATATGTAACAACACATATATGACTTCCCATGTAATCAAGTATTTAAACAAATAATGTATATCATGGATACTTTATATTTAAGATACTTACCTCGAATCCAAGCTAGATTTAAAGCATAACTTAGCCCAAAGTTTAAATGAAATAAATTAAATCGATGAAGGATGCTCGGGAAGGTTACAAGCCTATCACGAGACTTTAAACTACACTCACAGATTACTCCTCGCTAGTTTTGTTTCCGAATAATGATCCTCTTTTTTTCTTATCTACGGTTTGATCTATCTTAGCCCTTACGTCTTCAATTACTTATTGGTCTAATGTGACAAAGAATACAACCATGTGTTCGAATAATTCCTTAACAATCATTCACTTGAAACTACTCACTTATTTAATGTACATATCATTGCAAAAAACAATCCATTACAACTCTAGTGTTATACAATCCTTAATTACATATGCATCTCATAGATAGATACAAAAATAGTCCTCAATTGTTCATATATGCATAAAACAAGGTAATTTTACTCATATAAATATATATTTGCAAATCAAATAGTCCACTTACTTTGTATACACACTCATTTACATCAAAATAGCCTCTAACTTTATACATATATAAATCAAACAATCTAACATGCTTTCAAAGTTCTTATATGTATATATATATATATTTATATACTCAAAGCAGTCCAAATTAAATGCAAAGACCATCCCAATTTTATAAATACTCAAATTCATTAGTCAAAACTGTCCACTAGAGTTTATATATACACAAGATAGTTCAAAATTTTATGTATGTACATTTAAGTGTACCAAAACAGTTTCAAACCTATTCGTATATAACCAGGACAACTCTTATCCTTCTTATACACATGCATAATAGTCCTTGAACTTCTAAAACGACCCTTAAACATTTCACACCGTATTCTCATATTTCAAAGATTCAAGCAATTTATACACTTTTAGATCTATACATAAAACAGGCCCGGTCTAAATCTTTATACAAAGGAGTACACAGAATTTGAGTCCAACATTAATGTAGCATTAATAAGGTTTCGTTCAAATACTCAATACTCCAAACATAGCTTATCCTAACAATTTCACATTACAAAATTCATGAAACCACAGCAAGAATCATAGCTTGCACACACATATATTGCTCGATTGAACCTATAACTCATAGTATAGATCTAATTCTTCAACAATTCAAGCAAGTTCATCTATGCATACATGCCATTCGAATATGTCTATATCTCAAACTACTACAATATTCGAATTCATGCAATTCAGCCGATTTAGTCTATTTTACAAATTCTAAACAAGAGCATTCATACAAGTATTATCCAATTTAATAAAATTCCAATGGAGCAACTTAACATTTTAACTTATAAAGGTGAAAAGAAGAGTATTTTACCTCACTCTCGAATCTTAATCAAATGCTCTCCAAGAATTAATCACATTTGCTTAAATATTCATGCGTTCATGAAGATTTCTCTCCCTCTCTCACAAGCTTTTTGTTTCGGTTCTACTCAATGACGAATATGATATTCCAAAATTAATTCACGACTGAATCACCCTCATTTCCATCTAACTTGATATTAAATTGACATGTGTTTAAACCCATAATATTGAAAATTTAGCATGCAAACCCAATGGTTAAAACATTATTCAGTTTGGTCCTTCGCACTTTGAGCGCCTCATTTTACATTTCATTCATTTTGGTCCTATTTATAAATATATATATATATTATTATCTGTCGAACTCATTGTAATGGCCCAATAGTTGTTTAGTGACCAAATAGTAAAGATTTGAAAGTTGGTGGTTTTAGTTCAATGACTAAAACATAAGATTTTAAAGTTTAGGGGTTAGAGTGAAAAGTTGAGAAAAGTTCAAGGACCAACAGATTATTTTCCCAATAATTATTTTAATTTTATAAATAAATAGATCACCTAAGGGTGTGGATCAAATATAAAATGGTTGATTCGATTCAATGTCTTTATTATTGGGAAATTGCAGTTAAAGTTTAAATTGAATTCGGGTAATCGTATGAGCCTGAAATATTATGAAATTTTTATGGGAGTCATAAGAAGGCTTATTGGACTGGATATTTCGAAATTGAATAATTTTTAATCGATTTAGACTCGATTAAAGATAGTATTTTGAAATAGTGCATAATGACATTTTTTAAATTATACGAATTTATTAATGGCATTTTAGTCATTTTGCCCATACTTTTTAATTAAAATTAACTATGGAAAAGTGCTATTATTAGGTGTCAACACCTAATTGGTAATAACTAACGGGGCAAGTTAGTAATTTTGCTATTTAAGGAGATTTTTTTAGCATATTAAGTTAAATAATGCCATTTGGCATAGAAATTAAATGAAGAAAATACTAGAAATTCTTTTCATCTTTCTCCTCTTGGCCGAATTCCATAGCTAAGGTAAGAAAAAAATTGATTCAATTTTTAGCTTAATTGGGTTGGTTTTTAGCCAGAGAATGAAATAGAGAATTAATCTCCTTTTAATTCTCAATCATTTAGTATAATTTTTTGCATAGTTTCCATGTTTGTATAATGAGATTTAAGATTAGGGTTTTGAAGAGCAATTAAGGGTTTTATGATTTATAGATTGTTTAAGTTAGAATTGAAGATATAATGTTGTTTTGTATGCTTGAATTGATAAAAACAGCATGATTTGTGTTTTAGGTTAAAATTGATAATATTGAAAATATAGGGGAAACTCTTACAAAAATTTCATTTGAGATGGAAATAATATTAGAAGCATGAACATTATGTTTTAAGGATGAAATAATGCTTGAATCAAGTTGAAGAATATGGCCAAAGTGACTTTTCAAGTTCGGTTATGTAGGAAATATTAGGGAAAATTATGGAAAATTTTCCCTAAGATTAGAAATGATGTTAGAATGATTCTACAAGCTTTAGATTGTGAATTGAATCAATTTGGAAGTTTGTAAAGTGTTGAGGACCAAAATGTAAAGTTAAGGAATCATGAGATTGAAGTGGTATGACAAAGGACTATTTTGAAGATTTGAAAGTTTAAAGGTTAATATGGATGTTGTGAAAAGAAGTTGAACTAGATGGAATTATAAGAAGTAATGATACAACATTGTGTATCAAAGTAGTTTCTTTGAAATTTTCTCATATAAGGTTCTTAATAAAATTGTAATCTAACATGTACATTAGTTGTATGTGTTATGGCATGAACGATTACAAATAGCTAAACAAACTCGAGATCTAAACAAATCAAGAGATAAAGAAAAAGCTTCGGAGCAATACATTTGGTACATTATTAGTGAGGCATAAGGTGAGTGCTTTTATCTGTTTTGAAATGCATTTTATTAGACTCTTATAAAGTCTATCTATGGATTTTATTGAAATGATAACATGGTTTCTATATGAGTTAGATGATTTACAAGTAAAGGAAAAAGGTTAGTAATTGATAGGGTATGAACTGCCTTATTACGTTTTATTTTTGACAAGTTATTTTATATGAATTTATTGCCTAAGTTTATGATAAAAAGTTACAGTATAGTGGCATGCCATTAGAGGTCTAGCAGTCAAGGACTACAGTATAGCTATACACCAATCTTCGGATCTATATTTTTTCGGCACTTATGTGTCGATATGTTTCTGGCACTTTTTGTGTCTATATGTTATCATCACTTTGGTGACTAGTACTCAAGGAGCACCGACCTTGCATACTTTAGTTTCTCTTTATACAATTCTTGGGCTAATTATAAAGTAAATGTATATGAAATTTCACCATTTCTTATTTATGATTGTTTAAAAGTATAAGAAAGATTTGATATGATTTTGCTTAACCATGATTTCATTTATTTCGATACTTAATTTTTAGTTATTTATAATGCCTCACTAAATTTATACTTAGCGTGTGTATTTTGCATGTGCACACGTAGGTTAATACAGTGTGGTGGTAAGCAGCATTAGCTCGGTTGTAGTTGGATGAGCAACTACTACAGGTTATCATAGTAGTTATTTTGACATCCTATATGATGTATTATTAGTGGCATGTATAATATTAAATCCTTGTGTTTTGTGTAAACTAAACTCTACTAACTTTATATTTTATTATGGTTATGGTAAAACATGGACTAGTATTATTTATTAAATGATTTAAAATGGTTTATGAATATTTTAGTAGACTTATTTTTGAAATGGGTAAAAATAGTCTTGAAATTCTGCTCTAGACAGTGACTTTGAAAAATTGCTATAAATTCCACAATTTGATTTAGATGATAAATTTTATATTTATGAACTGGAATTGAGTATGGTTTATTTAAAAAAATGGTGACTGATTTGGATGTATGTACTAAAAGTTAGGAATTTTTATTCGAAGAAAGGTCATAAAACTAGACAGTAGAATTTTTGAAAATCTTATACTGTAACGAGACTTTGTGAGTTTTTATAAATTTTTGTATATTTCATTATTTTTTGTGGAATATACCGTTGGAATAGTGTTTGAATCTAGTTTTTATCGATGTAAATAGAGTTGAAATCCGATTTCTAAACTGTCTTGTAGAAACAAAAATGTGAAAAGTGGTACAGAATACTATTTTACAAGAAACAAAATCTGAAATGTTTTTCAATAATGTTTTATAACATTACCGACTCGTATTTGGAAACGAATACGGGAAGGTGTGTTACATTTGTTAGTATCAGAGCTATAGGTTTAGTCGGTTCTGGATTGGAAATATGATTTATAAGTGTTAAAAAGTGTGTACATGCCACTAGGATGTCATAATTACTATCAATGGCATTAGTATGGTTAATATGCTTGCTTACTAACCTGAAATGTTATTGTGAGTAAAAATGTCTGAGAATATAGGATCGTGTCAGGCAACCCATGTAGAGGGTCATAATGACCCAAAAGTTGGTGAGGGAGCCTGTTTTGCTCACCCAACAGTACCGTCTGATGAGAATGTTACAGTTCAACATGGAATACCGGAACAAGGTCAAGGAAATTTCCTACAGGCTTTAGAGATGATTATTAATCGGCCTTCGCAAATCTCTATTGCTAAAGAGTTAAAGAAGCCTAGAGCACCAGATTTCGCTAACGGAGATCCTGTTACTGCAGATTTTTTGCTAAATGATTTAAAGATCATGCTCGAAGGATTACATTGTGATGATCGGAAGAAGTTGGAGGGAGTCGTTCTCTGCTAAAATGGCAAGTACGTATCTGGTGGACAAATGTCACTACTTGTCCTTGTAAAGAGATTACTTGGGAGTTCTTTCTTCGCGAGTTTCGCAACAAGTATATTGGTGACATGTTCATCCTAGAAATGAGAAATAAGTTTCTGAATCTCAAGCAAGGTGATCGGACAGTATATGAATACGAGTGTGAATTCAACAAGTTGAGTCGATTCACCTCAGAGTTGATTCCTACTGAGAGGGATCATACTATTAGTTTCATTGAAAGTTTGGATCCAGGTTATAAAGAGGTGCTAATAGCTATGGATATCATTAGATTTCAAGATACTGTTAACCGAGCAAAAGGGATGGAAAAAGTTCAGCAAGAAAAGTTAGCAGCTCAGGACGTTCAGCCTCAGAAAAGAAGCCAAGAAGGATCTTATGGTTGGTCATCTTCCAAACGGGGTAAAGGCTCGTATCAGAACAACAGAGCAGGATCTTTTACATCATCTCGACATAAATTCAGACCGGGAAAGTCCAAAGGTTCGCAGTCCTCTACTGCAAAGACCGCAAGTTCGAGGAGATTTCAAAGCCCATCTCTTTGTGACCATTGTGACAGATTCCATTATGAGCAATGCTGATTGGTTACTGGAGCTAGTTTTGGTTGCAGTGCTACTGATCATTTTCTTTGAGACTGTCAGAAGAATGATGGCAGATCAGACAAGTAAGAGAAATTGGTGGTTCAGAATCAGAAAGGAAGATATTAGGGTAATTAGAAATCTTCTAGAGCTAATCGTCCGAGAGCCTCAGAAGCTTCTTCTAACGGGGAGTATAAGACTTCAGCAAGGGTCTACCATATCTGTACTAATGATGATAAGGACGCGTCCCATAATGGGTTGGTATGTGTACTAGTGCAAGAAGGAAGGGTAATAGCATATGCCTCTAGACAATTAAAAGCACATGAGAGAAATTATCTGATTCATGATTTGGAGTTGGTTGTAATTGTTTTTACGTTGAAGATATGGCGTCATTATTTGTATGGTGAGTGGTGCTATATTTTCACATATCACAAAAGTTTAAAGTATTTGATGACACAGAAAGATTTAAACTTGAGACAAAGAAGATGGTTGGAGTTAATTAAAGATTATGATCTTGTATTTAATTATCACCCTGGAAAGGCAAACGTTGTGGTTGATGCTCTGAGCCCAAAAATGTTTGCTGCTTTGAGGATGTTGGATGCTTAGTTAGCTCTGAAAGATGATGGTGCTTTGATTGCAGAGTTACAACTCAATCCTACTTTATTAGATCGGATTATAGAGTCCCAAAATAAAGATGAAAAGTTTTCAACTATATTGAAGGAAGTTGAAAATAGTGAAACTGAAGATTATGCAGTTAAGAGTGATGGATGTCTTTATTATCGGGACAAATTATATGTTCCTGATGATGAAGAACTAAAACGAGAAATTATACAAGAAGCTCATTGTAGTCCTTTAACGATGTATCCAGAAGGTAATAAAATGTATCAAGGTTTAAGGAATAGATATTGGTGGCCAGTAATGAAAATATTGGTGACAGAATTTGTAGCGAAATGTTTGACATGCCAACAAGTGAAAGTTGAACATCAAGTACCCTCGGGATTGCTACAACTGATTTCTATTCCCCAATGGAAATGGGAGAATGTCACGATGGATTTTGTGACAGGCTTACCAAAGACTCCGAGTAAAAAGGATTCTATATGGGTTATAGTGGATAGATTGACAAAGTCTGCTCATTTTATTCTAGTTTAGACTGATTATATGATAGAAAAATATGCTGACTTGTATATTAAAGAGATTGTACGATTACATGGTATACCTCTATCTATTGTGTCAGACAGAGATCCTAGGTTTACCTCAAGATTTTGGAGAACTTTGCATGAGGCATTGGGGACTTGACTAAATTTCAGTACTGCTTTCCATCCTCAAACAGATGGTCAATCTGGAAGGATAGTTCAGATTCTTGAAGATATGCTTAGAGATTGTATTCTTGAATTCGAAGGCTCGTGGGAAAAGTACTTACCACTAGCTGAGTTCGCTTATAACAACAGTTATCAAGCAAGTATAAAGATGGCTCCTTTTGAAGCCTTATATGGTAGGCGATGCAGAACACCGTTAAATTGGTTCGAGCTTAAGAATCACAGTTTAATTGTACCTGATTTGATGCGAGAGGTGGAAGATAAGGTTAAAATAGTACAATATAATCTCAAGAAAGCAGCAGACCGACAGAAATCTTATGCGGATCTAAAGAGAAAAGACATAGAGTTTGAGGTTGGTGAAAAAGCATTCCTTAAAGTTTCACCATGGAAAAGGGTGTTACGCTTTCGACGTAAAAGAAAGTTAAGTCCGAGGTATATTGGTCCTTATGAGATTTTAGAGAAAGTTGGCCCGGTGGAGTATCAATTAGCGTTGCCTCCGGAATTGAGCAAGATTCATAATGTTTTTCATGTTTCGATGCTTAACAGATATCGATCAGATCCTACTCATGTGATATCACCGGTAGAGGTCGAAATTCAACCTGATTTGACTTATGAGGAGGAACCAGTGAGGATGCTTACTCGTGGAGTTAAAGAATTGAGAAACAAAGCTATCCCATTGGTAAAAGTTCTTTGGCAGAATCATAAAGTGGAAGAAACCACTTGGGAAACGAAGGAGTCAATGGAAAAGCAATACCCACATCTTTTAAAAATAGGTACGTTTTAAAATTTGAGGACGAATTTTCTTAAGGGGGAATTGTAATACCCCAATAGTTGTTTAGTGAACAAATAGTAAAGATTTGAAAGTTGGTGGTTTTAGTTCAATGACTAAAACGAAAGATTTTAAAGTTTAGGGGTTAAAGTGAAAAGTTGAGAAAAGTTCAAAGACTGACATGGTAATTTTCCCAATAATTATTTTTATTTTATAAATAAATAGATCACCTAAGGGTGTGGATCGAATATAAAATGGTTGATTCGATTCGATGTCTCTATTATTGGGAAATCACATTTAAAGTTTAAATTGAATTCTAGTAATCGTATGAGCCCGAAATATTATGAAATTTTTATGAGAGTCATAAGAAGGCTTATTGGACTGGATATTTCAAAATTGAATCATTTTTAATCGATTTATACTCGATTAAAGATAGTATTTTGAAATAGTGCATAATGGCATTTTTTAAATTATACGAATTTATTAATGGCATTTTAGTCATTTTGCCCCAACTTTTTAATTAAAATTAACTATGGAAAAGTGATATTATTAGGTGTCAACACCTAATTGGTCATAACTAAAGGGCGAATTGGTAATTTTGTTATTTAAGGAGATTTTTTTTAGTATATTAAGTTAAATAATTCCATTTGGCATAGAAATTAAAGGAAGAAAATACTAGAAATTCTCTTAATCTTTCTCCTCTTGGCCAAATTCCATATCTAAGGTAAGAAAAAAATTTTGATTCAATTTTTAGCTTGATTGGGTTGGTTTCTAGCTTGAGACATGAAATAGAAAATTAATCTCCTTTGAATTCTCTTTCATTTAGTATAATTTTTGCATAGTTTCCATGTTTGTATAATGAGATTTAAGATTAAGGTTTTGAAGAGCAATTAAGGGTTTTACGATTTATAGATTGTTTAAGTTAGAATTGAAGTTATACTGTTGTTTCTATGCTTGAATTGATAAAAGCAACATGATTTGTGTTTTAGGTTGAACTTGAGAATATTGAAAATATAGGGGGAACTCTTGCAAAAATTTCATTTGAGATGGAAATGATATTAGAAGCATGAACATGGTGTTTTAAGGATGAAATCATGCTTGAATCAAGTTGAAGAATATGGCCAAAGTGACCTTTCAAATTCAGTTAAGTAGGAAATATTAGGGAAAATTATGGAAAATTTTCCCTAAGCTTAGAAATGATGTTAGAATGATTCTACAAGCTTTAGATTGTGAATTTAATCAATTTGGAAGTTTGTAAAGTGTTGAGGATCAAAATGTAAAGTTAAAGAATCACAAGACTGAAGTGGTACGACAAAGGACAATTTTGAAAGATTTGAAAGTTTAAAGGTTAATATGGATGTTGTGAAAAGAAGTTGAACTAGATGGAATTATAAGAAGTAATGATACAACATTGTATATCAAAGTAGTTTCTTTGAAATTTTCTCATAAAGGTTCTTAATAAAATTGTAATCTAACATGTACATTGGTTGTATGTGTTATGGCAAGAACAATTACAAATAGCTGAACAAACTCGAGATCTAAACAAATCAAGAGATAAAGAAAAAGCTTCGGAGTAATACATTTGGTACATTATTAGTGAGGTATAAGTTGAGTGCTTTTATCTGTTTTGAAATGCATTTTATTAGACTCTTATAAAGTCTATCTATGGCTTTTATTGAAATGATAACATGGTTTCTATATGAGTTATAGGATGATTTACAGGTAAAGGAAAAAGGTTAGTAATTGATAAGGTATGAACTGCCCTATTACGTTTTATTTTTGACAAGTTATTTTATATAAATTTATTGCCTAAGTTTATGATAGAGAGTTACAGTATAGTGGCATGCCATTAGAGGTCTAGCAGGCAAGGGCTACAGTATAGCTATACACCGATCTTCAGATCTATATGTTTTCAGCAGCTATATGTCTATATGTTTCTGGCACTTTTTGTGTCTATATGTTATCGTCACTATGGTGACTAGTACTCAAGGAGTACCGACCTTGCATACTTTAGTTTCTCTTTATACAATTCTTGGCCTAATTATAAAGTAAATGTATATGAAATTTCACCATTTCTTATTTATGATTGTTTAAAAGTATAAAAAGGTTTGTTATGATTTTGCTTAACCATGTTTTCATTTATTTCGATACTTAATTTTTAATTATTTATAATGCCTCACTAAATTTATACTTAGCGTGTGTATTTTGCATGTGCACACATAGGTTAATACAATGTGGTGGTAAGTAGCATTAGCTTGGGTGCAGTTGGACGAGCAACTACTACAGGTTATCATAGTAGTTATTTTGACATCCTATATGATGTATTATTAGTGGCATGTATAATATTAAATCCTTGTGTTCTGTGTAAACTAAACTCTACTAACTTTATATTTTATTATGGTTATGGTAAAACATGGACTAGTATTATTTATTAGATGATTTAAAATGGTTTATGAATCTTTTAGTAGACTTATTTTTCAAATGGGTAAAAACAGTCTTGAAATTCTACTCTAGACAGTGACTTTGAAAAATTGCTATAAATTCCACATATTAATTTAGAAGATGAATTTTATATGTATGAACTGGAAATTGAGTCAAGTTTATTTAAAAAAAAACGGTGACTAATTTGGAGGTCTGTACTAAAAGTTATGAATTTTTTTCGAAGAAAGGTCAGAAAACTGGACAGCAGAATTTTTGAAAATCTTATACTGGGACGAGACTTTGTGAATTTTTATAAATTTTTGTAGATTTTATTAATTTTTTTGGAATATACCGTTGGAATCGTGTTTGAATCTAGTTTTTATCTATGTAAAGAGAGTTGAAATCCGATTTCTAAACTGTCCTGTAGAATACTATTTTACAAGAAACTGAATCTGAAATGTTTTTCAATAATGTTTTATAACATTGCCGACTCGTATTTGGAAACGAATACGGGAAGGTGTGTTACACTCATATTAGAATAACTTCCTAAGAATCAAAAGTGGTATCATTCTTTTAGACATAGTTTTGGGATATTACAATTCTCCTCCCTTAAAAAGAATTTCGTCCTCGAATTTCCTAAGTTGAACAAACAAGAATATTGTTCTGCTATAGCAGCTTCAAGTTTTCAATTTGCTTCTTCCAGTTTGTGATTTCTTCACAAAACCTTGGCAAGAGAGACTGTTTTAACACAGGGTCTTTTAATTTACAGTCGATGATCTGAATTGGTTCTTCTTCATAGGACAAGTTGGATTAAAATCTATTTCTCTAGATCTAGCATAAGGGAATGATCAGATTAATCTGCAATTCATGGAAACATGTATTACATTGTGAATCTTGTTACATTCATCAGGAAGAGCCAGCCGATAAGCAACAAGGTTGATTCTTTTAATAACCTCAAAAGATCAAATGAAACCAAGATTAAGCACTCATTTCTTTCCTTCCAGAATCCCAATACTTTCTCCCATGGTAAGATATTCATGATCTGTAATCCCCTCAACCCGGCATAGTCGCCCGACTGAATCGAGAGAACTATATTAGGTTTGCCGAAGCAAACCGAAGAACGACTATGAAAACCCGGTCCATTTTTTCTTTTTATCTTGTCTAGATGCAAATTATTAATCCTACATGTATATACTTGCAGCAGTTAAATTTCCAGAGAAAATGGATCACGGAAAGGCCACCAATTGCATATCATGCGTTTCAGGGACTAAATTGCAAAACTGATAATTTAAAGGATCAAAACTGAAAATAAAGTTACCAATCCTCAATTAATCCATTTACATGCTCATATGACAAATTCTAGGTCGTTACGATCATTCAAACTCAGATTCCAAAATGAAAAAAGCAAAAAGCTTCAAGATTCTAAAATAACCGATTTAATGATAGCCGTACCGGTACGTGTACAAGTGTTTCGATATGCCCTTATGATTTCAAAAACTCATATTGTAGTAGCTAAAACCCGTACTGAAATGTTTGCTTGCAAAGGCTTATTCTTATCAAACACCTACCCGCGTATCGAAACGCTATGCCTGAAATGGCCTAGCCGTACCGATACGGGGTCACATGTTTCGATACGCTTGGACCTGTAATGTCCTAAATTATTGTTTAATCATACTTTAATGAAAACAAAACCACTTATACATGCTTCAAACACTTATACAACATCACCAAAATACATTTCCTACCAAAGCAACACAGAAACATCAACCAAACAAGGCATTCATACAAACTTGTTGATCTGTAGGCATGCTTCCTAATATCATTCCACCAAACAACAAAAACTCACATTTGATACCTTTAAGGCATACTCAACATGTTTGCACAATTATTGCATCATACCAAACTTGCCTGAATCATCAAAACATGGCAACCACACCAAAATAACTAGATGCAATCCTAACCACACATCTTGCATCAAAATAGGCAATGATTCACACAAGTCTAACAACAACAAACCAACATGAAATCTGGCATTTCACGTGCTTAAAAACAACGGAAAACAAAATTATAAACCTCAAAACATGGTGAACATATTGCCTTATTAACCAGAATCATAAACCGAGTTCATACTCAAAGTAGTCTTTGTCTTAGGATCACTTTAGCCTTGCCCTTGCTGCCCCCAAATCTTAATACTCTGCATCATTAAGAAAAATAGAGCGTAAGCACGAATGCTTAGTGAAGATGCTCATAAAACAATCATGCATTTTAAAACATTTGAAACCAAAACACTTGTTCCCAAAACATGCTTATAACCAAAGCATTTTCCTTGTCTCCAATCGAGACATGCATAAACACCCTTATGCAACATCATATGCATATTCCATGCTTAGATCCTAAAGCATTAAATCCTAAACCATGCTTAAATCCCAAAGCATTATCAAATAAAACATGCTTAAATCCCAAAGCATTGCATAATAGGTTCAACACATGAACTTTCACATATATTGGCATTAATAGTGACCCGAATAGACTACCCTCTATCCAACATATCGGATACACGGATCTCTCATACCATGCCTAGTTAAACTGCGTGATATACCCAAACCTTGCCTAGTTAAATCGTAAGATTTGACACCCTTGCCTCGTTAAACGCTAGATTTACCCTTGCCTAATTAATCTACAAGTATACCAACCCTGCCTAGTTAAACCGCAAGATCACCATCAAATTGGGCTGCCTATTTAAACCGCATACCAATGAGTTCCTAATAGTCTGAGTGGCATTGTTAAACCGCCATACCTCAAGAACCCATGGCCACGATCCATTTTTTTCATATTTTATAGTGCACTTTAATCCTATGGCATGCCAACTATATCTGATTGTTTCTTACCTTGTCACATAGCCAATATATCATTTACAAAACCATTTACTTACTGTTTTACAATGCATTATATAAAACACCACATATGCAAATCACATTGCCCAAGCAATAACACCATTCCCAACCGGAATGTAATCCAATGCTCATTAGCATTAAATATACTTTAAATCCCTTGCATATGTACTTAAAAATTATGCTTTTCTAGTAAGTAAATCATATCATGTTTATCACCAAAACATGAGAACAACATGGCCATATTTAAGCCGATATTCAAGAGCAAAATAAGGTAAACTTACTTCTGAGCTTAGGTAAGTGTCTCACGCTTGCCCTAAACTCCCAACAGCCTTTACAAACCTTTGTAAAGCTTTTAAAAACCATTTTCAACTCACTGATACACTTCGCCTTGCATGCCAATGCGAATCGAGCTCCCAACAAGCAACAATCAATGTTAAACTTCATCGCCTTGATGATCCCCTGTTTAACAACATAAAACGAGAGGATAAATGCATTAAAATGCATTCAAACCATTGCCTAACAGCAATTTCCCGCAACTCCCAAGTTGCCCACTCAACAACTATCCCAAACATACCGAAATCATCCCCAAACACTTCCAAAACTTAACCCAGCCATAATATAACGATTCAATCCATAAGACCTCATCAATTAATAGCTAAAAACCCTTTCCCAACATCCTTTTACTTCCAAAAATGACAAAACTCAATTATTACCACAAAACACAAATCTAACAACCTAACAATTAGAGATTTAAGAGTTTCGGGATTCCATTGATAAAAACAACTTATCAACAACATAATATACCCAAAATATGTTTAAAATCAATATTAAACACTGGAAATAGATCCACTTCAAAACTTTCACTATTCCATCAATTTCACCCAATTAATTCAATTAAACATTGTAAAACATGAAAAATCAGTTTATAAATCATGAATCAAGAATCAAACACTTGGGAAAATCAATAAAGAACCATTCAATAAGGAGTTCACAGACCTTACCCCTATTGGGAGATTTCTCCTTCAATTAGCTTGTTTAAAACTAAGAAAACACAAGATTTCAACGAGATTTTGAAAAACAAATTTAAAGATTCAATTATAAATCAATAATCTAAGTAAAAAGATCTCTCACCTCTAGATTTTGATGAAAACTTTAGTGTTTGGCTGAGAAAGAAGTGAAGAGAAAGGTTGAGAGAAAAGTTACATCAAAATATCATGAAAAAAGGTTAACTAACTTTTAATATCAAAGATACCTTTAATTAACTTTTGAAATACATGTTAAAATTGTAACCCCCTCGACCCGGCCTAGTCGCAAGACCGAATCGAGCGAGCTACATTAGGTTTACCGAAGTAAACCCTAAAGAATTAAGCCCGAAACCTGACCATTTTTTCTTTTATCTTGTCTAGATGCAAAATTATTATCCTACATGTACATACTGATTCCTGTGAAAACTCAAATCAATCGGGCATCGAATTGACATCCTATTGATCACATATGCGATATAGGGACCAAATTGCAAAATTAGAAAATTACTAGGTCTTAACTAATTCTTATATTACCAACCTTTAACTAAGCAAGTTTTATGCCTACATGTCATAAGTCAGCTCAAAAGGATAATTAATACTCATTCAATTGCATCCACACATTCAGGGACTAAAATGCAAGAAATCAGAACTTCAGAACATCCCAAATAACTGATTTAACGGTAGCCGTATCGGTATGGCTACTTCCGTTTTGGTACACCCTTGCTGATTCAAAACCCCAATTTTCTAGTAACCAAAATTAGTTCCGATACGCCCCCGCGTATCGGAACACCCCTCAATTTAACACTATGTCGTACCGAAACAGGTACCCGAACACCGAAACGTTGGCCTAAATTGCCTTGGCCCGTACTAAAATGATTGCCCGCATACCAATATGCTAAGATTGAAATGGATTACCTGTACTGAAACAGGGACACCTGTATTAGTATACCTGGACCTGAAATGTCCATTTTTACTGGTTTAACAAGCTTTTGATCAATCCAAAACATCCTAACAAGACCCTAACATACATCCAACATATTCAAGGATCAAATCACACCAAGGCAACTCAACTTCAACATCAATTCATGCCATTAAACTTCAAAAGGAAATCTAGAGGCATGCTTCCTAGAAAACCAAACAAGCAAAGCATGAAACTCCAAACCATCACCACAAACAATCATTAATGGCCATTAACAAGCAGGAAGTTTAACAAAACACCTCCCAAAATAACAAAGGAGCCCCCATTGCCCTTATTATTTATAGTCTATACCAAAAACATACTTTGGTGATCAAGTCTTGTTGTGATCCCTTGCTTTCTGCTTCCTTCCAAGCTCTTAGTTCTCTGCATTGATGGAAAGAGAGCGTAAGCACACTAGGCTTAGTGAGGAGTGCTCAAAAACAACGCACCATCAATGCATTAAAATCATTTTCAACATTACATTGAAATCTCATTTCAAACACCCTTTAAAACATTATAATGCCTTTAAAACCCTGCACTTAACATCTTTTAAACCAACATATTACCATATACAACATGAATCATTAACCAACAACAAATCGCATTGCTAACCTCAATTTAAGCCTTCCCATGCATAACAACCATATGCATAGCTTAAAGAGTAAAACATGTATAAATCACATCATACAACATACACCTTTAAATGATACATCAACAATTATATTGCCCACAAGTGATAATTAACCAAGTTCCATTTCCAAAAGAGTTCATCGGATACACGGATTCAACAAGTGTTCTCCCAACACTTCAAGCCACTCAACCGAAAATAGTGATACAATCACAATCACAGTACCTAACAACCGGGGACACTTTCAACCTACAGAGACACCAACCCTTACCTCGATTAGATGCTTAATCCACTAACAGGAGTTTATGGTACTGTAAAACCCATATACTATTAGGGTACTTGGATGGAGTTTTTGGTACACGGATCTAAACCCCTCAACATCCAAGGCGACATATTATAGTACACTATCAATCCTATGTCCGGCCAACTATATCCAATAAAAATTTTAAAACCACTATAATTAACCATTTACCTCACTGTTTTCAACAAGCATTAACCAAACCAATTTTCCAAAGCAACAACCATGATTTAAAACACAAGTATAAACCATATACTTACAAGGATCACTTACCATGTGCATCCTTAAGCATTTCATGCTTAAAAACAATATCTCAAATACTCTAAATCATGCTTAAATAGTAAGTACAATGTAAATCAAAACAAGTACATAAAAATCATTTTTACACTAGCACGACCGAGAGAGAAAACCACTTTATACTTACTTACGAGTTTAAACCAGCGTATCAAGCTCAGTTTAAACTCCCATAAACCACCTTTAAAACATTCCAAAGCTGGAATCCACGTTCTCACTCACCGATACATGAAACCTTGATTTGCCGATGTTAAAACAAGCATCCGAAGCCCTCAAAGATTCACTGATCACTTTCGGATCCATCTCCCTGTTTTAACCACATTACAACAGAGGATTAATGCATCTCAATGCATTCAAAACACTGCAACATCAATCCTTCACGGATTCTCACATTCCTTTCACAATTACCCAACCACAACAACTGAAGACATCATCTAATCCTTTCCAAACAAAACCCAGCCGTAATCTAACAATTAAACTCCTTCAATAACATCAATTAACACTTAAAAATAGGATTAACTCATCCAAATACTCCCAGCAATTAAACAGCCACCACAACTCCGCAAAAACACAAATCTAACAATCTAAATCAATCTTCAACACTGGAAAACAAATCCAATACGAATCTTATACCATTTCATCAAATTCACCTAACTAAATCAATTAATTCAACATAAAAACACAAAATCAGATTATAAACCATAAATCGAGGATCAAACACTTGGGAATATCAATAAAGAATCATTCAATAGAGGAGATCACGTACCTTACCCCTATTGTGTGATTTCCCCCTCAATTTGCTTGTTTAAAGCTAAGAAAACACAAAATTTCAATGAGGTTTTGTAAATCAAAGTTAAATAATCAATTATAGATCAAGAATCTCAATAAAAAGGATCTCTCACCTTTGGTTTTTGATGAAAACTTGAGTGTTTGGCAGACGAGAAGTGGAGAGAAAAAGTTGAGAGAAAAGTTACGTCAATTTTCATTAAAACCAAATAACTAACTTTAATATCAAAAATCTCTTTTTATTATCCTGTAAAACACATGTTAAAATGATTTAATTGAAGGGAGAAATCACCAGCAAAAACTTGGTAAAATAGCTCCTTAAGGATTCTAAGAATTTGATCCTTTTCATTTTAGTAACCTTTAAAACAGTTTTCAAAAATCGCATTTTGGTCACTTACCAAAATGTTACCCTTCCAAACCTCATTTTCCAAAATTGATTGCACCAATATTTTTAATATATTAAAATATTACTTTTAACCATTTTTCCATATTTTATCTTACCGAAAAATATTTACTTCCGAATCCGACTTGAATCCATAACCCGGTCCACCAAACCGTTCAATAAACCTCAAAACCGCTAGGCCCAAAACCAGGGCATTACAAAAATAACTTAATTGAAAGGAGAAAGCACCAGCAAAAACTTGGTAAAATAGCACCTTAAGGATTCTAAGAATTTGATCCTTTTCATTTTAGTAACCTTTAAAACAGTTTTCAAAAATCGCATTTTGGTCACTTACCAAAATGTTACCCTTCCAAACCTCATTTTCCAAAATTGATTGCACCAATATTTTTAATATATTAAAATATTACTTTTAACCATTTTCCATATTTTTATCTTACCGAAAAATATTTACTTCCGAATCTGACTTGAATCCATAACCCGGTCCACCAAACCGTTCAATAAACCTCAAAATCGCTAGGCCCAAAACCAGGGCATTACAAAAATAACTTAATTGAAAGGAGAAAGCACCAGCAAAAACTTGGTAAAATAGCACCTTAAGGATTCTAAGAATTTGATCCATTTCATTTTAGTAACCTTTAAAACAGTTTTCAAAAATCGCATTTTGGTCACTTACCAAAATGTTACCCTTCCAAACCTCATTTTCCAAAATTGATTGCACCAATATTTTTAATATATTAAAATATTACTTTTAACCATTTTTCCATATTTTTATCTTACCGAAAAATATTTACTTCCGAATCTGACTTGAATCCATAACCCGGTCCACCAAACCGTTCAATAAACCTCAAAACCGCTAGGCCCAAAACCAGGGCATTACAAAAATAACTTAATTGAAAGGAGAAAGCACCAGCAAAAAGTTGGTAAAATAGCACCTTAAGGATTCTAAGAATTTGATCCCTTTTCATTTTAGTCACCTTTTAAAACCAGTTTTCAAAATTTACATTTTGGTCAATAACCAAAATGTTACCCTTCCAAAAACCCATTTTCCAAAATTGACTTCACCATAAACCTTAACATATAAAATAATGATTTTTGCATATTTTTCCACAATTTTAACACCTTCAAAAACATTTAATTCGATTTAATCCTGAAACCGACTCGAATCTCTAATTGTTGTCTATCGGACCTTCGGACCAACCTTTGAAACACCTAGCCCCAAAAAATGTGGTGTTACAACTCTCCCCCACTTAAGAAATTTTATCCTCAAAATTTACATGGAGGGAACAAATGTGTATACTTCTCCAACATGCCTTCCTTACTTTCCCAAATGGTTCCTCAACACCACGGTGCCGCCACAAAACCTTGAGAAGCTCAATCTTCTTGCCACGAAGAATTTTAATGCTCATAGGGATCCGACCGATACCTCCGCAATAGAGATACATGGAATACATCATGTATTTTCTCAAGCTCGGGAGATAACCTCAACCGATAAGCCACAGGACCTACACGTTCCACAATCTCATATGTTCCAATAAACCTCAGACTAAGCTTATCCTTACGTCCAAACTGCATCACCTGTTTCCATGGTGACACTTTCAAGAACACATGATCGCCTACCCCATATTCAATTTCCCTATGCTTCAAATCCGCGTAAGATTCCTGCCGATCCGTAGCTACTTTCAAGCTATCACACACAAGCTTTACTTTTTCATCTGTGTCTTTCAACACATTCGGTAAGGAAACATGCTTTTCCCTACCTCAGGCTAACACAAGGGCGTACGACACCTCCGACAATATAATGCCTCATATGGTGCCATCTGAATACTTGCTTGATAGCTATTATTGTACGCAAATTCAACCAAAGGTAGATGTTTCTCCTAGGTTCCTTGAGACTCAATAATACAACACCTCAACATATCCTCCAAAATCTGGATAACCTGCTCAGACTATCCATCTGATTGAGGATGATACGCGGTGCTGAAATTCAATCTCGTACCCAAAGCCCGGTGTAGACTCACCCAAAACCTCACTATGAACCTCAGATCCCTATTGGAAACAATAGACTTTGGTACCCTGTGCAGACGCACGATCTCATAAATGTACAAATCTGCTAACTTGTCCAGGGTGTGCGTCGTATGCACTGGCAGAAAATGTGCACACTTCGTAAGCCGATCTACAATTACCCAAATGGAATCCTTTTTAGCCGGAGTCAACGGTAACCCTGACACAAAATCCATGGTGATTCTCTCCCATTTCCATTCCAGAATTCTCAATGGTTACAACAACCCAGATGGAAACTGATGTTCAGCCTTAACCCGCTGACACACCGAACACTTAGAAACAAACTCTACCACATCTTTTTTCAAACCAACCTAATAGTACATTTCCTTTAAATAACGATACATCTTGGTACCACTGGGATGTATAGCAAAAGGACTAGAATGTGCCTCCGCAAAAATAGTATGCCTAAGCTCTGAAACCTCCAGCACCACTATTCAGCCCTTAAAGCACAAAACACCATCATCATCAAAACGAAAATTCGTCGGATTTCCATCCGCTATGTCCCTAACATGCTCAACCAAATAATCATCATATGGTTGCTTAGCTTTAATCAACAGTCACAACGTGGGCTTAACTTGCAACGCAGCCAACAACCCACCTTTCCATGTCACACTCAACCTTGCAAACATAGCTCTGAGCTTAACTGCAACCTTATGACTCAACGCATTCGCAATCACATTGGCTTTTTTGGGATGCTACTCAATTGTTAAGTTTTAATCTTTAAGCAACTCCAACCATCTTCGTTGCCTAAGGTTCAAATTCTTTTGTGACATCAAATATTTCAGACTCTTATGGTCCGTAAAGACTATACACTTCTCGCCATAAAGGTAGTGTCTCCAAATTTTCAAGGCAAAAGCCACTGCCGCAAGCTCTAAATCATGAGTCGGATAGTTGTGCTCATGAACCTTCAACTGTCTTGACGCATAGGCCACAACCTTTCCATCCTGAATCAGCACACAACCCAAGCCCACATACGATGTGTCACTATAAACCACAAACTCCTTCTAAGATTCAAGTTGAATGAACATAGGAGCATGTGTCAAAACCTCCTTCAACTTCTCAAAACTCTGTTGCTGCTTCTCCGTCCACACATAGGGAACATTCTTTTGTAACAACTTTGTCAATGGTACTGCAATACTTGAAAACCCTTCTACAAAGCGACGGTAATAACCAGCCAGCCCAAGAAAATTGTGAATCTCCAAGACAGATTTAGGTTGCTTCCAATTGAGAATAACCTCAATTTTCTGTGGATCAACACGAATACCCTTCGCAAAAACTACATGACCTAAAAACATCACCTCCTTGAGCCAAAACTCGCACTTGCTCAACTTGGCATACAAATGATTATCCTTTAACACTTGCAATACAATCTGTAAATACTGATCATGCTCCTCCTCGGTATGAGAGTACACGAGTATATCATCGATAAAACCACCACAAACTGATCAAGGTATTCATGAAACACCCTATTCATTATGTCCATGGAGGCAACCGGGCATTTGTCAAACCAAACGACATCACCAAAAACTTGTAATGCCCTTACCTCGTGCGAAACGTAGTTTTATGCATGTCCATATCTTTAACCTTCAGCTGGTAATACCCTGATCTTAAATCAATCTTGGAAAACACCGCTGCCCCAAGAAATTGATTGAACAAGTCATAAATCTGCGGTAATGGGTACTTGTTCTTCACTGTCAACTTATTCAACTGCAAGTAATCAATGAACATACACATCTATCCATCATTCTTCTTCAAAAAAAATTGGGGCACCCCAAGGTGAAATACTAGGTTGAATGAACCCATGGTCCAACAACTTCTAAATTTGCGTTTTTAACTCTTTCAACTCTTTTGGTGCCATCCGATAGGAGCAATAGACACCAGAGTCGAACCCTCATACATCTCTATACCGAATTCCACCTCTCTATTAGAAGGTAATCCTAATAACTTTTCAGGAAACACCTCCAAAAATTCACAAACAGCTCGAATGTCCTACACTCGGACACCCTTGGCCTCTGGATTCATGACGATAGCCAAATAAGCTTGACAACCATCAAACATCATCTTCTCCGCTCGAGTAGCCGAAATAATGTTGGATAAGAACTTCACATTCTCACCAACCACGACAACTTCATAATCATCGGCTAACTTAAAAGAAATCCTTTTGGATTCATAATCCACCACCGCCTTGTGCTCACTTAACCAATTCATACCCAGAATAACGTCAAAACCATGGAATGTCAATTCCATTAGATCCGCGGCAAATTCATAACCTTGTACAACCAAAGGACAACGCCTATAAAACCTTATAGAAGTAACCATCTCCCCAAAGGAACTAGTCACTAACATGCCTACATCTAAGATCTCAATAGGAACGTTAAGCAAAGATGCATGGCCACTCAAGATATAAGAATTAGTAGACCCCGAATCAATCAAAGAAAACAATAACAAAGACTTCAAGGTAAAGGTACCTGCGATCACATTGGTGTCATTATTCCCCTCGCGATGAGCATAGACCCGAGTTGGTCCACCATTGTCCGGTCGCACATCAACTACATGTGCTACAACCTTCTGCCCATCCTCTCACCTCTAAAAATTACCCCTGCCTCAGCCTCAGCCCCTAGTAGGTGCAGCAACATGGATCAATGCATCCCTTATAGCATGAGGAAAATTACGCTTTATATGCTCATAAGATCGACATATCCAGTAACCTTCAGCGATGCCCCAACACATACTCGTGTGGCACCTTCCACAACGTTCACACTCTGGAACAACACGAGCTACCTGATTGCCTTAACTAGCACCACCACCACGCATGTGATCTGGCTTGTGTCTCTTATTCTGAAACCTCTTATTCTGCTTCCCAGAATAACTAGAGTCCACCACTCTCTTACCCAAACTCACACTCGTAGCCTGAACTGATGTACCCAAAGACTTTCAATATCCTTGGCCCGATTAACCAACACATCAAATTTTGTGTAATCTGCGGCCAATAGATATGTCTTAATATCCTTCATCAAACCATAGAGGAGCCTATCACATCTCTATTGTTCATCGAGGACCAACTTCGAGGCATACTGACTCAAACGAATAAACTTTACTTCATATTCGGCAACAGACATGCCACTCTGCGTCAGCGACATAAACTCACGCTTCTTTGCGTCCAAATACTGGTACCAAGATACTTTCTCTTGAAAGCTCTCCAGAAGAACTCCCAAGTCAAATCTGCCTTGGGAACACCCGTAATCATGGTCACCCACCAATGATATGCATCACCTTGCAATAGGGACACAATACAACCCAACTTGCGCTCCTCATTGCAACCCATCTGGTTCAAAATACGGATTGTCTTCTCTAGCCATCCCTCGGCCGCATCAGGACTCAAACCCTAAAATTATGCACCTACCAAACTCCGAAGACGTTTTAAGGGTAAACCTTGATTAGCTACCACAACAGGTGTTGATGCTTGCACTCCAGCCACCGCTGCCTAAAATGCTCCCGTCATCACTTGGATTAACGGAGTCAGCCCCAACATCAACAGGAGGAACCAACGAAAGAGGATGAGGTAAAACATTAGTGAGATTCCCTTCTTCAACGTTATTATGCCCAACTCTGGCATTAATAGCCATCGAATGCATCTCACGTCGAGCCATTCTAACAAAAGCATAAAAACACATTAAAGTTAGGCTACCATAAGGAAAAGGATCCAAGACAACCTTATAAAACATTTTTAAACCTTGGTAATAGGCAATGTGTTCCCAATTTACACCCCAACATGATATTAAACAATCACCGAACATATACACAATCACCGTGCAATTCAAACATCACTTACTAATCAAACAACAACATAACAACAACATGCCAACTTTTTGAAACCTGGATCTGATGCGACCAAATATAACCCCCTCGACCCGGCCTAGACGCCCTCCCGAACTGAGAGAACTACATTAGGTTTGCCAAAGTAAACTAAAGAACAATTACGAAAACCCGGTCTATTTTTTTTTATCTTATCTAGATGAAAATTATTAATCCTACATGTGTATACTTGCAGCGGTTAAATTTTCAAAGAAAACAGATCACGAAAAGACCACCAATTGCATATCATGCATTTCAGGGACTAAGTTGCAAAACTAATAATTTTAAGGATCAAAACTGAAAATAAAGTTACCAATCCTCAATTAGTCCATTTACATGCTCACATGACAAATTCCAGGTCATTACGATCATTCAAACTCTTACAATTGCATTCACAAAACTCCAGGACCAAAATGAAAGAAGCAGAAACCTTTAAGATTCCAAAATAACCGATTTAACGATAGCCGTACCGGTATGCGTACAAGTGTTTCGATACGCCCTTATGATTTCAAAAACTCAGATTCCAGTAGCTAAAACCCGTGCCGAAATGCTTGCTCGTGTATCGAAACGCATGTCAAAAATGCTTATGACCGTATCGGAACACTTGCTCGAGTACCGAAATGCAATGCCTAAAAAGGCTTATCCGTATTGAAACACCTACCCGCGTATCGAAATACTATGCCTGAAATGTCCTGGCTGTACCGATAGAGGGTCACCTGTTTCAATACGGATGGACCTGTAATGTCCCAAATTGTTGTTTAATCACACTTTAATGAAAACCAAACCATTTATACATGCTTCAAACACTTATACAACATCACCAAAATATATTTCCCACCAAAGCAACAAAAAAACATCAACCAAACATGGCATTCATACAAATTGTTGATCTATAGGCATGCTTCCTAATATCATTCTACCAAACAACCAAAACTCACATTTGGTACCTTTAAGGCATACTCAACATGTTTTCACAATTATAGCATCATACCAAACTTGCTTGAATCATCAAAACATGGAAACCACACCAAAATAACTAGATGCATTCCTAAGCACACATCTAGCATCAAAACATGCAATGATTCACACAAGTCTAACAACAACAAACCAACATGAAATCTGGCACTTCACGTGCTTAAAAACCATGGAAAAACAGAATTATAGACCCCAAAATATGGTGAACACATTGCCTTATTAACTGGAATCATAAACCGAGTTCATACTCAAAGTAGTCTTTGTCTTAGGATCACTTTAGCCTTGCCCTTGCTGCCCCCAAACCTGAATGCTCTGCATCATTAAGAAAAAGAGAGCATAAACACATGCTTAGTGAGGATGCTCATAAAACAATGATGCATTTTAAAACATTTGAAACCAAAACACTTGTTCCCAAAATATGCTTATAACCAAAGCACTTTCCTTGTCTCCAACCGAGACATGCATAAACACCCTTATGCAACATTATATACATATTTCATTCAAACAAGTCTATATCCAAAGGAGGAGTGCAAGATTGATTTCAAGGGAAGGAAATGAACTCTAGGGTGAAAACTCAGAAATGGGTAGTCTAGAGCGATTCACAGAAAAAAGCAAAAAAACAACAAAAAAAGCAAATGATAAATTGATTTTTTGTTGATTTTTTTGAGGGTCTAATCTTGATTTTTTTGTTGTTTGCCATGACTTATCAAATTACTCCAATTTCTCAAATTTAGTAAAATAATATTTTGAGCCATTCACTTATATTTTAAACAAGCATCTTGTAGATAAATTGATTAGATACAAGAAAAGCAAAGGATTTCGTGTGTATTATTATGATGTACTAATCCTTTAAGTGCAGGCAGAATAGGAGGTGGCCTCGATACTTGTTTAATGATGGAAAGTATGGCAAGGAAAAGACATGATTCTGAGTGCCAATAACATTCAAATGAAGCTGCAAGAAAATGACACAAGTGATTATGAGGCAAAAAGAAAGAGCATGAGCCATCTTTTGGGAGCAAAGATGCAGCCAGATCAATCCATTGAAGGTTTTTGCCATTCAAAGGCAAGAAAACGAGACAAATGAGAGCAAAGATAACAGTTAAAGTCAAGCCGGAGTGGGGCAATGTTGCAAAAAGAACTTTACAGAACATCACGTGTTGGTAAACAAGATCTGCAAGCTAAAACAATAGTGAATCGTGATCTCTTTTAGAGCTATCAGGAAGAATTTTGTCAAAGAAGCTGAATGAAGATATAGCAAGAGCGGCTTTCCAATAAAAGAGTGATCCTCGATATTCAAATTGTGAGAAATACATAGTGAGATACTGCAAAAGATGTCCATGTGCTTAATCAATGAAGGCAAAGAAAGTTCCATTAGAACGAATAAAAGAAAATTGTTGCAAAAAAAAGGAAAAAAGAAGAGGAAAAAAGAAACATAAAAACTGAGAACCCGAAAGGGCATCTTGAGAAGAAAAGAAAAAGAAAATCTAAAGTGGAAACCTAAAAAGGCGCTTTAGAGAAAGGATGCAGAGACCCTGAAGACAGAACCTGAGTGTGAGATGGGTTACGCTGTCAGTAGAAGTAGTTTCAATGAAAGACGAAGTGATGAAATTTAGAGTTCCGCAGTAGATGAAAGTTTGCCCAAATGGTCATCAAGTGACAACATTCATGCATCATATATTTAGGCATTCATAAGAAAGAGAAAAAAAGGAAAAGGAAAAGGAAAAGGAAAAAACAAGAAAAAGAAAAGAGAAAAAGAAAAAAGAGAAAAAGAAAAAGAAAAAGAGAAAAGGAAAAAACAATAAAAAGAAAAAGAAAAAAAGAAAAAAGAAGGAAAAGTGAAAAGAAAAATGAAAAAGGGGAGGAAAAGAGAAAAAAAGGGAAAGAGAATAAAGAAAAAAAGAAAAACAAAAAGAAAAAGGAAAAGGAAAAAAAGAAAAAGAAGAAAGAGTGAAAAGAAAATAAGAAGAAAAAAGAAGAAAAATAAAGAGAGGAAAAGGAGAAAAAAGAATGAAGAGAAAAAGAAAAAGATGAGAAAAAAGAAGAAGAAGAGAAAAACGATTCAAGTTGCCAGGTTAAAAGCAAGATAGACCAACTTCAGGCTCAAATAAGGAGGATTCATAGTCTCAGCGTCTCCTGTTGAAGCACATGAAGTTTCTTATGATATACCCAAATTGTGCATTTTTACAATTAATGTTGTAAGGTTAATGATAAATTTGACTTTTGCAGGCATAGAAGAAGGTTGATCAACAGAGAAAGAAAAACAGGAGATGAGATTCCATATGAGTTTCAAATAGAAAGATCAAGATATCTTAGGCAGAATAAGCAATGACATCAAAGAACTCAACATTTCAAGCGAGAAATTGAAAATCTTTCATGGTATTTCAGATTGAATTTGAATTAATAAGAAGAGCTTGCTTATTCGACGCCTTTACAGAGAGGCAAACCAATGTTTGAAGAATTTTATAATAAGAAGAACAACTTCAAACCTGGGAAGATGAAGCGTTTCATAATGAGAATAACAACTTCAAATTCCATAGTTCGACAGAGAGATGGAGAATTTCGTAATGAGAAGAATAGCTTCAACCTAGGAAGATGAAGAATTTCATAATGAGAAGAACATCTTCAAATTTCATAGTTCGACAGAGGGATGAAGAATTTCGTAATGAGAAGAATAGCTTCAAACCTCGAAAGATGAAGAATTTCATAATGAGAAGAACAGCTTCAAATTACACATTTTAGTAGTTGTTTGAAGAATTTCATAATAAGAAGACCAGCTTAAAACCTCGGAAGATGAAGAATTTCATAATGAGAAGAACAACTTCAAATTCCACATTTTAGCAGATGTTTGAAGAATTTCATAATGAGAAGAACATCTTCAAACCTCAGAAGATGAAGAATTTCATAATGAGAAGAACAACTTCAAATTCCACAGTTCGGCAGAAGTTTGAAGAATTTCGTAATGAGAAGAACAGCTTCAAACTTCAACATTGTTCATAACAAAAGACCTGCCTTTCAGAGGATGACCAAAAAGTCTAGACAAAATTCGTGTATTTTCAGACTTTGCTCTATCCCTGTTCCACAACAATGAGCAAAGAGGGGCAGCTGTTATACCCGAATTTTGACCGGGCTAATAATAAATAATAAATAAATAAATATACATATTAAAATACATAAATAACCAAAAATAGTCCATAGATGGCCAAAGTCCTTTTACAAATACCCAAAGCCCGAAACACAAATCTAAAGGCCCAATTTACATCCAATATCCATTTCAGTATCCCACAAACACAAAACCCATAATTCCTGCCCATTTCTCTTATTCTCGGCCAAAGAAACACAAAACTAGTTAAAAGCCTAATTTTCCCGCCCAAATGCTAGTCTGAAGGGACACGTGTCACGTGTCTATTGGCCCGAATCAAGTTCACAAGGATCTGTGTTTCCTTGAACCCAACTAGCATAGTTGATGTCATCATACCTGACACCCTATAAATACCTAGAGAGAGAAAGTCAGAAAACAATAATTAGTCATTAATTAAACTAATGAATAATAAAATATAATAATAGCTAATAATTGAGGAGAGAGAAGTTTACCCCTCGGGAGCCAAACTGCCTCAAAATTTGATTGGTCGTCGGACTGGATTACCGCCAGACTGAGGTATATTCCTCTCTGCCTTTTGTTTCCTGCAAAATAAATAAATCAAGTTAGCCAAAGATTTAAAATAATAAAATGTTTAAACTGAAAATAAAGCAAGGTTCTTATCTGGGGTGACCGGAGTGGTTTTTCGAAGACAACGACGGAGTTGAAAATAAGGTTTTTGGGTAGATTAGGCCGGGGAAGAAGGGGATCCTGTCCGATCTGGTTAGATTTAGGGCTTTTAGGTTGGAAATTAGGGTTTTTTGGGGGGTATTTTAGGGTTTCGACACGACAGTCAGAAATCGCCTCACGGCGGCCGACTGGAACCTCACGGTGGTAGGAGTTTCATAGGTTGCCGGAGGTATAGGTCGGCCGGAGAAGATGACCGGAGACAGTCATCGGTGATAACCGGCACCATCTTCGACGGCCGGAGAACATCTCGAGAAGAAGGGACGAGGCAGTAATGGATCAAAGGTGGAGGAGATGATGAACAAGGGTTGAGTTTAAGGAGATTTAAGCATTTGATCTTTGAGGAACAGGAGGTGAAAGTGTTTGGTTGCTTGAAATGAATCAAAAGAGGAAAAACTATGAATTCGGGTTGAATTCATATAGATTCTATGGGTTTAATCCAAAAAACAAGAAATGCATGTATTTTGGAGTTTGTTTCGGATTAAATGAAGGAAAATTGAAGAATACACTTTGAGTTTAGGATGAACAAGGCTTTTGATCTTCTTTAGGGTAGGTTTTTGGGCTTTTGGATGTTATGGTTAAGAGGAAATTAGGGGCTGAGAGAGTGTGTAGAGAGAGGGAATTCGGTCACAAATGAAGCAGAGGGCTAAAACTTGAGAATTTATAGCTCTCCCAAAGCGGCACCGTTTCAGTGTCAGGTTTGGGAGACCCGCGGAATAAATCCGGGTCGGGTTGGTGACCCGCGTGTTTTTACACGAGTATCATTTGGTTTTGGCCCAAAACTTTGCTTTTATTCAATTCAGCCCCTATTTCACCTAATTCGAGCCCAAACCTTTGTAATCCTCTCAATTTAGTCCCCATAATCCCTTAATTGAACCCCTAGGATTGTACTTCTTTCAATTGGGACAACATTGCCTTGTAATTGGACATTAAAATCTTCCAAACCTTTCAATTTAGTCATCATAATGAATAAAATCAGTTTTATATTTTTTAATTTGTTTTCAATTTAATTATTTATTTTAATTGTTTTATTTAATTAATTGCTTTAATTAAATATTTTAAAATTAGCATATAGTATATTTTTGTTAGATAATTAATACATTTAGATTTAATTAAATATTAGAGCCTTTAGTATAGGATCTCTAATTAGGTTTCAATAATTAAATAGGGTAGATAATTATAGTAATTAAAAGTATATTAAATATGATTTTAGAATCCAAATATGGATGGGGTTCCATTGTTTACAATGGAGTGTTATCACATGGGTTTCTTTAAATTATATTTAACATATTTCTTACTTAAAATTGATTACTAATTTAATTTTTTAGCTAAAATCAAATAATTGATAATTAATACATTGTAGTTAATTAAATGTATATCGAATAGAATCTTTGAGGTTCAAATCTGGATGGTGTTCCATTGTTTACAATGGGGTGTTATCTCAGCCTTGGTCGTAAAGGTGTACATTCGATATACATTTTTACTTATAAAATTGATTAAATAATTTGTTAGAGCCTTAATTAGGACTAGAACTTCAATTAATTAGAAGGATTAAATAATTAGGAATATGATTAATTTAAGGGCTTTAAATATATGGAAGGTATTCATGAAAATGGCATTTTCTCATAAAAGCCATTAAATTAATCATATTCCTAATTATTTAATCCTTCTAATTAATTAGAGCTCTTTTAGGATTAGAACTTAAAATTGACAAAACAATAAAATATCATTCATTAAAAACCTTTTATGTTGGAAATTCATTTTTAAACACGAATGGGGTGCCACCTAATGGGCTGCTTTTAATCTCGTATTCGAACAAAATGAATTTCCTAATAAAAGGATATATGCATACAGAATTTAAATTCAATTCATAATTATGGGATAAATTAAATTCAAATTGTTATTCAAAAATGCCAAAATGCCACATAAAATTAAAGGTGCCGATAACGGGCGTTTCGTAGGGATGCTAATCTTTCCCTACACGTAACTGACTCTCGAACCCACTTTTTTAGACAAAATCTCTGGTTTGTTTTTCGGTGTCCGGTCTACCTCGAAGTGATCGGTGGTGACTCTAAATGTTTTTTTAAGGAAAAAAAGGGAATCAAATTTAATACGAAAAACCCTAATTTTTAAGATTAAATTAAAAATGGCCAGAAAATCCTATTTTCTAAAAGATTGATCGTTAGGCTATTTTTCACATTCCCGGTTTTTTTCAAAAAAAATGGTTGCGACAGCAGGTATCTTCACTTTGCAACCCTTGTCATTGTTATCTCTGGTTGTTTTGGGGTCTACACTTTCGTTTGTCTCAAGTGAGCATGATCTTATGATGAATTATCATATGGTGATCGTAGAAGTTAACATGTTAGCTGCCGAGTATGAGGTAAAGATTGTTCACTTAAAAGTTCTGTCCCGAGGCTCTAGTGTGGTTAGCGCTAGTTGGGTTTAGACCGTTAGTCGGCATGGCAATTTGTGGAAGCGTCGAATGTGCTAGTGACATTCGAGATGTTGACGTATGGGGTATTCCTTAAATACTTGGTTTTGGGTAGTGATCAGAGTGGTGGTGTTCTCGTGTATTGTGGTACCGAGAAAGAGTTTTGCTTAAGAATAGAGGGTTGCTAGAGTATTTCTTTGTGTTGAAATTGATATTGGTATTGGGAATGTTATTAATAAGTGTGTACGTTGATCATGCACAGTGCACAAATACTTATATTTATATAATTAAATATGTCAGTACATGCATGCTTCTTTGGCCATGACATTAAGGTTTTGCATTCATATGCATAGACATCTAGGATGACAAATAATGAATACATATGTCTACACTTACGGATAACTTCTTAGAGACCGATGTGGTTTTGGTAGTTGGTCCTTTTAGAGAATTGGTTACCACTAGAAAGTTGTATAGATGGTGTCCCTTGGTTGTGCAAGGTCATGAGTTTGTCGTGAATCTAATGGAGTTACCATTCTATGGCTTTGATGTCATCTTGGGTATGAATTTGTTGAGTGAGCACAAGGCGGTTGTGGATTATGAATCCAAAATGATTTCTTTGAGGTTAACCGATGATTATGAAGTTGTGGCAGTTGGCAAGAATGTCAAATTCTTGTTCAGTGTAGTTTCAGCTACTTGAGCGAAAAGGATGTTCAAGAAGGTTGCCAAGCTTATTTGGTTGTTGTGATGAATCCTGGAATTAAGGATGTTTGGCTATGACACCGGTGTCCATTGTTTCTTATAGGATGCCACCGAAGGAATTAAAGAAGTTGAAGTCATAGCTTCAGGAGTTGTTGGATTATGGGTTCATCTGGCCGAGTGTTTCACATTGAGGTGCTCCGGTTCTTTTTGTGGAAGAGAATGATGGTTCAATGCAAATGTGCACAAGACTGCCTTTCATACAAGGGACGGGCATTGTGAGTTTTTGGTCATGCCTTTTGGTTTGACGAATGTCGTGGCTGCGTTATGATTATGATGAATGGGGTGTTTTATGTGTATCTTGATCAGTTCATGGTGGTGTTTTTAGACAATATTCTCATGTACTCTCGTACCTAGGAAGAACATGATCGGCATATGCGGATTGTATTGTAGGTTTTGAAGGATAATTAGTTGTATGCCAAGCTGAGCAAGTGTGAGTTTTGATTTAATTAAGAGATGTTCCTTGGTCATGTGGTTTCCGCGGAGGGTATTCATGTTGATCCACAGAAAATTGAGGTTTTTCTCAATTAGAAGCAACGTAAATCTATTCCGGAGGTTCGTAGTTTTCTTGGGCTGGCTAGTTATTACCGTCACTTTGTTGATGGGTTTTCTAGTATTGCAGCACCGTTGACGAAGTTGATGCAAAAGAATGTTCCTTATGTGTGGACGCAGAAGCAATAACATAGTTTCGAGAGGTTGAAGGAAGTTTTGACACATGCTCCTGTGTTGATTAAACCTGAATCTAGGAAGGAGTTTGTGGTTTATAGTGATGCATCCTACGTGGGGTTGGGTTGTGAGCTGATGTAATACCCCAAAATATGGTATAGGAGTATGACGCTAATTCGAGTATGCTTTAAATTGATTCGATAAATCTTTGAAGTAGATAATTAAATAAGTTAAGAACTTATAAGGAAATTTGAATAGTTTGTATGCTATTTTGAAATGGCTATTATGGAAAGTTTTATTTATTAAAGTTTTGCATGTAAAATTTATAGAAGTTTAGCACTATGATAGGTGTCTTTTGGAGAGGAAAAACATGTGGAAAGAATCGGCTGATGTAGGGGGAAAATAATTAAGTTGGATGATCATCTTCTTCCTTAACTTCACTAAAAACCGAACGCAAGGGGAAGGGAGAAAGAACTAGAGAAAGAAAGTTTACAAGTAATTGCTTAGTCAAAGTTAATTTATTGAAATTCATTCAGTTAGCTTGAGGATGAAGGTGATTTTACTTTTCCTTCCTCCTTATTCAGATTTTTAAATTTTAATAGTGGATCTTAAGTCCATAGATATCATGTTGTTGGTTGAATTGTTAGAAAAATTACAATTTATGCTATGTACATCTTGGTTCGAGTAAGTAGCATGTATATATGTATATATAATGACCTTTCTATGACTCCATGAAAATGTTAATTAGTGGAATGCTAAAATTGTTTGAAATAAGTCAAGCATTCGAATGGACCCTGTTGGTTGTGCAATTGACGTTCAAGCTTGAGTTAGGTATTGTTGTTTGAAAGTATAAGAGGGTTGTTTTGGTATGCTTAAATGTATATGATCATAATTACTCTATTTTATTTATACATAACCATGTAGTATACTGATTTTGATGTGTAAACATGTAAAAATGTATAAATAAATTGTTTGGCATGTATACGAATACCTATCGGACTGTTTTGCATAGATACATACGTTGGTGGACTGTTTTGTGGACTCAAATAAGGATATATGCATGTTAGAAACTGCTCTCATGAAAATAAATATATTGGGGGTTGATTAGGTGTATAAAATGTGTATGCAAGTATAATGGAATAATTCAGTATGAGTATGAACATTAGAGGAATGTTTTAAGTATATAAATGTGTGTATTGTTTTGAGTATATGTATGAGTAATTGGGAGAATTTGGACTGTTCTGAATAACTATGAATAAATTAGGGACTATTTTGACATATATATAGGTATACAAGTATATTCAATTGTTTCATATGTATATGGAAGTATGCTGGACTGTTTTGATGTGTACATAAAGGTATATGAGTTCAATTGTCCTGTTTTATGTTTACTTGAATATTAGTGGACTGCTTTGCATTTGTAAGAACATTAAAGAACTATTTAAGAAGTTAAATAGAATGAAAGGACTAAACTAGTAAACTAAGATGTGGGGTAAAGATGGTAAATTTGTAGGAAAGTTTTGTGGAATAGAGAACTGAAATCTTGAAACCATTTTGGGTTTATATATATGTTTGGATAAACGTATTGTTTGGTGTACAAATGAATATATGTATATTGGGATGAATTGTATGTATACGTGTATATGTGCGTGCTTTGGACTATTGGCAAGTGAATTGAATTGATTTTTAATGACTTGTTACTTTGTTGAGGTACATTATGATAAGGAAGAGTAGAAGAAATAAATTATTGGGAAGCTTGGGATGATTTTGGATTCAAGTATTTCGTAACTTCGAAATATAAGGTGAGTGTAGTTGTAATTATTCTGGGTGACACGGAGTTACCTCGGTCATTACTTTTATAGAATTGTTGTCTTAAATGTTCAAGTATGAATCACATATGATCATCCCGCATAAGGTTCACATAGAGCAACGTGGATTGGGTTATATATATGGCATTGAAGTTTCATGAATAAGGTATACATTGCATATGCATCATGAATGAATTGCATGTCATATTATGATGTTTAATGATTATTGAGTAGAAGTATAACTTTGTATAAGCTTTGCCATGAATTGATATCGAACCTTAATTATGTGAAAACATAAAATACAACGTCAATATGTAAAGATAAGAACTCATACTCTAAGGAGCTAAAAGCTCACCTTATGTTATAAAATACTAAGAAAAGAAACAAGTAAATACTTGCACCATAAGATTCTCCTTCTAATAATAATAAAGCATAAAAAGTTTAAGTTGCCTATACAATGTAAGTCCTTGGACACTTTGGCATGGTGCAAAGGTATAATTTGGGACCACGGTCCATGAGCTACGGCTCAAGGGTGACGACCCTATTTATATATGTGATATATTGGCGACAGTAGAAGGTAACAGGGGAGCTGATAAGGAGATTGGCGACAGTTGGTTGGATAGATAAGAAGTTAGGATTGTTATGTTCCGATACTAGCCATTTTTATGTGCTTTGAGCTATGTAAAACTCATACCAATATGGTCAAACTCGAACCAATGCTACACATGTCCAAATATGATCCAAGGCAAATGTTCTAAAAGTTATAAACCCATATAAGCTTAGTTATGATCTTTGAAAGATTAATAAGAGTTTCAATAAGACTTGATAAGACTCTGGTATTATAAGTTTGGACTTTGATAAGTTCGATAAGGAATTCGAGAGAATTCAATTAAATTTCTAAAAGATTTTCGATTAAGATTTGGAAGAACACGAAACATGATTAAGCTTCGTAAGATAAGCTCTAATCTTCTTAAAGTTAAAACTTAAGCATTTCATTGCCATTAATAAATCTTGGAATTTACTTCCATTTCCTTATAAATTGATGTCATTGATAATTATATTTCATGGTACACTACCTCACTTAGGCTATTTAAGCCTAATGCATTCATTATTCATGCATTTTCACGTTGGTTAAAGCTTGTGTATTTCTATTTAAGCCTAATGAACCAACGGTCAAGCAACCCCTACAACTTGCGTTTTCAACTCCTTCAATTCCTTTAGAGCCATGCGGTACGGCGTAATTGCGGTTAACCAATCCATACCCAATATCACATCAAAACCATGGAATGGCAACTCCATCAAGTCTACAACAAACACATATCCCTGAACCATCAGCGGACACCTACAATACAACCTCCTAACCATGACTGTCTCTCCAAGAGAACTAGTCACTCTAACACCCACATTAAGAATTTCAACAGATATATCAAGCAACTCAGCATGCTCACTCAAAATGTATGAATGAGTAGAACCAGAATCAATCAACGAATACAACGATTAAGACTGAAGGGTAAAAGTACCTGCGATCACATCAGTGTCATTGCGGCCCTCACGGTGCGTATATACCCTAGCCGGTCCACCTCCTTTAGGCTGGATAGCAATAGTATAAGCCACAGTCCTCTATCCCACATCTCGACGCTAAAATGGTCCACGACCATGACCACGACCCTACTGCGGAGCAACAACAGGTACAACACCTTGCCCACCTCGGGCCAACAACGGATAATCATGCCTCTGATGGTCGCCTGACCCGTAACTCCAACAAGCATTAGCCACCGTAGGCGTAGGTGCCGGACCCTCCCTGGCCAACCGCAGGCAATCTCGCCTCAAATGATCTCGGGATCCACAAACCCAACATGTGCTAAATGGTGTTCTAACCTAGGCACCCTACCCCTGGACTCCACGTCCCAGAACACCCCCGCCATGCCTTGGCTCCGGGTGAAACCTCCTGTCACGGTGTCTGTTGACCTGACCAGCGATATAACCCAAAATGACAGCTCTCTTACATGAACTAGAACCTCGCGATCCAGAAGCCAAACCTAAATTCTACTCCATATCCTTAGCTCGCGAAACCAACACATCAAAGTCGGTGTAATCAGCAGCAAGTATGTATGTCTTAACATCCTGCACAAGCCCATATCAGAAACGATCACATCGCATACGCTTGTCAGGAACCAACTCAGGTGCATACCAACTCAACCTCACGAACTGCACCTCATACTCTGCAACAGACATACTGCCCTGCACCAAAGCCATAAACTCACGCTTCTTCTTATCCTGATATCGGACTCCCAAAAACTTCTTTTGAAATGCCTCACAGAAGAACTCTCAGGTTACCTCATCAGTCGCTATACCGGATATCGTGGTAGTCCACCATGTATAGGCATCACCCTGTAGCAGGGAAACATCACATCCCAGCTTTCGAGCATCGGTGCACCCCATCTGGCCCAGTATCCTCTCGGTATTGGCCAACCAGCCCTCAGAAGCCTCAGACGACAAACCTCAGAACTTAACTCCGCCCAAACTACGGAGACGCTCAAGCGGCAAACCCTGCCCCTCAACCAGTGGTGCTAGCACACGAACACCTGCAACTATTGCCTAAAAAGCACCGGTCATGGCCTGTATCAATGGTCCTATATCACCCATCCCTGGCCCAGCTGGCGCAGGTTGTACTTGTTCCACTCCCTCCGGTGGATTAGGTAGGGGTAGTGGCAACCCTTTAGGAGGTACAACCTATCCTTCATCGTCCTACCCAGCGGCAACAACAATCACGCTAGATCGTAACTCTCTCCTCGGTCCCATCGTGCTAAAATATATCTAAGGCATGATAATTATTTCAAAACAAAAACAGTCAGGCCAACCTCAAGCAAGGATCCAAGACTTCCGTTTCAAAAATTAAAACTTTCCAGACAATAATAATAAGGCAATGGGTACCCCCAAAACTTTCCGAACACTTTTGGATTAATGCATAATAATTCATTCTAAACACAACAACCATAATCCTCCACGGATTTCCATAAAACCTCCACAATTAACCCTTCACAACAACCAAAAACACAACCAAAACACTTCGATTCATAACCCAGCCAACATCTATCAACCTAGCATCACTTTCAACAACAAAACATATCTAAAAACATATCTTATCAACATTATTAAACATCCAATATATGAATCAAAACAACCTCACTTACTGAAAATTATATTCAATTCGCGAATCAATTCATTTTCCCCAAAGAACTCAATTAAACATTAGAGAATCATCAAAACCAGATTAGAAACACAAAAACAAGGATCAAATGCTTGGGAATTTCATTAAAGAATCATACAATAGAGGGGATCTCAGACCTTGCCCCTATTGTGAAGTTTCTCCCTCAATTGATTTGTGAAAAGCTAAGAAAACACAAGATTATTGTAAGATTTTGTATAAACAATCTTTATAAAACAATTTGAAACAAAAAAATCAAGTTAGAAACCACCTCACCTTTGGAAATTTGATGAAAATGTGATTGCTTGGATGAGGAGAAAATGGAGAGAAAATGACGTGATTTTTGTTTTTAGAAAAGTTAACCAACTTTTTAACAAAATTCTCTTTAATTACCAATTAAACACATGTTAAAATTAGTTAAATTAAGGGAGAAATCATCAGAAAACAATTGGTAAAATAGCTCCTTGAAGATTCTAAGCATTTGACCCTTTTCATTTTAGTCACTATAAAATCACAGTTTTCAAAACTTTCATTTTGGTCACTAACCAAAATTCTCATCTTCCAAAACCCATTTTTCAAAATTGATTCCACCATTATTAAATACATAATTAATAATGATTTTTAAGCCTTTTCCATAATTTTTCCAACACCAAAAATATACGATCCCGAAACTGACTCGAATCTCAACTCCGATCCACCGGACCATCTAAAAACCCACTAAACCGCTAAGCCCTAAAAATAGGTGTTACAATTTGGATGTAAAGGTAAGTTTAGGCTGAGGTTTATTGGACCGTACGAGGTTGTTGAGCGTGTTGGTCCTGTTGCTTATCGGTTGAGGTTGCCTCCCGGATTGGAGAAAAATACATGATGTGTTCCATGTATCTATGTTGCGGAGGTATCGGTCATATCCCTCACATGTTATGCCGGTGGAGCATATTGAGTTAAGGCTGGATTTGTCCTATGATGAGGAGCCGAGGAAAATCCTTGATTCCAGCAGCAAAGTTCTTCATGGCAAGATGATTGAGCTTTGTTTGGGTTTTATGGCAACACCATGGTGTCGAGGAAGCCACTTGGGAGAGCAAGGCGGACATGTTGGAGCAATTTCCACATTTTTTTCCTCTAGGTAAAATTTTGAGGATGAAATTTCTTAAGTGGGGGAGAGTTGTAACACCCTGGTTTTGGGCTTAGATGTTTTGAAGGTTGGTTCGAAGGTCCGGTGGACCGGTATTAAATATTCGATTCAGTTTTGATATTTAATTGGATTAAATATTTTTGAAGGTGATAAAATTGTGGAAAATGTGGTTAAACCCTGAATTGGTTTTTAAAACATAAAATTTAGTTATTTAAAAGAAAATATTGTTCAGGGTGAAAACGTCGCTTGTTGCCTAGACCCTTTCTTGATTTTAAAAATTATGAGCGATAAGATTTAAATTCTAGTTAAACCCTTATACTTTTACCTTATTGGTAACATTAGTTCATTTTCATACTTCGTGTATCCTTGTACTATCATACTTCGAAAATATATATACTTTAATGCTTGCAAAACAATTTTCTTGAAAATATAATTACATGCCCACTAGTTCCTGGCTATTTTAAAGATGTACGTACTTTCACTTACCGATAACTTGACTTCCAAATGAGTGGCTCCTCCTTGCTAATTCTAATCTGAAGAACCTACGTGTGAAATAAAACACACACTAAGTACGAACATGGTGAGGCAGTTAAACTTATTTATTTTAAAAAACATGAAATAATGTAATACAGTGTGTCATATATAAAAGTGCATTTCTTTTTCTCTATAACATGGCAAGTATATAACAATGTATATATGTCATGTATCATAACTATCATATAAATCATGTTATTATTGCATAATATATTCTCTATCATGGACATGCTTTCATCATGTAATGATTTACATATCATGTACTCTATCATGATCATGCTTCCTTTATGCCATCATTTGCATAACAGGTATTCTATCATGTATGTCATGTCCTTCTCGTTCATGTGACATATAACTTCTTTTTCATGTATCATGTATTCATGTAACATTTGTATCATGTATCATATAACATATGTAGCAAGTAACATGTAACATCGGAATCATATATCATGTAACATCTTTATCATGTAACATGTAACATCTCTGTCATGTAACATTTCTATCATGTATCATGTTCTTTCATGTAATCATCTTGTTATATTATCATTGTGTTTGGCTAGAGGCCCATGGAAACCTCATAGCCTATCTGCCCTGTAGTGCCTTGTAGAGTATGTACTCGAGAGGACGCTCTTTGCTCCTCATATAAGGACGCTCTTTCCTCCTTATATAAACACCTTGTTAGTGCATTTGCACTATGGACGTGGATCCTCAGGTGTATATTGTTTCATTTTAGTCTTGTCATTATCCATATTTCATGTATGCATAATGCATCATCATTTATGCAAACAATAATTCATACCTTGTATTCCATCAAGCTTGCCGTGTTGAGCAATGTATCATATCATGTATTATAGATAAATGCAATGCCATTTTCAATTTAATGCAAACATTTAGAAATGCACTCACCTTGGCCATTTATTAATATGCCTCACTAAGCTCTATTGATCCTTTCCTTTATAGTACCTCGAACCTTCTTTTGATTCGGATCCAACTTCATTTATCACATGAATATAAATAAACATTTGTTAGATTCACTTTTAACAATATTTCAATTAAGCTATTTAATCATTCAACATAAAAAATTTCCATAAATTTCTTTCCTTCCTTATACTATTCATAAACTCATTTTTGGTCCTTAATAACCATTTGATCTTCAAATAATTCCTCCAAGCTTGCTAACCTACAATAGACACAAATTGTCTCAATTTCCATTTTTTGTCAACTTGCACTAACATCAAAGATTTACTTATACAGGGCATAATACATACTGAATCTTAATCTCTTTTATATCGTAGAAACTAAATTCGATAACGGTTCTAACGGTATAAGCCATATAATTTAACAAAATCTACAAAAATTATGAAAATTCATGAAACTCCTGTTTACAGGGCTGTCCTGACAGAAACTGTTTTGTAATTTTTCTGACCTTTATTCGATTAAAAATTAATATCATTTAACTCAGAACTCGAAATCAGTTTTTGTTTGTTGGAAACGAAACTATATTCGATAAGCTTTTGAACCATATAAATTAATAACCCATATTTAATTTGTACGATTTATGGTAAATTTTAAAATTCGAATTCCAATATTGAATTTTGGAACATACTGCTATTCTGTTTTTTGACCTTTCATCACTTAAAAATTCATATCTTTTGATATATGAATCGAAATCAATCACCATTTGTTTTAAATGAAACTAGACGAATAAATCTTTACATCGATATAAAATTCACCATCTAACCATTTTTGTAGAATTTATGGTGAATTTTCAAACTTACTGCCAAATCCAGTTTTCCTACCCAATTTCCATAAATAACTTCAAACTTTATTTTAATGTCTCCTTACTTTTCCATTTGTCAATTTGGTTCCCTTACTTGATTCAAACAACTGATGTATCACTTTCTTCATCAAATAATTATTCAAAAATATTTGCCTCTAATTTTTCGTTCTTTCCGAAATAGTCACTAAAAATGCAAAGATAAGGATTCAAGCTTCTTAACTTTGCAAATTAGTCCTCAAATCAACATTACTACTTGAATTCTATTATTTCAACTAAAATTCAGATTCAATCCTTCTCTAAAACCTCATTTTCGAATTGGTCACTTAACTTTGATAATTTGTCAAAATGGTCACTAATTCGATCCAACATCGGTTTAACATTCTAACTTCAATTTCACATCTCAAACTTCAATAATAACATAAATACACTTCAAAATCATAAAAAAATTATATTATTCCTTTAGCTTTCAAAATTGCCGAAATGGTCCCCATACCTTTAATTTAAGGTTTTGCTTCCAAATAACAATTCAAGCTTACTAGATCATTTATCCAACATCACAAACCCTAAATCAAACTTGAATCCATAAACCCTATTCATCTTCATACAAACTAAAATATGTAGGGTTTAAATCCCAACTCAATAACATGATTTTAACATTATACTAGCTTGATTTCAACTTGAATTTCATCATGAAATCATAAAATTCCAAAAGCCCCAAACGTTTTCCATAAACCCTAATTTCTTCTCATGCAAAATTCTCATCAATCAAGCATGTTTTCCATGAATTATTTACACCAAAAGATAGAACTTGAAGAGTAGAAAAACTTTGCAGTTGAAAATATTACCTGAAAATCGAGTTTCGGGGCTTGAATCGAACTTGGAAATTTTCTCCCCTTTCCCCTTTACTTTTTAAATGAAGAAGATGAAGAGTAGTCTTCATCTTTTTGTTCTTTAACTTTCAATATCTACAATTATGCCACTTGTAAATATAAATGAATTTTAAACTCATTTAAATAGTGAAATTACTAAAATGCCCTTTTAATCAATTGGTTGAGATTTAATCTCATCAAATTCAATGGCCAAGAACTCATCCATGTGTATTTTGACCTTTCAAAATTGCCCTCAAAGTTTCAAAATATTTAAAAAATGCCATCCATGTCAAAGGACCAATTTGCCCTCCAACTAGACTTTATTTACAATAAGTCTTAAAGATTGCCACCCCATTAAAATTGAACCAAATTGGTTCCATTCCAACCGGCCTCATTCCAAAATATCTTATATTTTTATTTATGGCATTTATTCGATCCAAATATTCAAATTTCACTCAATACGATTTCCAAATTTTCTTTCTTCGAGCTTTATTGCTTTATAGTCACTCCATCAGAGTCTAGCTAAATCTAGTTAGAATCCAACCAAAAATAATAAAATATTCATAAAATAATATTTTATGAATTTTCCATAACCTTTGGAACTATCTTTAAAATTTCAACTCAATTCGATGTACCGATAATTATCGAGAAGTTTATTAGGTACAATCCCAACATGAAAATCTTATAACAATAATCTATTGCAAATATTGTTGACTCATGCTGAATCCTTTTTATCAATAAAAAATACTAACATGGAACTTCGCAGTAGGTCACCCATCCTTGTGCTACTCTAGGCTGAGCACGCTTAACAATATTTATTCGATCCAAAATACGATTTCCAAATTTTTTAACTTTATCGCTTTGTAGCCATTAATATAAACATCGTACGAAATATTTGGGTAACACAAAGATGTCACTCTTGGGGGAAAACTATTCATTTACGGGGTTAGATTATATAACTTTTGAAAATTACACTTTTGTCCCTGTACTTTTCCAAAGTTTATACTTTAACCCTTAAACTTTCAAAAATTACATTTTGGTCACTAGTAAAAAATTTGGGATATTACAGGGCAATGTTTGACATTAGAGCGTCTTCGCAGTCTGGGCAGAGTTGAGTTCCGTGGTTTGGCACCGGATGCTTTCGAGGATTGGTTGGCCAGTACTGAGAGGATATTGGGTCAGATGGATTGTTCAGATTCCCGTAAGCTGGGTTGTGTTGTGTCCCTATTATAAGGTGATGCTTATAGTTGGTGGACGACCATGATAGCTGTGATGGTACCCAAGATGTAACCTGGGAGTTCTTTTGTGCCACTTTTCAGAAAAATTACTTGGGAGTACGGTATCAGGACGAAAAGAAGCGGGAGTTTATGGCTCTTGTGTAGGGTAGTATGTCTGTTTCTGAGTACGAGGTGCAGTTCGTGAGGTTGAGTCAGTACGCACCTGAGTTGGTTCTTGGCGAGCGATAGCGATGTGATCAGTTTTGCTATGGGCTAGTTCATGATGTTAAGACATACATGCTTGCTACTGATTATATAGATTTTGATGTGCCGGTTACGCGAGCCATGGACATTGAGTAGAAGCTTGGGTTGGCTTTTGGGTCGTGAGGCTTTAGCTCTGGTAAAAGAGTGGCAGATTCTAGTTTTGGCGGTTGTCAGGCCAAAAGACACCGTGATAGGAGGTATCCACATGAGACGAGGCGTAGTGGAGGTGTTGTTGGGCCTGTAGCGTAGAGGCATGGTACCCAGGTTAGGGCTCCGCATAATACCTGTTGGGATTGTGGATTGCGCGATCATTTGAGGCAAGATTTCCCTCGTTTGTGTAGAGTGGGTCAAGCACCTATGGCTGTTGTGACCAATGCTTCTTGGAGTTGTGGGTCTGGCGACCATCTGAGATGTGATTGTCCCTTGTTGGTTGGAGGTGGGTAGGGTGTTGTACCTGTTGTTGCTCCACAGAGAGGTCGTGGTCGTGGCTGTGGCCCATTTTAGCATAGAGATGGTGGACAGAGAACTGTGGCTTAAACGCTGTTGTCCAGCCTGAGGGAGGTGGACCAGCTAGGGTCTATGCACATCGTGAGGGTCGCAATGACACCAATGTGATTGCAGGTACTTTCTCTTTACAATCGTTGCCATTGTATTCGTTGGTTGATTCTGGTTCTACCATTCATACATCTTGAGTGAGCATGCTCAGTTGCTTGATGTACCTGTTGAAATTCTTACTGTGGGTGTTAGAGAATTAGTTCTCTTGGGGAGACAGTCGTGGTTATGAAGTTGTATTGTAGATGTTTTTGAAGTTTTCTGATGTTTTTGAAGTGGTGGTTGCAGGCGAGAATGCTAAGTTCTTGTCTAATGTTGTTTTGGCTCTTGAAGCGAGTCAGATGATGGATTTCGGATGCCATACTTTCTTGTCCTATGTTATGAATCCTGGTTTGAAAGAGTTGAGGGTGCAGGATATTCACACAGTATGTGAGTTTTTGGGTGTTTTTTTGGAAGAGTTGTCGGGGTTGCCACCCGACCGTAAGGTGGAGTTTGGCATTGAGATGTTTGCGGATATTGCACCAGTGTCTATTGCTCTCTATCGCATGGCCCCAAAGGAGTTGAAGGAGTTGAACATGCAACTACAATAGTTTCTTGATCGAGGTTTCATTAGACTGAGTATTTCACCGTGGGGTGCACCGATGTTGTTTGTGAAGAAGAATGATGGTACGTTGTGGATGTGTATAGATTAGCGGCAACTGAGCAAGTTGACGATAAAGAACAAGTTTCCTTTGCTGCGGATAGATGACCTGTTTGATCAGTTCAGGGGTGCCTCAGTGTTTTCTAAGTTAGATTTAAGGTCTAGGTACTATCAGTTGAAGGTGAAGTGTGTGGATTTTCCCAAGACATCTTTTCATACGAGGTATGGGCATTATGAGTTTCTGGTGATGCCGTTTGGTTTGACCAATGCATCGTCTTCTTTCATGGACATGATGAATCGGGTGTTCCATGAGTTTTTAGATTAGTTTGTGGTCGTGGTTATAGATGATATCCTTGTGTACTCTCATACCGAGGAAGACCATGATAGACATTTGCGAATTGTGCTTCAGATGTTGTTGGCTAATCAACTTTATGCCAAGTTAAGCAAGTGTGAGTTATGGCTTAAGGAGGTTGTTTTCCTTGGGCATGTGGTATCAGCCGAGGGGATTCGTGTTGATCTGCACAAGATTGAGGCCTAATGAATTGGAATGTGCCCAAATCTGTGAAAAAAGTTTAGAGTTCCCTTGGTTTGGTTGGTTATTACCGTAGGTTTGTTGAAGGGTTTTCCAGTATAGCTGCTCCGCTGACAAAGTTGTTACAAAAGAATGTTCATTTTGAGTGGTCGGAGATTAGGCAGCAGGCTTTTGAAAAGTTGAAGGAAGCTTTGACTCAAGCTCCGGCCTTGGTTTAGCCTGAATCAAGAAAAAAGTTCGTTGTTTATAGTGATACATCTTCTGTTGGGATTGGTTGCGTGTTGATGCAGGAGGGTAAGGTAGTTGCGTATGCCTCTAGACAGTTGAAGGTGCATGAGCGTAATTACCCTACTCATGATCTTGAGCTTGCCGTAGTCGTGTTTGCCTTGAAAATCTGGAGGCATTACCTTTACGGTGAGAAGTGTGTGGCTTATACGGATCATAAGAGTTTGAAGTATCTAATGTGGCAGAATGAATTAAATCTTAAGCAATGAAGATGGTTGGACTTGCTTAAAGATTATATTCTATCTATTGAGTATCATCCAGGCAAAGCTAACGTTGTAACTGATGCTTTGAGCAGGAAAGCTACTGTGGAGTTGAGATCTATGATTGCTCGGTTAAGTGTGACTTGCGACGACGAGTTGTTAGCTGAGTTGCAAGTGAAATCGTCCTTCTCACAGTTGATTAAGGAGAAGCACTCGCATGATGAGAGTTTGGTACCGCATGTGAAGGATATCATGGATGGGAATCCTACGAATTTTCATTTTAATGATGATGGAGTGTTGTGTTTTAAAGGTCGGGTTGTGGTGCTCGAAGATGAGGAGTTGAGGCGTATCATTTTGGCCGAAGTGCATGCTAGTCCTTTTGTTATGCATCCCGATAGTACTAAGTTGTATCGATGTTTGAAGGGCGATTACTATTGGGCTGGTTTGAAGAAAGATGTGGATGATTTTGTTGCTCAATGCATGGTTTTTCAGCGAGTGAAAGCTAAGCATCAATTTCCTTCCGGGTTGTTGCAATCGTTGAGGATACCGAAATGGAAATGGGAAAGAATCACCATGGATTTTTGTCTGGGCTGCCTTTGAAACCGACAAAAAGGATTCCATTTGGATGATTGTTGATCAGTTTACGAAATGTGCACATTTTGTTCCAATGCATACGACGTATACCTCGGATAGGTTTTATAATATCCCAATTTTTGGCTAGTGACCAAAATGTAAATTTTTAAAGTTTTGTGGCTATAGGTAAATGGATAATAAATGGTAAACACGTTAGGGAGTATGTGAACTCTCGGAACATATGGCAAGCATATCAGTAAGAAATTTATACCCGGTTTATATTATGTTGATATATGAGTAATATGAAGGTATACTTATCTAGTGATCATGATGCATTTAAGCATATAAGGCATATTATGATAAACGGGCAAGCATGAAAATATTATGACATTGGTATATAGTAAATAATTACTAATGCAATGTGAAGGTTGATGCATTGGCATATATCATGCTATGTAAATGTAGCCATGAAATGGAATAAAGTTTAAATAATTGTTATTATTTCCTTTATTGCCTCGCTAAGTTCGTTCTTAGCGCGTGTTTGATTGTACACACGAAGGTAAATCAAGATGAAAGTGAGAAGAGAATTGCATCAATATTGGAAAGCTCAATAGGTAATCACAGTAATGACATCCTATTTAAGGTTTGATTATTATAGTGGCACGTATACTTGCTAAACCTATTTGAGTTGTGATTGGCCTTTAAAGTTCGTTATGGTTTCACGATAATTGGCGTTTCTGGAAAGCTTTTAAGGTTAAGAATAACCTTTGGTGATGAGTTGCATACTAAGGTAATTGATTTATGATTGGTACTCGAACAAATAATTTATGTCGGTTTTAAATAAAGTTAAGCATGCTTGGGCTAGAGAAATTTGAGGATGGGTGACCATTGAGAAGTTTTTCTAAAAATTTTAAATTACCCTAATTTATATTAAAGAAATAATAACATTTTTGACTTGTACCCGATGTACGGATACAGGAAAAGGGGTGTTACAGTTATTGGTATTAGAGCTACAGGTTTAGCTGATTCTGGAGTTAAACAAAGTATGGTAAAGGTCAAAAGTGTATACATGCCAATAGGATGTCAGAATTACTGATGATTTTACTTGTTGGAATAGATGCAATTGCTTACTTCATTATGATAACAATGTTAAATTCCAATGTGTAAGGGTAAAAGAATAGTGTCAGGTGTTTAGGCGAGTGGATCAGTAAGAGATTCACGAGCATGATAAGATTGTGATAATATTCTACCTTCAGCTTCGCATGGTGCAGACGCACTAGAGTAACATGATATGTATATTATGGATTAAAATTTTTTCTTCCAGACATTAGATGCGAACTTGAATCAGCCTGCTTAGGCCGCCCCGATTGCAAAAGAATTGAGGGCTCTAGCACACTAGATTTTTAGAGAGATATTAATGGAGATCCTATGATTGTTAATCTACGGTTTAATGATTAAAGGTTAGGTTAAAGGAACTCTGTATTGATGTTCAGAGGAGACTAAAAATAAAGTAGTATTTCATCTGAAAGGATTAGACACGTATTTGATAAAGTAATGTTACGGTACATACTCAAAAGTCTGTTAGCTAGAAGTTCTTTCTTTGAGGGTTCCGTAACACAGTTTATCTTAGAGATGCAACGAAGTTCTTGCATCTTAATTTGGATAATTGGATTATTATGGTTACGAGTGCAAGCTTAATAAACTGAGCTGATTTGCTTCTAAACTTCTTCTTACAGACATAAAGAGAGCATGTTATGACAGCTCATAGAGGGCTAGAGGTCAGGTACAAAGAAGTACTGAATGCCCTATGTATTTCAAAATTCTATGAAGCAGTAAATTATGCCAAATGCAATGCAAAGGGTTCAGAAAGAGTAAATATCTAAACAGAGGTCACAACTGTAATACCCCAAAATTTACTGCGTTGATTAAGGGTCATTTACTACCAAGATAATAGCTTAAAAGCTAACTTAGTGACTAAAATGACAAAAATGCGAAAGTTGGGATTTCTTTAATTATGGGTTTTGGAAAGGAAATTTCTAAGGTTTAAAGGTATCATGTGATAGATAGTGAACTGAATAAGGTATTCTTAAAGTTTGGTTGATTACCAAGGAAAATTGGAATGGAAATTGAAGTTTAAAAGTTTAGTGACCAAAATGAAAATTTTGAAAATTTTATGGCTAAAGTATAAACTTTGGAAAAGTTTGGAGACTAAATTTGTAATTTCCCAAAAGTTAAGGGTTTTTATTTCACAAAAAAATAGATCACCTAAGGGTGTGAATCGAATGCGAAATTTTTGGTTCGATCTGATACTTCGATTATTTGGAAAATTGCAGTTAAAGTTTAAGTGGAATTCGTATACTCTGATCGAAGTGGAAAATTTTGAAATTTTACCATATGATAGAGAAAGGTTATAAAAGTCATTTCCAATTGTTGGAAATATTTTTAGTTCGATTCAAGATGAATCCTATAGTTTATTTTTGAGTAAAGGATTATTTATCAGTATATTGGATCGAATGGAAATTTTGGAGACTAATCCAAAAGATATCGAAAAATTCATAAAATATTACTTTATGAATATGTTATTATAGTTGGTTGGATTCCAACTAGATTTAGTTGAATTTTTACAAGAATGGCAAACTAGTAAATAAAAACTAGTTGGAGGGCAAATTTGTCATTTGGCCCCAATGGCAATTTTGAAATATTTAAAAAGCTATAAGGGCAATTTTGGAAATAGAAAATGGAATATTAAATCTTGGCCCTTGATTGATGTTAAAATCAATCTCAACCATTGGATAAAAAGGGCTAAATTATAATTTCACTATTAAATGAATTCAATATTCATTTAATAGATATATGTGTAAAATAATGGTAAAAAGATGAACCAAATGTTTATCTTTTTCCAGCAACAAACGTGAGGTCTAGGGAAAGAAAGAGAAAAAAATTTCCAAGCTCGATTCAAGCCCCGAAACTCGGTTTTCAGGTAATCTCTTCAACTACAAAGTTGTTCTACTCTTCAAGCTCTATCTTTTGATATCAATAATTCATGGAATCCATGCTTGATTGATGAGAATTTACATGAGAAATAAATTAGGGTTTATGGATCAAATTGGGGCTTTTGAGATTTTATGATTCCATAATTGAATTCAAGTTGAAATCAAGCTAGTATGATGTTAAAAATCATGATACTGAGTTGGGATTTAAGTTTTACATGTTTTGATTATTCTGAAGATGATTATGATTTATGGATTCAAGTTTAATTTAGGGTTTGTGATGTTGAAATAATGATCTAGTAAACTTGAATTGTTGTTTGGAAGCAAAACACTAAGTTAAATTATGTAGGGACCATTTTGGCAAATTGAAAAGTTGAAGGACCAAATCTAAATTTTTAGAATTTGGAGTGTATTTATGTTATTAATGATGTTAGGGATAAGAAAATGAAGTTAGAATGCCAAATTGATGTTGAATTGAATTAGTTACCATTTTGACAATTTGTCAAAGTTAAGTGACCAAATCGAAATGGAAGTTTTGTATGTGGGCTAAATTTGATTTTTAGTAGTAATGATGGAATTAAGGTAGTAATGTTGAATTGAGGACTAAATTGCAAGGTTAAGAAGCTTGAATCCTTGTCTTTGCATTTTGGTACCTATTTCGGTAAATAAGGAAAATTAGGCAGAATTATTGTGAATAATTATTTGGTGAAGAATGTGATGAGTTGGTGGTTTAAAGCTAGTGATTGGACTAAATTGAAAAGTAGAGAAGTAAGGAGAAGTTAGTATAAAAGTTGGTTGTTTATGGAAGTTGTGTAGAAAAACTGGTTTATGGCAGTAACTTTGAAATTTCACCATAAATTCTACAAAAATGGTTAGAAGGTGAATTTTATACCGATGTAAATATTTGTTTGTCTAGTTTCGTTTCCAACAAACGGAAATTGATTTCGAGTTCCGAGTAAAAATATATGAATTTTTAAGTGGTGAAAGGTCAGAAAACAGTATAGCAGGCTGTTACGAAATTCAATACTGGATATTGACTTTGAAAAATCTCCATAAATCGTACAAGTTTCATTTGGGCTATTAATTTATATGTTTGAAAATCTTTTTGAATCTAGTTTCTATCAGAACAAACGGAATCGAATTCCGAGTTGTAGATTATTTTATAGAAATATTTCTTTGGAGGTACTGCAAACTGCCAGAAAATGAGAATTGATACACTTTGTATCTAAGGTTGATTAGTAAGCTTGAAAAAGGGTTAATGGAAGTTCAAATTGGTCACTAAGGACCTTAAATGAGTTTTTGAACAATACAAGGAAGAAAGGAAAATGTTTGGAGATTTTGTGCTCAAATGATTATATTGGACAATATGTCTAAAATATTGTTATATTGGGATCTAACAAATATTTTACTTATTTGAATTATGAAGTTAAGTTCGAATCAAGGGAGGTTCGAGGTACAATGAAGGAAAGGATCAAAGAGGACTTAGTGAGGCATACTAATACATGGCCCAGGTGAGTGCAATGCATGCATAACATTATACATGGATGTTTCATACATCATTGGTAGGACTTGCGATGAGTCTACCTGGTTTATATATTGTCATGATATTTCTGTCATTGATCATACATTTGGCATACTTTAAATATGTCAAAGGTTGAAAATAAATGCATTGATCACTAGTTATTAATGATGATTTACTATTAATGTTATGTTAATATAAATTGATATACATTGCCATGGATGAAATATTTGATGATATAAAGCCCATGTATGATAGAGAGGTTCAAAGGTATGTTGCCATGAATTGATGTTGGAACTAAGTTGTTTTGATGTAGATTGACGCTTGAATATGTTGGATGTATGCTAGAAGCATGTTAGGGTTTTTTGTACGTTTGAAAGCATGTTAAACCAGCAAAATTGGACATTATATGTCCAAGCGTACCGGTACGGGTGTACCTATTTCGGTACAAGTAGGCCATTTTAGGCTTAGCGTATAGGTATGCGGGCAACTGTTTCGTTACGGGCTAAGGAAAAATTGGCCAGTGTTTTGGTACTTGAGGAGGCTTTTCGACATGGTACAGTGTTTTTATGAAGGGCGTTTCGATACGTGGGGGCATATCAGAATGAGCTTTGGCTATTGGAATCCAGGGCTTTTAAAAAGCAAAGGCGTATCGAAATACGTGTAAGCATACCGATACGGTTACCATTAAATTAGTTATTTGGAATATTCTGAAGTTCTGATTTCTTGGGATACTTAACAAACATATACACATATATAGCCAAAATGAAGTCTAAATGTGTTATGCAACTTAACAACTATGTGCCACCATGTAACATCCCTAAAACTGGGTTAATAGTATCCAATGATTCTTGTACCCAAAATAGTCCCTCGAGGATTAAGCATTTGGATATCTGTAAAAAAATTAGATTGATAATTAGCTAAATTGAATAATATAATCGTGTGTTCGATTATAGAGCATATAAATTTTAGTTAAATTATTAGTAAACTATCTTTCAAGACTAATTGAGCAAGATAGGATTAAATTGGGTGAATTATGACCAAAAAGTGAGGAAATGGAATTATATATCTCTTAAGAAAGGACCAAATTAAAAAGCCTAGATTAACTAGGGAATTGCATGTAACATTAAAGAAAGCTTAAAGGGGGTATACACATGTCATTTAGACATTTTAGTGTATTGGTGACTTACGATTAGTGAGTAAATGAAGGAATCATCTTCTCCCTTCATCCATTTGGTTAAACCGATTAGTGAAAGAGAGGGAAAGGGGAGAGAGCGAGAGAGTTTGGAACCAGCCATGGGTGTTAGAGTTAGAGTCAAATTGGCTTCAATTTTCATGCTTACCGAATGCTAAGGAAGTAGGTGAATGTTTCTATCTCCTTTAACTGCAACATTGTTGAATTCCCATGAGCGTTTTCCATAAAATGTGTGTTGGATTTTTTGAGAAACTCATCCATGTTGTTGATTCTTATTAATTGTTTGATTGATATGGTTGGTGAATCATTGAACATAATTCTGGTTGTTCATAGTCAGATTAAATGTATACATGTGACTGTTCTATTTTATGTATGTACATAAGAGCATGAAAGGATTGAGCTGAGCATGTATGTATGTATGTGAGTATGAATCAGGTCTGTTTTAGGAGCTTATAAGGGGCTGTTACAAAACCAAATTGCTTGAGAAATGTTAACACATTGCTGGAAAATAACACTGAAATGTTGCCCTGATAGAGTGACCGAACATATTGATCAATAATGCCATGATTTCACATGTTTAACACGTAATTGAACTGACCTAGATTTGTACGAGTATGTATATAAGTTGAATTAACATGTTAGAAGTACCATCTAAGTGATTAATGAAGCTAAAGATCTAGCTTGGTGAAATCTGCCTAGAAAACACTATTCTGGGCAGTAACTTTGAAAATTCACCATAAATAGTAATGGTTGAATTAAAGGCTGTAATTTATATGCTTAGAACCTTAATATGTCTATTTTTATTAGAAACAAACAGAATTGAATTCGAATTGTAAAACAAATTATAGAAATGAAACTCTAGGGACAGTGCAAACTGTCTTGTGGTGTAACTTGACCCGTCTTTAAGTTAAAAACTGTATTAATTGTTAAATAATAAAAAATGAAAGGCCTATATAGTTAGAAAGATAGTTAAGTTAGCTTTCTAACGATGTAAACGGTTTGAAATTATAACATACGAAATGAAAGTTATGGATGTTTAAGTAAGTAGTGCACCTGCTACCTGGCAGCAACAATTTAGATGTCTTGGACAATTTTCTAAACAGTTTGGTTACTGCCCTGTTTTGCCCAAATTGGAATGTAAACAATTGTAGTAATGTGCATTAATGTATATATATGAATATACTGCTTGTTTCTTACATGAAATATATCAATATTGTTGCCATGTTAAGTGATTGTGTAAACACATTTGACTGCTTGAGATGGATAATTATCTTACTCAATGTACCTTGTTTAACATGTGTTCACTTGTATGGATTGTTAGAGCAAGGAATAAACCTTGTGGAGGAAGAAAGGAGTGGCCAAACTTGTGGCAAACACAAAGGAAATTGGATCCAATACAAATAAGCTAGCTTGGAGTATTGTGCGTGTAGTTATTGTGGGATTAGGACTTAGGTCCTAACAATATATATATATATATATATATATTCTTGCTACTGATATGCCATGATAAATAGTTTTAATCAAATTGAATATGAATAGCAAGGGAAGATTGGACTAAACTGAAATTGTGTTTAAGTGATAGCATGAAAATTGATAAATTAAGTAGAAAGAAAAGTTAAAACAAATGTACGAATCCATGCTTTGGATTGACCTAATCAAATGCTTACTACTTGAAATGCTTGCTATTTGAAAGGCTTGTCACTTGAAGTGCTTGAAATGCTTTCTAATTGAAATGCTTGAATCCTTGTACTTGAAATGTGATCTAATTGAAATGCTTGAATCCTTGTACTTGAAACGCGACCTATTCAAAATGCTTGATTCCGTGTCTTAGATGTATTCATTCGAATTTCTTGCATAGAATTGCTCTTATGATATAAATACTTGTAAAAGTGATATAAACCATGAATATAAAGACATGACTAGATGCCTAAAATGGCATATAATTCGAATTGCTTACTAGAGTAACAAGTAAACTTGTGAAATGAAAAGCTAAGGCTCAACTAGCCTAAGGGCTAAGCTTGATCTTGAAATACTTGGTCGAATATAATCCTTGAACATGAATTGTCTTGCCTTGAACATGAAAGCATGGAACATAAGAAACAACAACAAGCTTTAAAGTATAAAATACACTCAAACTTTTAATAGGAGCTAAGATACTTAAGTTGCCCAAAATGGAAGTCCTTGGATACAATGGTATGATGCATGGTATACTTGGGACTACGGTCCATGAGCCACGGCTCGGGGGGATGCCTCATTACATGAAATATGTTATTGGCGACAGTTGGAGGTAACAGGGGAGTTGTATGGAGATTAGCAACAATTGGTTGGATAGTGAGAAGTATAGGATTACATGTTTCTGATATTAGCCATTGCTATGTGCTTTGAGCTAAGTATCTCTTGGACCTTTATGGTCAAACAATGTTATTCATGACCAATTGTGATCCAAGGCAAACATGTTAAAAAGAAATGAAATGCTTGAATCCTTGTACTTGAAATGTGATCTAATTGAAATGCTTGAATCCTTGTACTTGAAAAGTGACCGATTCGAAATGCTTGATTCTGTGTCTTGGATGTATTCATTCGAATTTCTTGCTTAGAATTGCTCTTATGATACAAATACTTGTAAAAGTGATGTAAACCATGAATATAAAGACGTGACTAGATGCCTAAAAATGACATATAATTCGAATTGCTTACTAGAGTAACAAATAAGCTTGTGAAATGAAGAGCTAAGGCTCAACTAGCCTAAGGGCTAATCTTGATCTTGAAATACTTGCTCGAATATAATCCTTGAACATGAATTGTTTTGCCTTGAACATAAAAGCATGGAACAAAAGAAACAACAACTAGCTTTAATGTATAAAATACACTCCAACTTTTAATAGGAGCTAAGATACTTAAGTTGCCTAAAATGGAAGTCCTTGGATACAATGGTATGATGCATGGTATACTTGGGACTATGGTCCACGAGCCACGGCTCGGGGGGGGATGCCAAATTACATGAAATATGTTATTGGCGACAGTTGGAGGTAATGGGGGAGTTGTACGGAGATTGGCGCCAATTGGTTGGATTGTGAGAAGTATAGGATTACATGTTTCCGATATTAGGCATTGTTATGTGCTTTGAGCTAAGTATCTATTGTACCTTTATGGTCAAACACGGACCAATGTTATTCATGACCAATTGTGATCCAAGGCAAACATGTTAAAAAGATATGAACCTTATTGAGAAATTGAATAAGAAATTCAAAAGAAAATCTTGAAATACTTAAATGACTTGACAAGAAATCTTGAACACTTGAATCACTTGACATGAATCCTTGAAATACTCGAATTGCTTGACATGAAATGCTTGATTCTTGACATGAAACTCTTGAAATGATAATTGCCTATGCTTGGATCTTGTATTGTATGATTTGCTACTTGGAATGACTTATGGTCTCACTTGAGCTAATGTTTACTTGATTGGTTTGCTTGAATTGCTTGACATACAAACTTGATTACCTGAACATATTACTTGACTTGTATACTTGAACTTCTTGTTACATGATTGTTACTTGAAAAGATGTCGATCTTACTTGAATTAATGAGTGTTGCTGCTATGTACATCCTGTACATGAAAGTATGGACTGTTTTTGCATTGTGAATTATGTGTACATGTTATATGATTGAATTGGCTAGACTAAATGAAAATATGGACTATTTTGGCATTGTGAATTATGTGTACATGTTATATGACTGAATTGGCAAGATTAAATGAAAATATGGGACTGCTTTGTGTATGTTAATTATGTATACATGCGTTGCTGCTCGGAATAACATGAATAATGCTCGAATTGAACTGTTTTGTGTATGTTAATTATGTATACATGCGTTTCTGCTCGGAATAACATGAATTGTAATATCCCAATTTTTGGACTAGTGACTAAAATGTAATTTCTGAAAGCTCAGGGGTTAAAGTGTAAACTTTGGAAAAGTTAAGGGACCAAAGTGTATTTTTCAAAAGTTATGTAAGTTAACCCCGTATATAAATAGTCCACCCCGAATAGTGGTATTTATGTGTTACTGGATTTTTCATATGAAGCTTATGTTATTCGAATTTGGATCGAATAAAATTATTGAGCGTGCTCATGCCAGAGTAGCCCAAGGATGGGTGACCTAATGGGAAGGTCCCATATCCAATATTTTGACTGATAAAAAAGATTTAGTTTGGGTTAGTAGTATTCATAAGGGATTGTTAAGATAAGATTTTTAAGAGGAAATGTATCCGGTAAAAATTCTCGGTAATTAACGGTATATCAGATCAAATTTAAATTTTAAAGACAGTTTCAAGGATTATGGAAAATTGATAAAATATTATTTTATGAATATTTTATTAATGTTGATGGGATTCTAACTAGATTTAGTTAGAATATGATGGAGAGGTTACAAAGCTCAAAGGAAGAGAATTTGGAAATCGTATTGAGTGAAAGCTCAAAGGATTATGGAAAATATATAAATTAAAATTTATGATATTTTGGGAAGGAGACTGGCTAGAATGGAACCAATTTAGTTCAATTTTTATGGAATGTCAATTTTTAAGTCAAGTAAGTAAATAAAGTCTAGTTGGAGGGCAAATTGGTCATTTGCCATGGATGGCATTTTGAAATATTTTGGAACTTTGAGGGCAATTTTGAAAGGTCAAATACACATGCATTTAATCATAGCCATTGATTTTTTATGAGATTGAATCTTGGCCATTGGGTTAAAAGGGCAAATTAGTAATTTCACTAGTTAAATGAATTTAAATAGAATGGCACAAAGAAAAGAGTGAAAAATACCAAAAAAATTTCCTAGCCATTTTCAAGGCTTTTGATCAAGAATTCAAGCAAGGTTGTTTAAGGTAAAGTGATCTACTCTTCATTCTCTATATTTTGATAGTAAAATTTCATGAAATTATGAATTTTAAGTTAGGGTTTGAAGAGTGAGAAATTAGGGTTTCATGAAATTTTATTAGAATTGTTGTAGTAAATGATGAATTAAGATTAGTTTTGTTGAAAACAAGCTTGAAATCGAGTTAATTTCATGTTGGAAGTTATAAACCCTAATCTTGAAATTTAGGGATTTGTTAGGGGTTTGAGAATTGATGATGATATTGAAGGATTTAAGTTGTTTAAAGCTTTATGTTGATGTTATAACTTAATTTTGATGTTTGAAGAATAAATACCTATTAGGGACCAATTCAAATTTTTATGGAATATTAAGGACTAAATTGTCAAAATTTATTTGATGATGGAAATGAATAGAAAATGAAGTTTCAAGCTTGAATTGACAATTTAGGACTAAATTGAACATTTTTGGAAATTCAACGACCAATTCAGCAATTTAGTAAAAGTTAGAGATTGGTCTTGAATTTACGGAAAATTGATAGAATTGAAGATTCAATCCTGTTATGAAAGTTAAAGGATTGATATGTCAAGAAAAGAAAATTTTGGGACCTTTTTGAAAATAAAAAGTTAGTGAAGGACGAAATTGAATAAAGTTTAAAAGTTGAAGGAAAAATTTCTAAGGATGTTGGAAATAAATAAACGGTTTATTTGTACATGAATTTACGTACGAAAGTGAAGTAGTAACTAAAATGTTACTTTTATAAAGTTGAAGGACTAAAAAAGAAAATAGTCCAAAATAAATAATTAATTATGAAAATTGTTCAAACATGGGTTTGAACAATTGTTTAATGTCCAAATTGGTCACCAAAGACCTAGGGACTAATTCGGCATTTTGTAAAGTATTGAGAAAAATATTCAGAAATTTTTTATATTCGAATAGTCATGTTCAAGAATTAATTTGCAGTATTAGATTTAAATCAAACACAAGAATGGTGATGTATATGTCGATTGGATTTATACAGTTTCAAAAGAAAATGAAGGAGAACCAATGATAAAAAGAAAGATAAGAACCTCGAGTAAGCTTAGTGAGGCATACTATTCATGGCCCAGGTGAGTGCATTTACATATTTAAAATGTAATTAGGAAGACTTGCGCGTAGTCGACCTTAAATTAAAACGATATTGCATTTATATATGATATCATTATGTTGAATATGGCATTACATTTCTTTATAATATGTGCTATAATACTTTGCTCGACATGGCAAGATTAATGGAATACCAGGTACGAATGATTGTTTGCATAAATGATGATGCATTATGCATACATGAGATATGGAAAATGATATGATATAAATGAAACAAGTTAAGATGATACAAGATACACCTAAAAATAGTATTGCCATATATATATGTGTGCTGAGCTACTACATGTTGTAATAAAAAAAACTAGATTACATGGAATATGAAATATAAATTATTTTTCGAAGAAATGATGATGATCCATGTTTGCCATGAAAATTTACGATGAACCATGAAACATGAAATGTTTATTTATATGATTGAATATGATAATTGATTGATGATAAAAGAAATGTCCAAGTATTGAGTATAAGAGTCCATGGTATAGTTGGCATGCCATAGAGTCTTTAGCAGCTGCACCCTTATGTTTATGTTATCAAACAGTTATTATGACAAAATGATTGTCACATGCACCCTGGGATCTACGCCCATTGTGCCTAAGTGCACTACCGAGGTGCCGCATTGTGGGGATCTACGCCCACTCTGTCCGAGTGCAGTGTTGAGGTTCTTTATGTTTATGGGGAGCAAAGAGCATCCCCGAGTACGTACTCATCTTTACATTCACGCTTGACACTACTGTGTCATTACAAGATGACTCGCGTACCTTGATCTCATATAGAATACTTTGGGCAATGATAAAAGGATCATGATACGTAAATGAATCATGTTATGTATATGAAACATGTCATGAATATGAACCATGTTATGTATATGAAATATGACAAGTATACGAATTATGTCATGTATACGAAGTATGTCACAAGTATAAGAAATATGCTATGCATATGAATCAAGCCATGTATACACATTATGTTATGTATATGAACTATGCCATGCATAAGAATTATGTCATGTATATGTATCATGTTATGTATATGAATTAAGTCATATATATGAATGAAAACACGTATATGGATTATGCCACGTATGAAAATTATGTTATATAAATGGATCATGCCATGAATATGAATTTTCATTACATATATGAACCATGTCATGTATATAAATCATGTTATGCATGAAATTCATGTCATGTATGTGAATCATGTTTCTTATCTGAATTATGTTATTTATATGAAATATACCATGTATATAACTGATTTTATGATGATAGAGCATTGAAATCATGAGTAAGTTAGGAACTTATAAAATATACATGAAAATCTAGAGACTATAGAACCCTTGATAGAACTATCCTATCTTAGGTAGAGAACTTGATATGATATCATAAAATAAGTATTACTTTACTCTATATTTGTTAAATAAGATTATTGCCTCACTAAGTTCGTACTTAGCGTGTATCATTTCACACGTAGGTTCTCCCACGTAGAAGGGCATGAAGGAGCTATTAATTGGGAAGTCAAGTTACATTGGTAAGCACGGTATGTACATCTTAAATTATGGTTGATATCTAGTAGGCATGTACTTGTATGTATGTTGGTTTGAAAATATGCAAATGTTTTGTAAACGTAAGTTATAATGTGTTTACGTATTATTTATGAGTGTAGGGACTCAGAATATGATTTTACTATAAATGATTATGATTTAAGACATAATTAAGTGTAGTTTAACCCTAATCGCGTATAAATTTTAAAATCAATAAAGGGTCTAGGTAGGGTACATAGTTTTCTCCCTGAATTATATTTTTATCTCAATAACACATTTATAAAATTTATAAAACAATTAAGGGTCAAAACTAGCTGCAATAGACTGTCATAGTTTTTATTTAAAACCAAAAAGGGGTTAAACTATAAGGTAAAGTTTGGTTAAAAAAATTTAGGTCAAGTTTTCTTTCAATGGCTCCGTAACATCTTTAATGTATATTCGGCTTACGAGTATACGTTAAGGGTGTTACATTTAATTGGTATAAGAGCTACTGGTTTAGCCGATTCTGGAGGCTAAATCAAGTTTAATGTGATTTAAAGTTAAGTACATGCCCCTAGGATGTCATGTCACTGATGTACTATTGTGTAACTTGATTATGCTCCTCAATAACATGAATAAGTTTCAGTAAAAAAATAGATGAAGTTAAGTATTGATGGACTACGATAAATGCTTAAATATGGGCATCAAGAAAAGAAAGGAGAATGTTTAAAAGTCAAGTATGTTGGCAACCAGTTAACAGAAAAATGTTGTAGCAGTCCTAAGTTTGAATAAGGTACTCGTACTGTTTATGAGTATGAGTTAGATTTTAATAGACTGAATCAGTACGCAGTTAAATGGATGCCGATTGAAAGGTCTCATGAGAATGGTTTATAAAGAAGTTACGTCCAAGGCCCAAAGAAAGACATATTTGGAGAATATTTAGTAAAGTGGTTGTCAATAATTTTCTTGGACAATGTATAAGTAATTAGAATCTGCAAGAAAGGTTCATTAGGAATTCAAGGAATTAAGTTCTGGCAGATTTAATGGAATTTCCATTCCATGAACTTGAAGTCATTCTTGGAATGGATTGGCTATCTGCATATGATGCAGATATGAAGTGGAAGAAGAAAAGGTCGGTATTTCAAGGATCTGATGGCTTGAAATAATTTTTGAAGGAAATAACTGACTATTTAGAGTTAGTAATTTCTGTAATAATAGCTCAAAGGGCTGTTATATGAAACATGTTTGGTTTATGGAGGATACTTAAAAGTTACCTAAAAGTTTGAAGACATCCCGACTAAAAAGGAATTTCCTAATATATTTCTGGATGAGTTATTAGGATTACCTCCAGATAAGGAAATATAGTTTGGGATTGATGTTTATCCTAGAACCGAGCCGATATCAATGGTACTATATAGGATGACACCAATTGAGTGAAGTGAACTTAAGGCTCAACTACAAGAATTGATAGGTCGGGTTACATTCGACCGAGTGTATCACCATGGAGTGCTCGGGTGCTATTTGTGAAGAAGAAAGATGGTTCCCTACGAATATGTATAGATTATAGACAATGGAATAAAGTAACCATTAATAATAAGTATCCCCTATCAAGGATTGAGGATTTATTTGATCAGCTTAAAGATGCAGTAGTATTTCAAAGATAAATCTTCAATCAGGGTTATTATCTAATTAAGGTTAAGGAAAAAGGTATACCAAAGACAGTATTCAGTACTCGTTAGGGACACTACGAGTTTTTGGTGATGTCTTTTTAGATCGACGAGTGCCCTTGCTGCATTTATGGATCTGATAAATAGGGTATTTAAACCCTATTTGGATTAGTTGATGTGGTCTTCATAAATGATATTTTGGTTTATTCGAAGACAAAAGTTGAACATGACTACCATCTTCAAGTGATACTGCAAACTTTAAAAGATAAGTAACTTAATACCAAGTTTCTAAATACAAGTTTCGGATGTCACAAAAAACTTTCCTTGGATATATAGTGTCATCAGAAGGAATAAGGGTTGACCCCAAGAAAATACAAGCTATTCTGGAATAGGAAAGGCCGAAAAATGTCTTGAAAAGAGAAGATAAGCTGGAAATAGGAAAATACAAAACTATGAAATTAAGCCAAGTGATTGATTATATTACTGAGGTAAAATATATGTTTCTGACAATATCTAAAGAGAGAAGATATTAAAGGAGGCCAATTATAGTTATTAATTATGCACCCAAGGAGTAATAAGATGTATCAAGATTTAAAGACTCGAAACCGTGGTCAAATATTTATGGATTACTTCAGTCTATTTCTACTCCCCAATGAAAGTAGAGTTGAGTAATGATGGATTGTATAACGGATTTGTCATCTACACCAAGTAAAAAGAACTTAATATGGGTCATTATGAATTGTCTAACAAAGTTTGATTACCTTATTCAAGTTGAATAGATTATTCGCTGGATAAGTATACAAAACTTTATGTTCGAGAGATAGTAAGACTACATGGTATCTTAGCATGATAGTGTCAGAAAGAGACCCAAGGTTTATTTCAAGATATTGGGGGTACGTTATTTGAAGCTTTAGATACTAAATTAAATTTTACTGCAGCTTTTCATTCGCAAACAGATAGGCAATCTGAATGGATCATATAGATTTTGGAGGATATGTTACGAGATTGTGCAATTAAGTTTGCGGGATCATGTGAAAAGTACTTCTCTTTGGCTGGATTTGCTTACAACAATAATTATCAAGCAAGTATCAAGATGGCATATGGAAGAAAATACCGAGTCTCTCTAAATCGGTTTAGTTTACAAGATTGAAATGTTCAGAATAACTCAAACGTTGGAAGAGTGATTCAACATAAGACATGGAGGATAAAGTAAAGATTATTTAGCAAAATGTTAAAGCCGTCTTGGATTGACAAAATACTTATGCAAATAAGAAGAAAAAGGATATTGAATACGATGTTAGAGAAAAAGTTTTTTTAAAGATTTTACCTTGGAAGAAGGTGTTATGTTTTGGTTAAAATGGAAAGATTAATCCCAAATTTATTGAGCCATATGAGACTCTAAAAAGAAAAGAACCAATGGCTTATCAATCGGCTTTACCTCCAGATACGAATAAGATTCATTGTGTGTTTCATGTATTTATGTTTCAGAGGTATGGATTGGATTCTTCATGTGTATTTACGTCAAGAAGAGGTTGAACTGCAACTAGGTTTGACGCACAAAGAAGAAGAAGTGAAAATCATAGCATTCAAAGTTGAAGAATTAAGGGACAAGGAAATTTTATTGATTAAGGTTCTTTGGAGAAATCATAAAGTAGAGAAAGTCATTTGAGAAATTGAAGAGAGAATGAATGAGCAAAATATGAAGTTTTTTGAAAAGAGTATATGTTGAAAATTCGAGGAAGAATTTTCTTAAGGGGGAGGAATTGTAATATCCCAATTTTTGGACTAGTGACTAAAATGTAATTTTTGAAAGTTTAGGAGTTAAAGTGTAAACTTTGAAAAGCTAAGGGTCCAAAGTATAACTTTCAAAAGTTATGTAAGTTAACCCTGTCAATGAATAGTCTACCCCCAAGAGTGGAATTTATGTGTTACTAGATTTTTCATATGAAGCTTATGTTATTCGAATTTGGATCGAATAAAATTATTAAGCGTGCTCAGGCCAGAGTAGCCCAAGGATGGGTGACCTAATGGGAAGGTCCCATATCTAATATTTTGACTGATAAAAAGGATCCAGTTTGGGTTAATAATATTCATAAGGGATTGTTAAGATAAGATTTCTAAGAGGAAATGTATCCGGTAAAAATTCCTGGTAATTATCGGTATATCAGATCGAATTGAAATTTTCAAGACAGTTCCAAGGATTATGGAAAATTCATAAAATATTATTTTATGAATATTTTATTAATGTTGATGGGATTCTAACTAGATTTAGTTAGAATATGATAGAGAGGTTATAAAGCTCAAAGGAAGAGAATTTGGAAATCGTATTGAGTGAAATTCAAATAATTGGATCGAATAAATATCATAAATTAAAATTTATGATATTTTGGGAAGGAGGCTGGTTAGAATGGAACCAATTTAGTTCAATTTTTATGGAATGGCAATTTTTAAGTCATGTAAGTAAATAAAGTCTTGTTGGAGGGCAAATTGGTCATTTGCCATGGATGGCATTTTTTAAATATTTTGGAACTTTGAGGGCAATTTTGAAAGGTCAAATACGCATGGATTTAATCATAGCCATTGACTTTTTATGAGATTGAATCTTGGCCATTAGATTAAAAGGGCAAATTAGTAATTTCATTAGTTAAATGAATTTAAAATTCATTTAACCTTTACACATGGATCAAATGGAATAAAAAGATGAATAAAATTACAAAGAAAAGAGGGAAAAATACCAAAAACATTTCCTAGCCATTTTCAAGGCTTTTGATCAATAATTCAAGCAAGGTTGTGTAAGGTAAAGTGATCTACTCTTTATTCTCTATATTTTGATAGTAAAATTTCATGAAATTATGAATTTTAAGTTAGGATTTGAAGAGAGAGAAATTAGGGTTTCATGAAATTTTATTAGAATTGTTGTAGTAGATGATGAATTAAGATTAGTTTTGATGAAAACAAGCTTAAAATCAAGTTAATTTCATTTTAGAAGTTATAAACCCTAATCTTGAAAGTTAGGGATTTGTTACGGGTTTGAGAATTGATGACGATATTGAAGGATTTAAGTTGTTTAAAGCTTTATGTTGATGTTAGAACTTAATTTTGTTGTTTGAAGATTAAATACCTATTAGGGACCAATTTGAATTCTTGTGGAATATTAGGGACTAAATTGTCAAAATTTATTTGATGATGGAAATGAAGTTTCAAGCTCGAAATGACAATTTAGGACCAAATTGAACATTTTTGGAAATTCAAGGACCAATTCGGCAATTTAGTAAAAGTTAGGGATTGGTTTTGAATTTATGGAAAATTGATAGAATTGAAGATTCTAGCCTGTTATGAAAGTTAAAGGATTGATATGTCAAGAAAAGAAAATTTTGGGACCTTTTTGAAAATAAAAAGTTAGTGAAGGACCAAACTGAATAAAGTTTAAAATTTGAAGGAAAATTTTCTAAGGATGTTGGAATTAAATAAATGGTTTATTTGTACATGAATTTATGTACAAAATTGAAGTAGTAACTAAAATGTTACTCTTATAAAGTTGAAAGACTAAAAAAGGAATAGTCCAAAATAAATAATTAATTATGAAAAATTTTCAAACATGGGTTTGAACAATTGTTTAATGTCCAAATTGGTCACCAAAGACCTAGGGACTAATTCGGCATTTTGTAAAGTATTGAGAAAAATCTTCAAAAAAAATTATTATTCGAATAGTCATGTTCAAGAATTAATTTGTAGTATTGGATTTAAATCGAACACAAGAATGGTGATGTATATGTCGATTGGCTTTATGCAGTTTCAAAAGAAAGCGAAGGAGAACCAAGGATAAAAAGAAAGATAAGAACCTCGAGTAAGCTTAGTGAGACTTGCGCGTAGTCAACCTTAAATTAAAATGATATTGCATTTCTATATGATATCATTATGTTGAATGTGGCATTGCATTTCTTTATAATACATGTTATAATACTTTGCTCGACATAGCAAGATTGATGGAATACCAGGTACAAATGATTGTTTGCATAAATGATGATGCATTATGCATACATGAGATATGGAAAATGATAAGATATAAATGAAACAAGTTAAGATGATACAAGATACACCTAAAAATAGTATTGCCATATATATGTGTGCTAAGCTACTACATGTTGTAATAAAAAAAATAGATTACATGGAATACGAAATATAAATTATTTTTCTAAGAAATGATGATGATCCATGTTTGCCATGAAAATTTACGATGAACCATGAAACATGAAATGTTTATTTGTATGATTGAATATGATAATTGATTGATGATAAAAGAAATGCCCAAGTATTGAGTATGAGAGTCCACGGTATAGTTGGCATGCCATAGAGTCTTTAGCAGCTGCACCCCTATGTTTATGTTATCAAACAATTAGTGACAAAATGATTGTGTCACATGCACCCTGGGGATCTACGCCCACTGTGCCTAAGTGCACTACCGAGGTGCCGCACCCTGGGGATCTACGCCCATTGTGCCCAAGTGCACTGTCGAGGTGCTTTATGTTATGGGGAGCAAAGAGCGTCCCCGAGTATGTACTCAACTTTACGTTCACGTTTGACACTACGGTATCATTACAAGATGACTCGCGTACCTCGATCTCATATAGCGTACTTTGGGCAATGATAAAAGGATCATGATACGTAAATGAATCATGTTATGTATATGAAACATGTCATGAATATGAACCATGTTATGTTTATGAAATATGACAATCATACGAATTATGTCACGTATATGAAGCATGACATGTATATGAATTATACCAACTATATAAATTAGGCCAAGCACATGAATTATGTCATGTATACTAAGTTTGTCACAAGTATAAGAAATATGCTATGCATATGAATCATGCCATGTATACACATTATGTAATGTAGATGAACTATGCCATGCATATGAATTATGTCATGTACATGTATCATGTTATGTATATGAATTAAGTGATGTATTTGAATGAAAACACGTATATGGATTATGCCACGTATGAAACTCATGTTACATAAATGGATCATGCCATGAATATGAATTTTCACTACATATATGAACCATGTTTTATATATAAATCATGTTATGCGTGAAATTCATGCCATGAATATGAATTTTCATTACATATAGAAACTTATTACTTGTTATGCAAGTTATTACAATTCTTCATCGGTTATCTTATAAGTTTTCATATTTTCTTATTAACATAGCCTTGAGAATCAAATAGCAGCCTAGGTACACGAATCCCCAACCAACTATCGCCAAATTAAATGGTACTCGCAGTACCGGTTAATCCCTCCAACTGTCGCCAAATTACCACAAAACTTCCCTCCTACTATCGCCAAATAAAGTCCGTAGTCTAGGACCTTAGTCAACCCCAAACACGAGCTCTATGGACTCTATAGCATGCCATCTATACCTAAGGCTGACTCGAAACTAAGGCTTTCAAGTTTATCATCTCTTAATCAGAACAAAGTGAGCATATCTCCTTATCATGATCTCAAATCAATAAGCATATTACCCTTTTTCAATTTGTGTAGGTATTCACCTCATGTGAACTTATCATTGTATCATTTCTTTTAATCAAATGGCATCATAGCCCAGATTACTTCCAACATGTATCATGTATAGTTCCCCAATTATACATGTTATCAAGTTTACATAGAAATGAACATGAACAAGAATTACACCTATCAAACATAATTTAGAGTGACTTACCTCTAAACCAAGCTTTCTTATTCACAACATAACTCAAGATAAATCAATGAAACTAAAATCAACAAGAGATGCTTGGGAAGGTTACTAGCCTATCCCGAGAATTTAATCTACACTCGCAATTTGTTCCGAGCTATTTTTGCTATCGTATTTCAATTTCTTTCTGTTTTTCCATAGCTTGATCTACTTTATGCCTCACTTGATCAAACTCTTCCTTGTCTAATTATATCAAGAGTTTAACTATGCATTAGAAACTATTCTTAACTTTCAACCATTCACAAAACAATTTGCCAACAATCATATAGACACCAATCAACCCCAAAATTCTTATGATTACTCATACATTCACAGAACAATCCTTTATGCATGCATGCACCTACATATTTTCATTAAACAGCCCCTATACATTCATTCATGATCATAACAATTTAATTATATGATTATGTACACAAAACAGGGCAACCTTCTTACATTTTATTTATAGAATCAAGACAGTCCCATTACATTTACTATATACATCAAAACAGCCCTAATTACATGTATTTACTTATGTAGACACATAACAGTCCACTAGCTATGCAAACAACCCACCATTCTTGCAAAAACAGTCCCTACGAATGGGTATATATGCATAATAGTCCCCATTTTACATGTATACACATTCATGCTCAAGACAGTCTTTATAGTCCTTGTGATTGTATTTTATGCCCTATTTTTATTATATATACAATTAATCAATCAAAACAGTCCATTTTCTTTTTTATGTATGCAAAACATGACAGTTTTTATACATATACATTTATTCCAACCAAACAGTCCATTTATAACTACTATATACCCACATGTATGTATTTATGTATGTATCAAACTATTCTTCCTAATTTCCTATCCATTCATAACAGTCCCAATTCAAATTTCCATCAAGCATGATTTCATAAATTATGATTTAACACTAATTTCACAATTGAACATGCCCCTATTCAAATGGTTCCCAAATTCAATCCATAACCATTTAAGCACTACAAATCCATTGTCACAAGAATACACCAAGTTGTATAAATTCAAATCAATTCCTTAACATTTATAACCATTCTCATGATCTATTAATATTTCTATCAACAAATACTTAATTTCTACTTGATTATAAAGAAGGAATAAGGTGGTTACCTTTTTTCCTAGCTTGTTTGAAAGATTCAAAAAAAATGTGTGATGGATTAATATCAAACGAGCTTTTCTCAACTCTCTCTCTAACTCTCAATGCTTCAATTTTCTAAGGGAGAAAGAAGATGATGAACCACTTTGATGATTCTTCTCCTCTACCACTGAACCCCTACACTTGCTTCCTCTCTTACATGACACCTCAACAAGTCCTTAAATAATTCATTCCTTAGCATGCAACTTGAATGTTTGCAAGAGTTTTCTGTTTAGCCACTTTGGTAACTAGCTACTCATGTTTCCTTATTTCACTTTTTGGTCCTTTCCAAGATGGCTCTCCACTATGTTTTTGATTCCTATATAACCCTAATTCCATTTACTTACTCTAGTAGATGATAGCTACATTGTAATTTTACTTAAGGCTAAAGTGCTATATACTTCTAGGACAATGTTTAGGGTATTACACGCCAAATCTTCAAGGCAAACACCACCGCAACCAACTCAATGTCGTGTGTAGGGTAGTTGTGCTCGTGCACCTTCAACTGCCTAGATGCATAAGCCAAAACCCTTCATTCTTGTATTAGCACACACCCTAAACCCATGTAGGATACATCACTATAAATGACAAACTCCTTCCCTGGCTATGGTTGAATCAAGATTGGAGCATGTGTCAAAGCTTCCTTCAATCTCTCAAAAGCTTGCTGCCTAGCTTCCGTCTACTCAAAATTCACATCCTTCTGCAATAACTTCATCAAAGGGGCAGAATCTTTGAAAGCCCATCAATGAAGCGTTAGTAGTATTCTGCCAACCCTAGGAAACTACAGACTTCCAATACAGACTTCGGTTGCTTCTAATTCACAATGGCCTCAACTTTCTACGGATCTACACGAATACCCTCAGCCGAAACAACATGTCCGAGGAAAACCACCTGCTTGATCCAGATCTCACATTTACTTAACTTGGCATAAAGCATGTTGTCCAATAGAACTTGCAACACAATTCGGAGATGTCGATCATGATCTTCCTCGATACACGAGTACACAAGAATGTCATCGATGAACACTACCACGATTGATCCAAAAACTCATGTAACACCCTGTTCATCATATCTATGAATGCTGCCAGTGCATTTGTCAAACAGATATTACTAAGAACACGTAATGCCCATAACATGTGTGAAAATCTATCTTCGGCACATCTTTATCCTTCGCCATCAACTAATAATGCCCCCGTCCACAGATCAATCTTAGAAAACACTATAGCACCCCTGAACTGATCAAATAGATGATCAATCCTCAGCAAAGGATACTTGTTTTTAATCGTCAACTTGTTTAGTTGTCGATAATCAATGCACATTCTCATCGTGCTATCCTTCTTCTTCACAAACAACATCGGTGCTCCCCACGGCGATACACTTGGCCGAATGAAACCTCGATCCAACAACTCTTGCATCTGCGTCTTCAACTCCTCTAACTCCTTTGGTGCCATACGATATAGAGCAGTCAACACCGGATCCGTATCCACATATGTCTCAATGCAAAATTCCACCTTCTTATCTGCCGATAAACCATGTAACTCTTCCGAAAACACTCCTGGAAAATTGCAAAATGTACAAATATCTTAGGCACGCGCTTCCTTCATATTCAGATTCATCATATAGGCTAGGTATGCTTGACCCCCAAACTCTAACAACCTCAGTGACTCCAAATCATAAACCACATTCGACATGAACTTTAAATTCTCGCCCACAACCACAACTTCATAATTCTAAGCTAGTTTCAAAGAAACTTGCTTCGCTTCAAACTCCATTACAGCTTGTGTCGAGACAACCAATCCATACCTAAAATCACATCGAAACCGTGAAATGGTAACTCCAACAGGTCAGCCTCAAACACATGCCCTTGAACCGTCAAGGGACAACTCCTATACAACTTGCTAGCTACAACCATCTAACCAAAGGAACTTGTTACCCACATACCAACATCTAACAACTCTACAGGTAAATCCAACAAACATGCATGCTCGTGCAAAATGTAGGAATGTGTAGATCTAGAAACAATCAAAGATAACAAAGGAATAGATTGCAAGGTAAAGGTAACTGCGATCACATCGATATCATTCCTCCCTGCACGGTGAGCAAAGACCCTCGCTGGTCCACCCTCCTCAGGCTCAGCCGCTACGGTATGTGCTACCACTCTCTGTCCATCATCCCTGTGCTGGAAATGTCCACGACAACGCCCATGACCCCTTTGCACCATAGCAACTGGCGCATGAGCCGGACCCTCTCTGGCCAACTACGGACAATCCCTCCTAAGATGATCTCTCGATCCACAACTCCAACATGTGCCTATAGCACCCCCAACATTCCCCCGAATGCTTCCTACCACACCTCCTACACTCAAGAACTCCAACAAAGGTATTATGACCTTAAAAACCACACCCAACGCCATTTCCTCCTTGCCATTGATCTGGAAAGTACCTCCTATCTGTGCCTCTTATAACGATCCTTACCAACATCAAATTCCGCACTTCTTTTTCCCATCACAGAACTCCAGAACGAGCAAGCCCAAATTTTGTTCTATATCCTTTGGTCGAGAAATCAGGACATCAAATATATATAGTCGGTGGCCAGCATATATGTCTTCACCTCCTTGATCAACTCGTAACAGAACCTTTCACACCTTTCTTGCTCATCCGGTACCAACTCAGGAGCATATTTACTCAATCGTACAAACTGGATCTCATACTCAGAAACAGACATGTTTCCTTTCTCCAAAGACGTGAACTCCCTTTTCTTTTCATCTCTATAATGAGTTCCCAAATATTTCTTCCTAAAACCCTCACAAAATAATTCCCACGAAACATTGGCAGGTTCAATTCCCTCGATCATAATTGTCCAATAATTGTAAGCATCACCATGGAGCAATGACACAATACATCCTAGCTTGAGTACATCCGTACACTCCATCTGGCCAAGGATTATCTCATTACTAGCAAACCATTCATCGGCTACTTCAGGAATCAAACCTATAAACTCAACACCACCAAGGCTCCGCAAACGCTCTAAAGGTAACCCAGCATTAACAGCTGCAAGCGCCGATGGAGGTACACGCACTCTAGCTATGGCCGCCTAGAAAGCTCCTGTCATCACCTGGACTAACGGTTCCATATCACCAAAAACAGGTGCTTGGGGTGCCTGAGGTGCACCTCCCTCTACTATGACACCAGTAGGAGGATTGGTGGAGAATAAGGCAACTCATTATCCTGTGTATCCACCACACTACCCATGTGAGCTCTAGTCTCTTGTCTCGGTCCCATACACGAAAATATGAGTCTAAACATGATAATACAACAAAACAAAATATTTAGGATAGCTCGCAGCAAAAATCCAAGTCACTCTTGTTTAAAAACAAAATCATTTAACTCAAGTAGTAATAAGGCAGTGTGTCCCAAGTTTAAACACCCCAAACATACCACATATTGAATACAATACACAAATTCAATCACCGTACATGTCAAACAACTTATTTAAACAACATCAATCAACAAAACAACCATAACCCACCTCCCAACAATCATAACCTGGCTCTAATACCACCAAATGTACCTCATTGACCCGGTCTAGCCGAAAGACCAAATCGAGCGAGCCATACTAGGGTTTATCGAAATAAACCCTAAAAGGATTACAACTAAAATAGTTTATTTTTTCTTTTATCTTATCTAAATGCATTATTTAGGTCATACGGACTAAAACATAATTTCCCAAATCTACAGGGGATTTCATGAAATTAAAGTTACCAATCTTCATTTAGTCATGTTACATGCCTTCATATTAAATCTCAGTCCAAAGCAGTCATTCATACACATTTAATTGCACATTTAAGAAATAGGGACCAAATTGCAAGGATTTCTAACTACAAATGCTTATACAACTGATTTAACGGTTTACGTACTGGTACGGGTGTCTTGTATTTTGAAAATTAGGATTCTAGTAGCTAGGCACCGTATCGATACGGTAACCCATGTACCGAAATGAACACTGTTTCATCACTATGCATACCAATACGGTTACTAGGTGTACCGGTATGCCTAGGCTATTTTGAACGTTTTGAGCCTAGACAGGTCCCCACGTACCGAAACCTGAGGGGCCTGTACCGGTACGGGGTGACATATATTAACCTCTAGGTCCAACATATGACACTTTGGCTCAATCTAAGACTATCCATTCAACCTCTAATCATCATATGACATTATAAACACCCAATCATCAAACATAGCAACACAGATTGGGGCTATACTAAGCATGGCATACTCAAGCAATTACCTATGATCATGATTTCTACCCAAGCATGCTTAATGTCTCCCAACCCTTCAAAACCAAATATAAAAGCATCATACCAACCCAAAACATCAATCAAACTATTACAATAGGAAGTAACTCAAAATACATCTCCCAAAAACAACCCGGTCACATTGCCTTCTTATTACTACTTAGTGTATATAAAATCATACTTTGTAAGTATCGACCCTTGGATCCCCGCTTGCTCACGTGCTGTTGAGAAAGCTATTTCTCTGCATTGATGAGGAAAAAAGAGCGTGAGCTATAAGCTTATTGAGGGAGTCACAAAAACACTCATCAATGCATTTAAAACAATTTCTATCAAATCACTTGTAAGTATCTCATTGCAAAACATCTCATGCTTTTCACAACATCTCAGATACGCACATTTAAATCATTCTCAACACATGTATCTTGGATTCAATCTCTACCTCAATTTAAGTTTCACACCACAACACGTTTATTACAAGCTTAAAGAGTAACACATGTATAAATCCCATTATACAAATTTAATCCATTTCACATGATACATTATCTCATATAATGGCTTTCAAGTGACTCAAAACCAGAAACCTTTCATTTCACAAAACTTATCGGATACACGGATTTCTCAAGTGGTTCCTACAACCAATTCACATACATACCTCAACCAGAGTAACGACACACTTGCCCACATTAACGGTTCAAACCGGAGTAACGAAACATTTACCCACCTCTACGGTTTGGTTTTATAATCCACTAGCGGGATTAAATGAAACATTTACCCACCACAACCATTGCGGTTCTCATGTTGGAGATTACAGACGCTTAACACCCCTTGACAAACATGAGGCAACTTTTTGTAGTGTACTCTAAACCCTATGGCAGGCCAACTATATCCGATATCATTTTAAACATAGCCATTTGCCAATATATTCAATAAACAACATTACCTCATTGTTTTACATATGCATCACATCAATCTAACACAAATACATTAAGGCATGCATTTTAGCAATCTAGAAAACACATTTATAAACCATATACCATTGTCATGAATCATGATCTATGATCATTTGCAACATCTTTCTCTTTCAAAACATGCATAATACAATGAGTAATTAAAACCAACAACATGTGCAGGACATTTCATTTTGCAAAATCGAAATCAAGAGAAAGCTCAACCGAGACTTACTTCTGAGCTTAGACAAGTGTATCAAACTTTATCTAAAATCCCACAACTCCTTTTCAAACCTTTTAACAGCAGTAAACTCCTTTATCACTCACCAACAATCCAACGCTTGCTTGTCGATGCACGAATCAAACTTTCGCACCTTCTTTAAAATCCAAAGGATTCAGCTCTCTTCCTTTACCCAATCAAAATTAGAGGATTAAAACACATGTTTGTACCTTAATTGGCCAAGCTTTGATGAAATCCAAAGAGATTTTGCAAAGGAATTTAGAGAATCAATAAGGAATCAAAAAGGAAATCAATGGAGATTGATACCTTGATATTTTGAAGTATAAATACTAGTTTTGTTGCTGAGAAAAGGTTTAGAGAAAAGTAGTTACGTAAGAAAATGTTTTTGGCAAATTAAAGATCTTTTTAATAAATCCTCATTTATCTAATTATTAAACCATTTAAAAATACTTTAAAATAGCCTAAATTAAGAGAGAAATATTTTGAAAAATATTGGACAAATAGCTCCTTAAAGATTCTAAGTTTTGACCCTTTTTTGATTTAGTCACCAAAAACAGTTTTGAAAACTTTTAATTTAGTCATTAAACTAAAATGTCTTAAAATAAGATTTAATTACATCTAATTGACTTCACCAAATCACTTAAAATATTAATTAAGTAATTTAGAACATTTTCACATATTTTATTTTATCCCAAAATCAATTTTATAAATTTATTTTCCTAAAACAATTCAAATTGCCTAAACTAGTTCTCTTGAAGCACCGACCCGATCCAGCCCACATCTAGACCCAATTTTAGGGCCTTACATGGACTAATAAAGGTTTGGTAACCTAAATCTTAATGAAGACCCTATAATTTATGAAAATTGTGTTTTGGTCCCTAATGTGCGTTTTGAGCAATTGAGCCCTGTTTTGAAATCTATTTTTAATGAGACGTTTCCGCTGAAGCATGTTCACCATAAGAAATTAATCGAAGCATTTAGACAAGATAAAAGGGAAAAATGGACCGGTTTAGGTTATTAGCTTGGATTTGCTTCGGCAAACCTAATGTGATCTTTTTAGTTCGGTTTTGGCTAGGCTGGGCTAAGAGGGTTACACAACGAACCAAAACGATGATTGTCTGGGAGGATCTAAGATGCAAAGACAATCGACAAAAGGGAAAAGTAGCATATTAATTCGATCATGGAAGCTCAAACCAAGCACAAAGTCTTAGTCATCCAAATGGATTACCTCGAATGTTTCCTTATCCTTCCAACCCCCAATCTATAGCTTCATGCCTCGTACCATTCCCACATTGGGAACACCTTTGGAATTATAAATCTTGATCACCCCAATTGACTTCTCAACTCTTAGACCAAGTTTGTTGGCAGCCTTCTTGGACATGAACAAGTGAGATGCTCTCATGTCCACAAGAGCACTCCTCATTTAACCTATAATGTTGATGTCCACGAACATTAACCCTTTCTACTTTTGGCTCTTTTTTGCCTTGTCTTTAGCAACATCTAACCAAGCTTCAAAGCCTCGATGCTTTCAAGCTTGCCCCCCACTACAGACGGCCTAACGCGATCAGGGAAATCCTAAAAGTAATACGGTACTTTACAGCGTAACACTTCACTTGCTTCTTTTTAACCATCGACTTAATTGTTTTGAGTGAAGTAATCACGCCTAGTCTAGCTTCCCCTCTCTCAGGTTTATTATTTACATTGATGGCAAAGGCTAGCTTTCCCGGGGCAGTCTTTCATCATGTGTGGACTGCCACAAAAGAAAAACTTCAATGTCTTTTTCTCTCATTGTTTGGAAACTATATTGGGTTTGTTTTTCCCACTCGAAGTCTCATCGCTCTCGCTACTCGAATGCTCCTCTTCGTCTCTCCCACCATTACCCTTGTCTCAAGGCTTGAAAGACTTCTACTTGTTGAACTTATTCCCACCAAGATCGTTCAACGACTCCGCAATCACCAAGGCTTTGGAAAGTTCCTGCACACCCCTTCATTGCAACTTAGTATTAGCTCAGGGGTTCAATACGTCTAAGAAGTTAAAAAGTGTAAACTTTTCACTTATATCTAGGATTTGGAGTTGTAAATCACTAAACTCTTGAACATAATCTTGAATGTGGCCATCATGCTTAAGATGTCTCAACTTGGATAGAGCCTCATCTTCAGCATACTCGGGGTAAAACTACATTTTGAACTCAGCTTGCAACTCCTTCTATGTTCCAATAGCCGTGCCCCACTAATTCTAATTGTAGCACGTATGACGCCACTATAAAAGAATGACATCATTTAAATAAACACTAACATTTGTTACCTTATGAGCATCATTCCTGATGTTTATCGCTCAAAAATACTGCTCCATGCCTCATAAAAAATTCTCTACATCTTGGGCCCATCTAGTCCCTTTGAACTCCTTTGGCTTTGAGAAGTCTAACTTTGGTTTGGTGGATGTCATGGTTAACAAACCACTTGTCACAACAACCTTTGACACATGCAGCTCTCCTCTCATGTCATACATCTTTTTCCTCAAAGCTCTTACCTTGACTTTAAGATCATCACTCCTCTGATTTGCACCGTTGACAACCTGGTTGAAAAAGTCTTGCACCCTATCTTTTAGGTTATTCATTCATTCATCAAGCTAATCTCCCAAAAAGTTCGATTATTTTCGATGCAAGACCACAACTTCAAGGGTTCTCGAACATCCTTTATGGATTTTTCAATTTGGTCTACCCTTTTCTACAATGAAGCCAAATGTCCCTCGAACTTGCCTACTTGGTTTGCCCAACATTGGTCTCTACACCCTTTGCCTTAATGTTTCCTTCTTCACGTACCATCTCGATTAGTGCGTTTCTTGAAAACTCGATCTAAAACCACTTGCCACGGGGCTGGAGTTTCGACCTAGCGAACTGTACAACCTTAGTCGATGTTCCCGAGACAAACGACTAAGTCAGTCTAATTTTTCTCTTCAAAAATTAAACTTTTCCTAGGCACTAATAATGTTTAATCATTCTAAGTGGAAGCTAAATAAAATATAGGCAACGAATAATTCAAAGAACAACAAAAGAGCACAAGAGAGAGTTTAGAGAAATGCTTTGTAATCTTCAAAAGAATGAATGATTCCAAGTGAGGTGGGGAGGCCTCTATTTATAGTTGAGTGCCCTTACATATAACAGTTTCTACTGATTTACATCTACAATTACGATTATTTCCCACCAACTACTATGGTATAAAATCAGCATATTCCCTAGTATATCTATGGAAAGTATATTTTATGTTCACATATGTCAAAGTGGTTCGATTTGCTAGAATTCTTCATAGACCAGACTAAGTATGGTGGTCTCTTCAAGACCAAAATATTCATAGAACCAAAGTGCTTAACTATATGTATTTTATTAATTCAATCGGTATATCCGAAATTATCATAATCAGAGTACAAGGTATGTGAGTCAACGAGCATAAATTTCTAGCACCGAAGCACTAATCCTGTAGCACCAAAGTAGTGATCTCATAGAACTGAAGTGCTTATCCTGTAGCATCAAAGTGTTGATCGCAACCTATACCCTTGACATGCCAATTATACCTATGATTCTTAAGAAAGTACTTGAGCATTCAATTACCTTTCTTTTTTGGGTAGCACGATTACTGTCAATATCATTAGTAGAGAAAATGATGTGCAATTCATACCCAATTATGTTCATCAACTAGTAAAGCATATAAATCATATTTTATTGTATTGAAATCAACATATGATGAATATGCTTACAATAAACTTATCATTTATCAAATAAACATGTAATGAAGATATCATTATTGTACTTACCAATTATGAGTGAACATATAATAAACATGTAATCAAATTCTTACCAGTGTATTATTAATCAATTCCATTCTAGTTTGGCTGTTCACAAGCCTTCCTTATCATATACACATATCGGACATGCATGTAATGCACTTACTTATAATTTGGCAGTCTACGCTACATTCAAAGAATTACTTTTATAAAACAATATACAAATGGACATTCAATTCCATTTGTTCCAGTAGAAACTAGATTCAATAATAGTTTTAACTATACCAATGATTTTATTTCGACTTGAACAATTTATGGCAATTTTCTAAAGTTAACGCTTATGTTATCTCCTAAAATTATGCTGTCTAGTTTTATGACATTCACTGGTCAAAAATTCATATCTTTCAATGAACGGTTAGAAATCAGTCGTTGTTTGATCTCAACAAAGCTAGACTGACTCATGATTACAAGGATATATAGCTCACTTCCTAATTAATTTTGTAGAATTTCTGGTGAAATTCTAAACTCACTAGATTTCACAAAATTCAAACTTTAGCTTCTTTAACTATTCCATAGTCCTCGAAATAAATACCAACTAAAATCATATTATCTTTTAGCAAGAAAGTATTACTTCATTCATAGTGAATCATGTATTGGCTCATTATAAGTCAATATTTCATACTTTAACATGATTAAGCATAAAGACATGCACCCACCTTGACACTTCCTACACAACCAATTTGTAGTATCAATGTAAGCTTCAATCCTATTTCTCTTCTTTCAAGCAACCTTTAACTTGTGCTTGTTTGTGTGTTTTGTACACATCAATTGCATACCAAATACAAATCAAATGCACAAGTTAGAACATGGTTATGCATTGCACATTGAACAAAATTTCAATTAAATTATTTTAAGACACAATTAAAGTAACAATGCTTCCAACATTTAACCTTCTATTTCACGATTCCATCACAATCTCAAACTCTCTTCCAAAGATTTTAAGGACTAAATTAGGAAGTTTTGCATATAAATTCCAATTTCAATAATTTTGCAACCAAAATTAAGCTTAAATAATGGTGAACAACTTAAACACTTCAATTTAAAATTGTCAAAATTTCCTCGTACTTTTTATCATAGGCATTCTCCTCATGTTTTGGAACTTTCTACTCCAATCAATATGTTAAAGCATATAAAACATTTAATCTTTCATGACCAAGTTTAATTTTTTTTTCAAATCAACTTAATCCTAAAATCTTAAAATTTCTTTCTTCGAAATTCCAAAACATATAACTCATGCAAAGCCATGAAATTTTATTATCAAATGAAAAAGAATTTGATGTAGAACAATTTTATATTTCACCACAAAACCCTAAAATTAAATATTTAAGGGGTTAAAATCAAACCCTAAAACTTGTTGATGTGATCCTGATTGTGAAAAGGAATCAAAATACACTAGTTTTCCCGATCGTGGTCGAAGTAAGCAGTGATCTATGTTGCAAATATTGAATGCAACAACAAATGGATAATGTAAGACGAATAAGTTGCGAATTGTGCAATTTGTAAATGGATGTGTTGATTGTAAAATGTAATGTGGTGAATGAAAGGTTAGAAAGGATTGTGGATAGTGTTGGTGAAGAGATGAATTTTGGAGAAGGAAATAATATGCAATTGTGGAAAAGTAACAAAGGAATGAACCAATAGTATAGCGGTACTGGCCTGAATCCTATTGGATGTTTAGTTGATCGAGGAAAGAACCTTTAGTACAAGGAGTAAAGACCTGGATCGTATATTGATCCTAAACAAAAGACTGTGACCCTCTAATTAGAAAATCAGGAATCAACATTATAAGGGAAAATGAATGACACTACAAGCACTGTAACACCCTCAACCCAGTTTAGGAGAAAACTGGAATTGAAGTTATTACCGAGAAAGCAAAACGAACTTCAATTGGCCAAAATTAAAACATTCAAATCAAAACAAGACATGACATGATAACAAAATTTCTTAAGTCAGTAATTAATTATAGTCAACTGTCCAACCCAACTTGTTTTTAATGATAAAGGCTTCATTCAATCTTCCATGATAGATACAAAAATGTGCATCAATATTGATATGACTTAAACCTAACAATGCTCACAAGTAGATATTTGAAGCAGGGTTTACAAATTCAATTGTACACTTATACATATGTACATACAAATTAGGTCATTATATTTTTAAATACACGAAACAATCCCTTATATAGTTATACATACTCAATCGATCCAATATGCTTATGAATACTTGACATACTAGTATATGAACTGGTTATATATATATATATAACTTGATTTACTTATTAAATAAAATATCAAATGGGCATATTACAACATAGGTTACTTGTCAATTAAGGCATCAATTATTTGAACTAATATGTTCTTGTAAACATGAATATGTTTCAACCATACGTATGTATCTAGCCAATTCAAGAACACGCATATATTAAGGTATTAACAAGTACATATCTTCTACTAGAGTATTTTCAAGAAGTTCTTTGGATACATCTTGCTTGTTACACAAATTATAACAAGGAACATACATAAGCATTCTATTTAGTTAACATAATCTGGCGTGGCAGCCTCATTCCGTCCATTTAACTTGAACATACATGCACTATAATTCTTACTAATTAATCAATCAAGTGATCAATCAACAACGATTATTTAAACAATCTCAAGGAATAGATAAGTCATTCAAACTTTATAATGGTTAATGCAATACTACATTAATGTTTATTGATATGCTCCTATATACTCACTATGCCACCATCTAAGGAGTTCCGTTTAAGAAAAATCTAATTATACTTGGAACTTTAAGTAATAACTTGCAACCTTCATCCTTGATCGAACTTCAGAAACTCTTTAAGTCCTGAAAAATGCATGAACATGAATGCATTAGGCTTAAATAGCCTATGTGAGGTAGTGAGCTATGAAACATAACAATCAAGGGTATCAACATATAGAATAAAAGTGATAAATTCAAAGTTTTAAACTTAATAGGATTAGGGTTTGTCTTATGAAGCTTTATCAGAGTTTACTCTTCCAATCTTATTCCAAAGTCTTTCAAGTATTTAACTGTATTCCTCTAATTTCTTTTGAACTTATCAGATTTCTCATCTGACTATATCAGAACCTTATCAGAGTTCTTTTCTTACCATATCGGATTCTTATCATGTCTTAACCACATTCTTATTAAACTTTCAAAGATCATAACGGGGCTTGTCTGAGTTCATAATATTGCTTATCAAAATTTCCCTTCGAAACTTAGTATCAGAATTCATGTCTTTTGGAACATTTGCCGTGGATCACATTTGGACATGTATAGCATTGGTTCATGTTTTGACCATATTGGTCCAAGTTACACGTAGCTCAAAGCACATAGCAATGGCTAGTGTCGAAAATATAACAATCCTAACTTCTCATCTATCCAACCAATTGTCGCCAATCTCCTTACAACTCCCCCGTTACCTCCTATTGTCGCCAATATATCACATATAATGGGTCGTCACCCGAGCCGTAGCTCATGGACCGTAGTCCCAAAGTATACCATTTATTATGCCAATGTGTCCAAGGGTTTCCATTGAATAGGCAACTTAAATATCTTATTTCTTGAAGATATGAGAGATTTATTATGTTACAAGTAAATTTACATATTTCTTTCTTCTTTCTTTCTTTAATAACTTATAACACAAGTTGAGCTTCTGGCTCATCAAGGCTTTAGAATTATGAACTTATAACTTTGATATTCAATTCCTTCATTGGAATCTTATAGCTTTAATGGTTAGTAGTTAGCTTCGAACTTTATAATAAAGTGTACATAATCATCTATTACAAACATAGCATAACAAGGAACAAGGTACATATGTGGTACAACATAACCAAATGACTTATCAAAGATGCCATGCCATGAATGCATTCTCACATTGTGCTCTATGTTAGCCATATGCACATGCTTATGAATTAATTAATACACACAATAGAAACGAAGATCAGGATAACACCGTGTCATCTGAGACAAGTGTAACTACGCTCACCTTATATTCCAAAGTTATGGAATACCTGAATCTACATTTCTTCATATTCCCAAATAATTTCCCTTTTTAGTCTTCATACCATATCCCGTTCTTAACCATGGGGGTACCTCACATTAAATAGTAAACCATTTTAAGCGTTAGAATCTTTTCTTTTCTTTTTTTCAAATTCCTCAGATCAAACAAGTTAGCGAACAACATAAAGCTCTCTTTTTATAATTCTCCTTAACTCATGTACATGCTTAATTAATTCATTGCACTTGCATATATATAACATACATCAAAATAGTCCCTAATACATTTATTTTCTTGTAGAATTGTCCTTATCTTACATATATCCCTAATTATTTTACAAACAATTCCCTTATAGGCATATACGTATATCACAAACAGCCCACATATTTTCCTATCATACCAAGACAGTCCATAATTCACATGTACATAAACATATAACTTAAAACAGTCCTCATACTTTTCTAACATGCCAAAACAGTCCATAAACTTTCATTTTCATTCAAAACTGTCCAGCCAAACATGTATATACAATTACACATCAAAAACAGTGCACATGATCGTATATTTACATAAAACAGCCCCAATTAACATGTATACATAATTTAACATATCAAAACAGTTCACATGATCTTATATTTACACAAAACAGCCCCAATTAACATGCATACATAATTTTATGTCAAAAGAGTCCACTAATTCTCATGTTTACACAAATCAATCCACTTTAAACATGTATACATAATTTTATGCCAAAACAGTCCACTAATTCTCATGTTTACACAAATCAATCCAATTTAAACATGTGTACATAATTTCATGCCAAAACAGTCCACTAATTCTCATGTTTACACAAATCAATCCAATTTAAACATGGTTCAATGCATCCAAATCTGCCCAGAATTTTATATGTACAAACATATATTCAATCAAGCATTTAACATGGTTCTACTGCATCCAAATCTGCCCAGAATTTTATATGTACAAACATATATACAATCAAGCATTTAACATGGTTCTGGTGCATCCAAATCTGCCCAGAATTTTATATGTACAAGCATACATACAATCAAGCATTTAACATGGTTCTAGTTCATCCAAATCTGCCCAGAAGTTTATATGTACAAACATATAAACAATCAAGCATTTAACATGGCTTTTGTAACACCCCCTTCCTGTATCAGTACACCGAACACGAGTCGAAAAATGTCACGGAAATTTAAAAATATTATACGTCCAAAAATTGGGACTATTTAAATTTTTTATTTGTATATAAATAATAATATCAACATATAAAATGCTAACATAAAACACAGAAAACTATACATATCATATATCATTTAACATACATAAACAAAACCATTACAAGGCAGACCGTTTTAATTAATTTAACAAAATAGACAGGTTATTTCGTACATGCCACTAATCATATACAAAACCAGGATGTCATAAGTACCGAAAATAACATGTCGATGTATCACCTCCTCCGAAAAGAGATGTTGATGCAAAGCTTCACTACTACTTTCGATTACCTACGCGTATAACCAAAATACACGCTAAGTATAACTTAGTGAGGCATAAGGAAAGTAACATATATAAAAATACTTAATAAAACATGATACTATCACAAGCATAATATTCTTTGAATCATACATTCTGTAATGCAAGAAAGCATAACACAATCATTCTTTAACTCAAAATCATACTTCATTTCATGAAGTCATATAGCCCAAGGTGAATATCAAGTGATTAAGGACGAGTTGTGTACTATAAAGTATTGTCCTTTACGGGCGACACGAAGTGTCGAAACAGGTACCACAATAAAATGGCAAATACGGGCGACAAAAAGTGTAGAATACAGGCGCCATGATAAAGTGACGAATATGGGCGACACAAAGTGTCGAATACAAGCCCCACAATAAAGTGATGAATACAGGTGACACAAAGTGTCGAATACAGCTTAAACTCATAATATTATACCACAATATAATCTAGCTCAACATTCTATCACCAAGGGCAAACTTTAAACATTTCTTGTAGTAATGATAGGTAACCCAAATTTCGTACATACATACATTTATCATGTAAAACATCTTCATAATGGAGCAGTTCATACTCCAATATGTTCAATAACTTTTCATGGTATACTGCCATTTAAAACTACATCAAATAACTTGTAATGAAGATATCATATGATAAAATATGTGTAAGCATAAAGAATATGCCAAAATCTTTAAATCATCAAAATAAAGTATCATGCTAAATATGTTTTGCTTTTATAAAATCTTTACCTTTTTAGGTCGACTTATTATAACTCTTCCTATAATATGTATGTTAACTAACATATGATTTATAAACATGTATGCACTCACCTTAGCCTTGCAATATGATTTCCTGTTCGATATTAGTCTCAAATTATATCCTTTCCCGGTTTGTTGGTACGATCTTGATTTTCTATCAGAATCTACATTAAAATAACATATACCATTTCAAAGTATACGTTAGAACATGCTCATTTCATAAATAATAAGGGAAAGCAATAAATAGCTATCCACTATCAATAAAAATTGTTCTGATAAAACTTTACATATTCGAACCAATGTTTCTCATACTTTTCTTTAATTTTCCTACTTTTCCCAAAATTCACCTTTTAGTCCCTAAAGACACCTTTAATCATCCAACCACCATGTTCAAGCCAAATCCTTACATTTCTCATCAGTTACACCTTAGGACCTAAACTTAAAAAATTACATATTAGTCCTTGAAGTTTTCGAAAATCACAAAATGGTCCCAAAATCAGAATAAATTTCAAAATCAATATCCAAGGCACTTAACTTGATTTTTCAACCCAATATACTTCAAAAACAAGCTCAATTATCAAGTCCCTAAACTTTTTGAAATTTACAATTTGGTCCCTAATACAAAATGATTAGGAATTTTCATTCCAAAAACTTTGTATCACCATTTTAAATCATTCTTTCTTCAATCACATCTTAAAATTCCAAACTTAGCATAAACCCTAATTTTCCATCTATCAAGAACATGAGTATTTCTTCATTTTAACAACAAAATCAAGCTTGTATAACATCATTCTCATCTTTTCCATCATGAATATAATTTTTGCAAGAATTTCCCCTAACTTTTTATCATAACCGAATGGTCACCTATGCATTTTTCATGCACTTTTCAATATTTGAACCATAGAAACAACATCACAAACATATTTCTAACAAGAACAACCATTAAAACATAATTTTCCATCATGTCCTTCATCCACCCAATTCACCAAACTCAACTTAGAGACATGAAAACTAAGTAAAATTTATACCAAAAGATATAGAATTTAATGAAGATTAAATTCTTGTTTCATGTCTCAAGCCTAAATGTAACCATCGAAGCTTAAAAATCAATTTAAAAATTCTTACCCCTTGTCTTGGATGAACTCGGCAGCCCTTGGAGAAGAAAAGAGAATTTTTTTCCAACTTTTTATTCTTTTAATTATGCCAAATGGCATATTATACACCTAATTTAATTGATAAAGTCCCTTAATAGTTAAATGACCGTTACACCCTTGAGTTATAACCAATCAAGCTTCAACACAAGGTTATTCTTATCCAAAATAATCAATAATATTTATAAAGTAAGGGTGAAATGACCTTTTTGCCCTTAATGAACTAACTTATCTTCAAAAATGCCATTTTCACCTATTTCACCACATACTGCATAGAATCGAATTTAAATCGGATGAAAATGATTCAAAACCCATAATATCATACTCCTAAAGTCTTTCTAAGGCTTCCATAAAATGTTCATAATTTTTTGAGCTCGAATAATGATTCAAATTAATTTTTGAAACTTATCCCCTTTATAACTTATCACAAAATCTCGTGCCAAAAATCTGATTCCCACCAAAATTCTTATGCCGAAATAAACTATTCATTTTTGCCATAAAATTATTTATTGGGAAAATGCAAGCAATTAAAAGTTAGCGGTTTTAGTTCAGTGACTAAAATGTAAAATTTTAAAGTTTGGTGGCCGAAGTGAAAAGTTGGGAAAATTTTAGGGACCAACATGGTAATTTTCCCAATAAATATTTTTATGGCAAAAATGAATAGTTTATTCCGGTATAAGAATTTTGGTGTGAATCAAATTTTTGGTACGTGATTTGTGTGATAAGTTATAAAGGGGATAAGTTTCATAAATTAATTCGAATGATTATTCGAGCTCGGAAAATTATGAAAATTTTATGGAAGCCTTAGAAAGACTTTAGGAGTATGATATTATGTCTTTTGAATCATTTTCATCCGATTTAAATTCGATTCTATGCAGTATGTGGTGAAATAGCTGAAAATGGCATTTTTGAAGATACGTTAGTTCATTAAGGGCAAAAAGGTCATTTCGCCCTTACTTTATAAATATTATTGATTATTTTGGATAAGAATAACCAAGTGTTGAAGCATGATTGGTTATAACTCAAGGGTATAATAGTCATTCAACTATTAAGGGACTTTATCAATTAAATTAGGTGCATAATATGCCATTTGGCATAATTAAAAGAATAAAAAGTTGGAAAATTTTCTCTTTTATTCTCCAAGGGCTGCTTAGTTCATCCAAGACAAGGGGTAAGAATTTTTAAATTGATTTTTAAGCTTCTATGGTTAGATTTAGGCTTGAGACATGAAATTAAATTCTCTATCATTTGGTATAAATTTTACTTAGTTTTCATGTCTTTAAGTTGAGTTTGGTGAATTGGGTGGATGAAGGACATCATGGAAAATTATGTTTTAATGGTTGTTCTTGTTAGAAAGATGCTTGTGATGTTGTTTCTATGGTTCAAATATTGAAAAATGTATGAAAATGCATAGGTGACCATTCGGCTGTGATATTTAGTTAGGGGAAATTCTTGCAAAAATTATCTTGATGATGGAAAAGATGAGAATGATGTTATACAAGCTTGATTTTGTTGTTAGAATGAAGAAATACTCATGTTCTTGAAAGATGGAAAATTAGGGTTTATGCTAAGTTTGGAATGTTAAGATGTGATTAAAGAAAGAATGATTTAAAATGGTGATACAAAGTGTTTGGAATGAAAATTCCTAATTATTTTGTATTAGGGACGAAATTGTAAATTTTGAAAAGTTTAGGGACTTGATAATTGAGCTTTTTTTGAAATATATTGGGTTGAAAAATTGAGTTAAGTGACTTGGATATTGATTTTGAAATTTATTATAATTTTGGGACCATTTTGTGATTTTCGAAAACTTCAAGGACTAATATGTAATTTTTTTAAGTTTAGGTCCTACGGTGTAACTGATAAGAAATGTAAGGATTTGGCTTGAACATGGTGGTTGGAAGATTAAAGGTGTCTTTAGGGACTAAAAGGTGAATTTTGGGAAAAGTTGGAAAATTAAAGAAAAGTATGAGAAATATTGGTTCGAATATGTCAAGTTTTATCAGAAAATTTTTTATTGATAGTGGATAGCTATTTATTTACTTTCCATTATTATTTATGAAATAAGCATGTTCTAACGTATACTTTGAAATGGTATATGTAAAGTTTTATCATAAACATATTCCCTTTATAACTTTTCACACAAATCCCGTACCAAAAATCAGATTCCCACCAAAAAACTTATACCAGCATAAACTATTCATTTTTGTCATAAAAATATTTATTGGGAAAATTACCATGTTGGTCCCTAAACTTTTCCCAACTTTTCACTTTGGCCACCAAACTTTAAAATTTTAGATTTTAGTCACTGAACTAAAACCATTAACTTTTAATTCCTTGCATTTTAGTCACTAAGCAAGTGTTGGGGTATTACGGTTCTAGTGCATCCGAATCTACCAAAAATTTTATATGTATAAACATATATATAATCAAGAATTTAACATGGTTCCAGTGAATCAAATATGGCTAGAATTTTATGTGTATGAACATACATACTATCAAATTAGAGAGAGTGAAAGGGAAAGCATTTTACCTTTCTCCAAGCTGATTCATACTCATGGTAAAAAAAACAAGCAAATGACCAAGCTTGAGCAAGCTTCCTCTCAGTTCTCTTTCTCTCCTCCACCATATGTTCTGGTTCCCTCACTAGAAAGAAGATTATGAATCTTAATTTAATTTTCTTTTTGGTTCTTCTACCCCCACTACCGAATTCCCTTCCACTTGCCTCCTTAATCTCATGACACTTGAACAAGTCCTTGGATAACTTCATTCTTATCATGCAACTTAAAAGTTTCCAAGGTTTTCAGTTTAATCACTATGATAACTAACTCTCAAAGTTTCCTTACTTAAATTTTGGTCCTTTTCCAAGGTAGCTTTCCACTAATTGTTTTATTCCAATTCAATCCTAATTTTCCAATTACTTACTATGTTAGAAGATAGCTACATTACAAAATTTATTTTATCTCAAAAAACCACTTCAATTACAAAATATTGGATATAGTTGACCCAGTTTTAGGGATATTACAATTCTCCCTCCCTATAAAGAAATTCGTCCTCGAATTTCTCTTGAACTATGAAGCAAAGTCTATTGTTATACAAAAGTCTTACAAACATATAAAGGAAATAGATTGTTTTAGCTGCAAGACAGAGATTCTGAATAGAATTTAAAACTCCTAGTGGCATATGCAGAATGCAGACATACAAAAGGCTTTGGTTTAGTCCCGAACCGACTAAACTCTAGCTTTAATACCAAAATGTAACACCCTCAACCTGGTTTAGGAGAAAACCAAAATTAAAGTTATTACTGAAAAAGCAAAACGAACTTCAATTGGCCAAAATTAAAACTTTCAAATCAAAACAAGACAGGATAACAAAATTTCTTAAGTCAATAATTAATTATAGTCAACTGTCCAAACCAACTCGTTTTTAATGATAAAGGCTTCATGCAATCTTCCATGATAGATACAAAAATGTGCGTCAATATTGATATGACTTAAACCTAACAATGCTCACAAACAGATATTTGAAGAAGGGTTTACAAATTCAATTGTAGACTTATACATATGTACATACAAATTAGGTCATTATATTTTTAAATACACCAAAACAATCCCTTATATAGTTATACATACTCAATCGATCCAATATGCTTATGAATACTTGACATACTAGTATATGAACTAGTTATATATATATATAACTTGATTTACTTATTAAATAAAGTATCAAATGGTACAACATAGGTTACTTGTCAATTAAGGCATCAATTATTTGAACTAATATGTTCATGTAAACATGAATATGTTTCAAGCATGCGTATGCATCTAGCCAATTCAAGAACATGCATATATTAAGGTATTAACAAGTACGTATCTTCTACTGGAGTATTTTCAAAAAGTTCTTTGGATACATCTTGCTTGTTACTCAAATTATAACAAGGAACATACATAAGCATTCTATTTAGTTAACATAATCCGGCATGGCAGCCTCATTCCGTCCATTTAACTTGAACATACATGCACTATAATATTTACTAATTAATCAATCAAGTGATCAATCAACAACAATTATTTAAACAATTTCGAGGAATAGATAAGTCATTCAAACTTTACAATGGTTAATGCAATACTACATTAATGTTTATTGATTAGCTCATATATACTCACTATGCCACCATCTATAGAGTTCTATTTAAGAAAAATCTAATTATACTTGGAACTTTAAGTAATGACTTGCAACCTTCATCCATGATCGAACTTCAAAATCTCTGTAAGTCCTGAAAAATGCATGAACATGAATGCATTAGGCTTAAATAGCCTAAGTGAGGTAGTAAGCTATGAAACATAACAATCAAAGGTATCAACATATAGAATAAAAGTGATAAATTTCAAGTTTTTAACTTAATAGGATTAGGGTTTGTCTTATGAAGCTTTATCAAAGTTTATTCTTCCAATCTTATTCGAAAGTCTTTCAAGTATTTAACTGTATTCTTCGAATTTCTTTTGAACTTATTAGATTTCTCATCTTACTATATCAGAACCTTATCAGTGTTCTTTTCTTACCATATCGGATTTTTATCATGGCTTAACCCAATTCTTATTAAACTTTCAGAGAACATAACGGGGCTTGTCTGAGTTCATAATATTGTTTATCAAAATTTCCCTTCAAAACTTAGTATCTGAATTCATGTTTTTAGAACATTTGCCTTGGATCATATTTGGACATGTATAGCATTGGTTCAAGTTTTGACCATATTGGTCCAAGTTACACGTAGCTCAAAGCACATAGCAATGGCTAGTGTCAGAAATATAACAATCCTAACTTCTCATCTATCTAACCAACTGTCGCCAATCTCTTTACATCTCCCCCATTACCTCCTACTGTCGCCAATATATCACATATAATGGGTCGTCACCGAGGCGTAGCTCATGGACCGTAGTCCCAAAGTATACCATGTATTATGCCAATGTGTCCAAGGCTTCCATTAAATAGGCAACTTAAATATCTTATGTCTTGAAGATATGAGAGATTTCTTATGTTACAAGTAAGCTTACTTGTTTCTTTCTTCTTTCTTTTTTAATAACTTATAACACAAGTTGAGCTTCTATCTCCTTAAAGCTTTAGAATTATGAACTTATAAATTTGAAATTCAATTCCTTCATTGGAATCTTATAGTTTTAATGGCTAGTGATTAGCTTCGAACTTTATAATAAAGTGTACATAATCATCTATTACAAACATAGCATAACAAGGAACAAGGTACATATGTGGTACAACATAACCAAATGACTTAATAAAGATGCCATACCATGAATGCATTCTCACATTGTGCTCTATGTGAGCCATATGCATATGCTTATGAATTAAATAATACACACCATAGAAACGAAGATCAGGATGACACCGTGTCATCTGAGACAAGTGTAACTACGCTCACCTTATATTCCGCAGTTATGGAATACCTGAATCTATATTTCTTCATATTCCCAACTAATTTCCTTTTTTAGTCTTCATACCATATCTTGTTCTTGACCATGGGGTACCTCACATTAAATAGTATACCATTTTAAGCATTAGAATCTTTTCTTTTTTTCAAATTCCTCAAATCAAACAAGTTAGCTAACAATATAAAGCTCTCTTTTATAATTCACCTTAACTCATGTACATGCTTAATTAATTAATTGCACTTGCATATATATAACACACATCAAAACAGTCCCTAATACATTTATTTTCTTGTAGAACTGTCCTTATCTTACATATATCCCTATTTATTTTACAAACAATTCCCATATAGGCATATACATATATCTCAAACAGCCCACATATTTTCCTATCATACCAAAACAGTCCATAATTCACATGTACATAAACATATGACTTAAGACAGTCCTCATACTTTTCTAACATGCCAAAACAGTCCATAAACTTTCATTTTCATTCAAAATTGTCCAACCACACATGTATATACAATTACACATCAAAAACAGTCCACATGATCTTATATTTACACAAAACAGCCCCAATTAACATGTATACATAATTTCATGCCAAAACAGTCCACTAATTCTCATGTTTACACAAATCAATCCACTTTAAACATGTATACATAATTTCATGCCAAAACAGTCCACTAATTCTCATGTTTACACAAATCAATCCAATTTAAACATGTAAACATAATTTCATGCCAAAACAGTCCACTAATTCTCATGTTTACACAAATCAATCCAATTTAAACATGTGTACATAATTTCATGCCAAAACAGTCCACTAATTCTCACGTTTACACAAATCAATCCAATTTAAACATGGTTCTAATGCATCTAAATCTGCCCAGAATTTTATATGTACAAACATATATACAATCAAGCATTTAACATGGTTCTAGTGCATCCAAATCTGCCTAGAATTTTATATGTACAAACATATATACAATCAAGCATTAAACAAGGTTCTAGTGCATCCAAATCTGCCCATAATTTTATATGTACAAACATATATACAATCAAGCATTTAACATGGCTCTAGTGAATCAAATGTGGCCAGTATTTTATGTGTATGAACATATATACAATCAAATTAGAGAGAGTGAAAGGGAAAGCATTTCACCTTTCTCCAAGCTGATTCAAACTCATGCTAAAAAAACATGCAAAGGACCAAGCTTGAGCAAGCTTCCTCTCGGTTCTCTTTCTCTCCTCCCCCATATGCTTCGGTTCCCCCACCATAAAGAAGATGATTGTAATACCCCAAAATTGGGCTTAGAAGAATGTTACCACTTTTGAATTCTTAAAAATGTATTCTAATGTGTGATAAGGTAGCTAATTTAGAAGTATATGACCAAAAAGAAAGAAATATAGTATCCCAAATTATAACTTAGAATATTTTATATGATTCGAATGTGGCTCGAATTAATTAACATGCTGTTAGAATATTTGAATTATTAAAATCAGGACTCAATTGAGAATGTTCAGTAAGTTAAGAACCATAATATATGAACTCAAATCAAAGTAGTGTAAACTTTGGTTTGTGCATGTAAAATTTATATAAACTGAAGGGCATAGACATTTGTCTAGCCAAAAAATTAAAACGTGGGAGTAAGGGGGGATGTCTTGACACGGCATTTGAAGGAGAGATAGATATATCAATTTGCATCTTCTTTCCTTCTTCATGCTTTACCGAAACTCAAACTTGGAGAGAAATGAGAGAATTCCATCATGCTTAAAAGCTTGGGTGCATTCAACTAGTCCTTGTTGTGAAATTTAGTTTAAGGTAAAAGCTATTTACCTTCCTTTCTATATTAAAACTTGTATGCTGGTTGGAATCTTATGTTTTGTTACATATGTTATGGAGAAATTGGTTGTTAGAAATATATATACGTATGTGTGATTTCCCTTAAACTAGTCGAATGATGTGTTGATCATATTGGATGATGCATGTGATGAAGTTTCTATGCTTGTAACCTTGTGACATAGTTAGATTTTTTATGATTTTAGACAAGTGAATTATAGGATTAATTGAGTATGTATAGTTTTCGGTTTGTAATTGCTGGATGTGTAAAACTATGTTTGAATTTGTAAGGTGATCATGTTGCTTAGCATAAACTAATGAACTGCTCGGTAATCTCGAATTAGGTACTGGTTTGATGGAATTACAAGGGGTTAATTATGGATTAAAGATATGGATCGGTTAGTAATAAATTGGGACTGTTTTGTAGATGGAAAAACTATTGTGAATCTGTTTTTGAAAAAGTAACAACAGGGGAGGGCTGTTTTGCAAATTAAAGATCGTTTTAGAAGTTAAAATGGGACTAAATTGTATGTGAAATAGTGTAGTTTTGTATGAATATGAATGCAGAATTATATGCTGAACGAATGCAGAATTGCAGTTTTGTAATTAAATTATAGTATAAATGTTATAAGGTTATGTGTATGCATGAAGTGAACAAAATGCAGGGCAGTCTGGTATGTTAATGCAGTCTTAAATTGAATTCTATAATAATGCAGTAATGCAGTTTTAATTATAAATATGTTGTGCAGTTTAATTAATATGCAGAACATTCTTATATGGTGCAGTTTTATGGATTAAATAGTGCAGAATCGAGTTAAAAAAAGTATAGTAAGTGTGCTCTGAAAATAGTTTGTTAAGATGCAGCAAAATAATTTGGGTTACATATAATATGTATGTATACAAGTATGTTTGATTGTTTAATATGTTTATGAAAGTATCTTGGTCTGTTTTGAGATGTATAAGTATACGAGTTTAATTACCCTGTCTTATGTTTATTTGAATATTAGTGGACTGTTTTGGGCAATTGTAAAGACATTAAAGGACTGTTTAAATAACTGTTGTTTCTATACAAAATAGGGACTATTTTGCCATGATATAAATGTAAATTAGATTGTTTTTATATAATTGAAATTATCAGTGGACTGCTTAGCACATATAAGAACCTTAGGGATAGATTTGTATACACATAAATGCATACACATGAAGAGTGAACTATTTTAAATGATTTTTAAAGCATATGGACTGTTTGAATAAATGTGTGTATCTATGTGAGAAGTTGGACTATTTTGAATATCTATGAACATAAGGGACTGTTTTAATTAATATGCAAGTATAGATATAGTAAATGGATTGTTTTTAATGTCTTAAGTTTGTTAAAGAATCTAAGTAATTATGAAAGATTGCTATAGTGATCACTAAATATAAGTGAGTTAAGCAATTCCTAATAATGGTTGTTTATCTTGAGGTACATACTTTATCAAAGGGGTTTAGGAAAGAAAGTAAGTTGGAAAGAAGAGGATTGGAAACGAGTATCCTGTAACGTTGGGATAAGAGGTTAGTGTAGTCACTTGAGTCTCGGGTAACGCGGAGTTTATCCCGATGTGTAATTTGTTAAGATTATGTATTGATTGGTTGTAAATGAGTTGCAGTATATGTGCATTGTGTAAAAAGGCTCAAATAGAGCTATTTGAGGACGGGCATACATTCATAGCATGGCATTCATGTTTAGATTTGAATGATGTTGCAATTCTTATGTTAAATGCCTTGCTATACTTGGATGACTGATTATGGAATGACTTTGAGATTGAGATGAACAAGTAATTGTTAATAAGCTTGAGACTGCTTACTGACCAATAAAAAATAGTAAGATCCTTTTTAAAAGATTGAAAGCTAATGTTAAATACCTTGAGTCATAAAAGCTTAAGAAGCAAGAAAGCTTAACTTATGCAATGGGCTATTGAAAGAATGCAACAAGTAAGATTACTTGTCTGATAAGATACACTCCAACTTCCTGTTATAAAATAAGATATCTAAGTTGTTTGGTCAATGGAAGTCCTTGGGCACTCTGATATAATAGTTGGTCTGTCTGGGACTACGGTCCATAAGTGATGACTCGGGGGATGCCCTATTCACATATATTTATATATATGTTCTGTTTCCGATTTTAGCCATTGCTAGGTGCTTTGGACTAATTATCGTCTGGACCTGTACGGTCAAACTCAGAACATCATTATTTATGATTAAATATGGGATCCAAGGAAAACAAGCAAAAGACGTGAACCTAATGAGAAATCAAATAAGAATTTAGAAAAAAAAACATTGAATAGTATTATGAAAAGCCTTGAAGGCACTACTAAGCTATGTAAATTTCTGAAAAGGGCCGAAAACCCTATTAATCCCTGAAAGATCTGAAAGCTTTGATAAGCTCTATCAACTCTAAAAAGCTCTGATAAGCTTTGTCAACTCTGAAAGGTCTGATAAAATCTGTCAACTCTGAAAGCTCTAATAAGCTCTGTAAACTCTAAAATCCTAAAATTCCTAAAAGCTTTGATAAGCTATGTAAATTTCTAAAAAGGGACGAAAGCCCTATTAATCCCTAAAAGATCTGAAAGCTTTGATAAGCTCTATGAACTCTGAAAGCTCTGTCAACTCTAAAAGCTCTAATAAGCTCTGTAAACTCTAAAATCCCTTATAAGTTTTGTAAACTCTTAAAGTCCTGATGAATGTTAATAAAGAATCGAAAAACTACTGGATAGTCAAGTCTAATGGAGACTTCAATGTGCCAAGTTGATCTTTGACAAGATCAACCTATTGAATAATGAAGCTTGGATAAGCTACTGGATAAGCTACTGAATTTCATAAAATCTATGTGTTAAATTAAGATAAAGATAACATATGTTAATATATGATTGTGAATCTGGATGGTTGAAAGTATGACTTTCAAATTGGTTAACTATGATTTTGAAAGGGTAAATAAACTCTTCATTTTCTTCCTTAAATTAAGAATTCAATTCAATTGTTAGCTGCCAACTTCTTATAGGATATGTTTTGAGCGAAATTCCAGTGATCAAACTATGTTAGGAACCATGTCTAGATCGAATTGATCTATGCATGTGTTTGAATCTGAATTATGCGAATGTATTATCGAAGAAACTAAGTATATCCCTCTTTAAGTCTTGATTTTGTGGTTATATTGAAAGCTGTTTGTTATTCATTTGATAATCTTGGTTAAGCAATCATGTTATATGTTTGGATAAAATACATAGGATGAAATAACAATTGCTTGATTGAATGTATTCAAAAAGAGCTGAGTTATAGATTTGAAGTCTGTATGTTTACATGAGTTCCTTTTGATTGAATGAATAATGTTTAAGATTTCAAAAGAACTAAGATGATATGGAATGAGTACCCGAGAGTATCTAGAAACTTCAGTAACCATATCCTAGGCTTTAAAAGTAATTTTTTTCCAAGAGATAACCATGAACTTCTTGTAGATTCTTGTTGAGTTTAAGTAACCGAATGTTATATAGCGTGATCAAGTGATTTGTGTGAGTAACAGGTCGAAAGGATTCTCTGAATACCTGTAGTGGTTATAAGGAATCAATGTTCTCAATCGTTTGCCTCGAGTGAAATTCGAGGGCGAATTTCTTTTAAGGGGGAGGAATTGTAATACCCAAAATTAGGCTTAGAAGAATGTTACCACTTTTGAATTCTTAAAAATTTATTCTAATGTGTGATAAGGTAGCTAATTTAAAAGTATATGACCAAAAAGAAAAGAAATATAGTATCCCTAATTATAACTTAGAATTTTTTATATGATTCGAATGTGGCTCGAATTAATTAACATGCTGTTAGAATATTTGAATTATTAAAATCAGGACTCAACTGAGAATGTTCAGTAAGTTAAGAGCCATAATATATGAACTCAAAAGAAAGTAGTGCAGTTTTGTATGAATATAAATGCAGAATTATATGCTGAATGAATGCAGAATTGCAATTTTGTAATTAAATTACAGTATGAATGTTATAATGTTATGTGTATGCATGCAGTGAACAAAATGCAGGGCAGTCTAGTATGTTAATGCAGTCTTAAATTGAATTCTATAATGTTGCAGTAATGCAGTTTTAATTATAAATATGCTGTGCAATTTAATTAATATGTAGAACAGTCTTATATGGTGCAGTTTTATGGATTAAATAGTGCAGAATTGAGTTAAAAAAGTATAGCATGTGTGCTCTGAAAATAGTTTGTTAAGATGCAGCAAAATAATTTGGGTTACATATAATATGTATGTATACAAGTATGTTTGATTGTTTAATATGTTTATGAAAGTATCTTGGTCTGTTTTGAGATGTATAAGTATACGAGTTTAATTACCCTGTCTTATGTTTATTTGAATATTAGTGGACTGTTTTGGGCAATTGTAAAGACATTAAAGGACTGTTTAAATAACTGTTGTTTCTATACAAAATAGGGACTATTTTGCCATGATATAAATGTAAATTAGACTGTTTTGGTATAATTAAAATTATCAGTGGACTGCTTAGCACATATAAGAACCTTAGGGATAGATTTGTATACACATAAATGCATACACATGAAGAGTGAACTATTTTAAATGATTTTTAAAGCATATGGACTATTTGAATATATGTGTGTATCTATGTGAGAAGTTGGACTATTTTGAATATCTATGAACATAAGGGACTGTTTTAATTAATTTGCAAGTATAGATATAGTTGATGGATTGTTTTGAATGTCTTAAGTTTGTTAAGGAATCTAAGTAATTATGAAAGATTGCTATAGTGATCACTAAATATAAGTGAGTTAAGCAATTCCTAATAATGGTTGTTTATCTTGTGGTACATACTTTATCAAAGGGGTTTAGGAAAGAAAGTTGGAAAGAAGAGAATTGGAAACAGGTATCCTGTAACGTCGGGATAAGAGGTTAGCGTAGTCACTTGAGTCTCGGGTAACGCGGAGTTATCCCGATGTGTAATTTGTTAAGATTATGTATTGATTGGTTGTAAATTAATTGCAGTATATGTGCATTGTATAAAAAGGCTCAAATAGAGCTATTTGAGGACGAGCATACATTCATAGCATGGCACTCATGTTTAGATTTGAATGATGTTGCAATTCTTATGTTAAACAACTTGCTATGCTTGGAGGACTGATTATGGAATGACTTTGAGATTGAGATGAACAAGTAATTGTTAATAAGCTTGAGATTGCTTACTGACCAATAAAAAAATAACAAGATCCTTTTTAAAAGATTGGAAGCTAAGGTTAAATACCTTGAGTCTTAAAAGCTTGAGAAGCACGAAAGCTTAACTTATGCAATAAGCTATTGAACGAATGCAACAAGATTACTTGTCTGATAAGATACACTCCAACTTCTTCTTATAAAATAAGATATCTAAGTTGTTTGGTCAATGGAAGTCCTTGGGCACTCTAATATAATAGTTGGTTTGTCTGGGACTACAAGCCATAAGTGATGTCTCGGGGGATGCCCCATTCACATATATTTATGTATATGTTATGTTTCCAATTTTAGCCATTGCTAGGTGCTTTGGACTAATTATCGTCTGGACATATACGGTCAAACTCAAACCATCATTATTTATGATTAAATATGTGATCCAAGGAAAACAAGTAAAAGACGTGAACCTAATGAGAAATCAAATAAGAATTCAGAAAAAAAATATTGAATAGTATTCCAAAATGCCTTGAAGGCACTACTAAGCTATGTAAATTTCTGAAAAGGGCCGAAAGCCCTATTAATCCTTGAAAGATCTGAAAGCTTTGATAAGCTCTGTCAACTCTGAAAACTCTAATAAGCTCTGTAAACTCTAAAATCCCTTATAAGCTTTGTAAACTCTTAAAGTCCTGATGAATGTTAATAAAGAATAAAAAAACTACTGGATAATAGTCAAGTCTAATGGAGACTTCAATGTGCCAAGTTGATATTTGACAAGATGAACTGATTTAATAATGAAGCTTGGATACACTACTGATTTTCATAAAATCTATGTGTTAAATTAAGATAAAGATAACATATGTTAGTATATGATTGTGAATCTAGATGTGTGATTCTTTGAAATTCATGTATAATATGGTTTATCATTTCATGGTTACTACCTCACTTAGGCTATATAAGCCTAATGCATTAATTATCATGCATTGCAGGTTGAATAGAGCTCAATAATTCAACTTGTCAAGGGTTTTGAATCATTATTCAAGATTCAAATAGAGTTGGATCTTCCCTAGTTGCAACACTCCTAGAATGGTGGCACAGTGTTTGAGTCGATTTATGTAGTGTAACTTTTAATATGTAAATTCCATGAATGTATATGTTAATTGTAATTAAAAATGTTAACCTATTTGTTAAGCTGTTGATTGTGGTTCAAGCTATTGGCATATTGTTCTATTTATTACTTGGATCGGAGCCTTGTTCCATTGTTAGCACCGAAGGATATTTGATGTGTTATGAAGTAGTTAAAGATTGATGTAAATCTATTAAACAAGAACTAATCAATGTGTGTGATAACCAAGGGAATTTAATTTAACATTCTTGTATCATGGACATTTCGATGTTGGTATACTAGTCTCTATTAAATATCTGGGTAACCATATGTGCATATATGATTGTCTAAGTGAAATCCTAGTAGGAATGATCATGAATGTGTAAAGATTTAGGTTGATTTAACCATCAATATGATAATGCAAGTAGGTTGGGCAGATTTATAATGTTATAAAAACTCAAATACTGATAGACTTAAGGATTATTAAGTTTAGTTGAAGTCTTGGCTATTATGTCATAATAGGATGAATTCGAATTAGGTGAATGTATTCGGTTTACGGTTACAAAGTTTATTAGAGATAAGAAAACACTCGGTTTGATATAGTTAAGTGTTTAATAAACTATGAAATTTTTGGGTTCTCGATTTTGGTTTTCTCTGTAGTAATGTTTTTAACTCTAGTTTTCTTCTAAGCCGGGTTGAGGATCTTACAATGATGAATCGTAATCTAATTTTCTTTTTGGTTCTTCTACCCCCACTACCGAATTCCCTTCCACTTGCCTCCTTAATCTCATGACACTTCAACAAGTCTTTGGATAACTTCATTCTTATCATGCAACTTAAAAGTTTCCAAGGTTTTCAGTTTAATCACTATGATAACTAACTCTCAAAGTTTCTTTACTTAAATTTTGGTCCTTTTCCAAGGTAGCTTTCCACTAATTGTTTTATTCCAATTCAATCCTAATTTTCTAATTACTTACTCTATTAGAAGATAGCTACATTACAAAATTTATTTTATCTCAAAGAACCACTTCAATTACAAAATATTGGATACAGTTGACCTGATTTTAGGGATATTACAAGCACTATGCTCGATAAGTTGATAGAATTCTTGTAAAACAAGAGAAGTGAAAAACTCATAAATTTTATCAATATAAATTGTGTGAATACATGATTCAGAATGAGACCTATTTATAAGTCCTTAAAAAAATACATTTTAAAGAAATTAAAAGCCATTTTAAATGAAATTGATGATATGACTTTAATCTTGTTTCTTATAGTAACCGAATTGTTAATTGCAATATTCAGAATGAATGTAGACATCCATTTGTCTACATTAAATGGTTGTTGAATCCCCAAGCTTAATTGTCATCATTTATTCCTCTTGAATGCATGATTAAGAAGCTTTTAAATCCCTTTAAGAAATCAAAATCAATTTCAGAATTTATGAAGTTCTTCAATATGGCTCTTCAATGTGTGTAACATTTTCTCAAGAGTGATGAAGTCTTTAAGTGCTCTCCATTAAGTTTTAATCTCCCTCAACTTCTAGTCTCCTTTAATGCTGCTAGTTACACCTACATGAAATATTTAAAAGAAAAAATAAGTGGCATGCAATCTAAATTGCATGCGAACAGAAATAAGAAACATGTGAACAAATAATGCATGGGAACAGTGCAATGCAGGCAATCAGTGAATAAGAAATGAATAAATGATGTGAATGCATGTAAACAAAGAATAAATACGAATGCGAACATTAAATGCATCTAACTCATGCTAACCATATGCAATACAAACTTATGTAGACTATGTGTTATGAATTTGTGGACAAAATGCAATGCAGATTAATGTGAACATAATGCAATGCATACAAACGTAAAATTAAAGGTAAATTAAAATTGTCCATGCAACATGTTGCATGGCTTCTCATCCGTGAGCCGTTCACTCTAATCACTAGAAGAAGTAATGGCTTCTCATGCTTTATAATAATTGCGAGTCACAACTTCCTGTAACTTCTTGGCCTTCGTTCTGCTGATTGGTAGGCTTGGTAATTCTTCTGATTCAATCACATTCGCGGACATGATCTCATCACCCCCCTTTTTGAGAATGATATGTCCTCAAATTGTCACTTGCATCAAAATGAGACAAATTAGCCGCATTGAAAGTAGTGCTAACATTGTACTCACCTTGGAGATCTATCTTATAGGCATTGTCATTGACTTTTTCAAGGACTTGAAATGGACCATCTCCCTGTGGTAGCAGCTTGGATTTTTAAAACCTCTAAAATATATGTTATTGATTGTTTTATAATTATAAAATATTTTTGAGTTGATTAAAGTTTTTTTAAAAGTGTTTAAAAACAATTTGAAAGCCTTTAAAATATGAAAATACTATTTAGTCACTATTTGGCACTATTTGACACAACTCATACATGGGTGTTGTTCATGGTTTCAAAACCTTTGTGCGAGAAACTTAATATTGAGCCTATAACAGCTATACTTTGATAAATTATCGAAACATTTATAAAGGTTTCGAAACCACTGAGTGTAGGGGCCTAAAAAGTCACAAATATTCATCTTCTAATGGCTCTAATTCATCCCCAACTGCTATAAACGGCTACAAAATCATTCCTACTTATAAATACACATCAAGGACACTTCAAGAAGTGAAAGATGAACATCCAAGCCTAAAGATCAAGATAAAAGATGTAACGACCTAAATTTCTGAGTCAACAATTGGGTGTTGACCCGAGTTTTGGACCTTTATGTTGGTTTGGGTTTTTGGACCCATTGGGACAAGTTTGGGCCCTCGTGGATGAGAATTGAGCTACATAGGCTTGGGTAGTGACTAAATTGTGACAAGGGTGAAAGTTGAGAGTTTTACGTTGTAATTCCACCTCTTTTCAAATTAAAGCCTGATCTCTCTTAATATCTTCTTGTCTTCACACGTATATGTGGAGGGACAAAAAGTGGGTTTGTCATATCACCCATTTTTCACATATTTTCTTCTTCCCTTTTTCCTATCATCTTATCCAAGAAACCAAAGCCACCAAAGTTTAAAAATCCAAGTTTTAATCATCATTCCTTCCATCCAAGATTTGAAATTCAAGTATGTTAATCACCATTCCAAGAGCTTCATAAAAATGGTCTCATTTTCTTAAAAAGGTGAGTTCTTCATTTATGGGTTTTTTTGGGGGTTTAGCTTTTGGGGCTTCTTAAATGTTTTCGAGGTTGTTAATCTATTTCTAGACCTCTCTTTAGTGCTTGGTTTAAGTCTTAATTCATTTCCTTGTTTGATGTAAAAAGTACGTGTTTTGGGGTTTATTCAAGTTGAAGCCAAAAAGAAGAAGTTGAGGATTGGAGTGTGTGAAGCAAATTTGGGTTAGTTGCTAAAAGGTTAGTATGACTCCTACTTTTCTTGAAGATCATAAAGAGATTGCTTTGTTCGATTTTGTGATTTATGATTACTAGTTATGGTATTGAGATAACTTATAGCTTGTAAATGGTAAATCCCAGATTTGTTGTTGGTAAGGTGTAAAAATGGCAGTAAAACACCCTAAATATCTTCCATAAGATGTAGGGTCGAGTTAATGGGTTAAAGTGTAGGTTTTAGAGGCTTGGGAAGTGATTTTCCAAGCCTTCGAAGCTATTTCTGGGCTTTGATATCAATACACAGGGAGCTTGTATCGATACCCTGTCTTCTGAAGGATGAACAAAGGTAATTCTTGAAGGGGTATCGGTACACCTAAGGTGGGTATCGATAACCCCTATTCTATCAAGATTTCAGTAGTGAGGTTTAGTATCAGTACTTTTGGGTGGGTATCGATACCAAGAGAGCAATATCGGTAGTCGTGGGTAGGTATCGATATACAAAGAGTAGTATCGGTACCCTTGGGTGGGTATCATACTAGAGAGCAGCATCGGTACCCTTGGGTGGGTATCGGTGCCCAGAGTAGTATCGGTACCTTTGGGTGGGTATCAATACCCACTTGGCAATCTGCCTAGAAAATGCATTTTGAGTTTGTAACACCCCAAAAACCGGCCTAGTTAGAACTAGATTTCGGTGATCAGAAAATCTATATTGGAAGGTCCAAATTTTGCATTAACTTTCAAATGTGTAGTCAATTATACAATGTTGGGCTTTAATTGAGTCCATTTAAAGACCTTGGACCTAATTGAACTCCTTGAAAACAATTAAGTAACTAATTTATGAAAATTGAAATTTGAGGGCAAAAGTATGAACTTTGGAAAACCAAGGGACTAATTTTGTAATTTTTCCATTTTCAAGGGTGAGTCACCAACTAGCTTGGCTTATTCCCACATGATGGCTTAAAGGATGATGGTAAATGAATGTATTGGGAGATATACCAAAATTTGTTTATTGAGACTACTAAATTAAGTAAGTTTCCTTCTGTAGGAGGAAACCTTGTGATTGGTTGTGTGGGAGGTGATGTGATGAAGGGGGAGATCATTTTAATGAATTAAATAAGTTTACCCTTGGCTAGAGGAAGCCTATCGAATGGATTTAAGAGAAGTTTTAAAAGTTTAAAACATTATTCTAAGTCATAATAGCCACCGAGACGTCCCTATTCTTTATTGTCATCTTTCTTCATCTTTTCTTAAGAATAAGCAAGCACCTCCATTGTCATCTTCAACCTCTAGCTCAAGCAAGCACCTCCCTCGTTAGTGTAAGCTTTCTTTGATTTCTCTACACCGTTAGATAGGCCTCAATTCGGTAAGGTAAAGCCCTTAAACAATTTCAAAAAATCCATGTATGGTTATTGATTAATTTCAAGTTGAAGCTATTGAGCTTCTAATCTACACCCATGTCCTCAAGTTTAAAATCCATGGAAGATTTTTAGCTAATGGCTATGTTAAGCTTAAATATTGATTTTGAGGCCATAGTATTGATTCTAACATCTCTCGTTGTTTTACCTAGCTCAAGTGTTGGAGAAAGAAGGACAATCATCTCCTTCAAAAACTAGGAACATGGAAACTTTCATCTGAGAGCCTTGAGAGCTTCAAAATCTAAGGCGAGTGTAGTTGGAGTCTCGGGAGTAGGCTAGGTGCTCTTCCCAAACCTTGAATATTGATTATTGCATTGCAAACCTTGTGTATTAAGGATATTGCATAAGCACATTGTTGATGGCTATATTGGTACATGCCCATGTTATCATTTTCCTTGACATTATTGAAGCATGCTAGAATGCATTCCTTGATTAATTCATTATTTATGACTATCTTACTAGGCAAAATATGCCTAATGCATTCATCTTTCATGCATTTCATGTTAAGAAGATTTTGAGATTGAGATCGGGGTTGGTGAAGGTTTTTGGCAAGTCACCTTGTTGCTAAAGTAAAGTATACCAACTCTATAGACTCCTAGTATGGTGGCATAGGTGTTGCACAATTCATTTTCACCCTTTTTGATAATATGGTTGGCTTGTGTAGATTTATAGGCTTAAGTTTGACCTTTTAAAAGTGGTTAAAAATGATCAAATATGCATAGTAGGCCTAAAAGAGGGAAAATGTAGTAAATGGATTCATTTAGGTTTGAAATTTTGCATGCTCATAGAATTGGACTAAATAAACTTGCTGGTAAAGTTTTTTAAAATTTGAACATGGTTTGGATGGGTAAAATGCTATTAAAGCAGATAAAAATATACATCACAGACCCTGCAATATCGATACGGGCGATGGTGTATTGGTACGGGCTTGCATATTTGGAATTGAATTAAAGGGCATATTGTCAACTATTGCTAACGCTTGGCAAAAGAGTATATTTTGAGTGTAAAAGTATGTGAAAGAGCAGTTCCAAGGTGAGTCTTATGCGTGCAAGTATACACGGTCATCAAGTAATACATCAGTAAGCTAAGTATCAAATCCACAGGGATTGACCAAGAACTTATTTGCTCAACGTTTACTTGTTTGTACGTTTTAAAAGTGTTCAAAATGTTTTGGGATTTTGGTTGAAAAGTTAACAAAACAAAGTAGTGAAAATAAGCAGTCTGGCAATGAGTTACTCAAAATGAATGATAAGCGTTGGTAAGGGAATACAAGATTTTACGATACTTATGTCAGCCTTCATTAATGATCTGCCTTGGTTTATTGCTAAGTAGATTAAAGGTAGTATTGCCTCTGTCGATGGCAATACCCTAAGTTAAGTATGATAAACCCCCTATATGTCTATACTGAATGTTTTTCATGAATTAACTTGATTAAGCGACAATCTTTACTCCTAAGGGGTAGACTTACTTCCAAAGTAAGTTCATCTACTTGAACATCTTCTCTCGAAGCTTCTCGCCTTAGTACCTGGCAACAGATCGCTTCCCCTTAAGTTCGTTAAGATATTAAGGTACAATAAGCACGCAATGCCAACTTTCGTATGGCAATGGATTTGTATAAAGATTAAGTATATGCCCGATAGAAAATAATGCCAAGGCACTTTAATTTATTAAAAACCAAACATAAATTTAGCGTTCATCGCAAACATCCCCAAAAAACTATAAAAGTTTAGTTCATGGTTGGCCTTTCTATCCAAAAAACATTATCGTATCCCCACATCATCATTTAAACAGAATAAATAAAAATGAAAAGAATGGGCAAGAAGGGGTCCGTCGATGCATCCTTTCAATGGCTCTAAGCTCTCAGTCTTCAGTTGGTCGGACCACGTCTTGGTTCACCAACGTTCAGCCTCTTCAATCCGATCTCTCCAATCCCCCTCAAATGCTTGATCGATCTCTTTAAATAGGCTTGCATGGGAAACCCTAGGATAAGGCCTTTTAATTTAAATTTTGAATGCACGAGGGATAATATGGTAGCACATCTTATCCAGATTTGAATCCTAGGGCTGACATGTACAAGGTCTAACAGAGACTTTGACCGGTCTACTAACGTCACTCCTTTGCCAACTGGGTTGGCATTGATTGGTCCTTCTATGCCAACTATGCATGGGCAATTCTCTAGCTTTCTTTCCTGCATTCTATGCCAAGCTTGCCTGCCTTTGTCCTGCTTCAAAAACAGCAAAATAACCCTTCACACTGGCAAACAAAATAGCTCATATACTCCTTATGCAAATGCATGATTTTAATACCTAAATGCAAATAAATGTACTAAAGGGGCAAGCAAAGGCGTTGTAAAATAAGCATAAAAATAGTACTTTTGAGGAGTTAACACGCCCCCAAACCTAGATCATTACTTGTCCTCAAGTAATGCAACTAAAAATAAAATAAAAAGACAAAAAGATACCAAGGCAAAAATTGTCATAGTCACAAACACTTGCCAATTAACAGAACATGATTCAAGGTTTGTCCTCGGATATTCAGTATATCAATGCCAAGCAGATAAACAAATTCAAGTACAACAATATAGCTCTAGTCTGAGGCCATTAAGTGTGCGTGAAGTACGGGGCAATATGCATCAAATTTACTTAACTCCCTTGGCTAACTTTACTACCCAACTCAGATTATTTTTTTAAAATTTACCAAGGGTGTTTTTATGCTGCCAATTAATTAGGGTCGTGACATGTACTGTTTGGGGTGCGATATAAGAGGGAGTAAACCACGAATACCCACATTAATCCATATTATATCACTAATCTAACCCATTACACTCATACCCTAAAGTTCCCTAAACTAGAGTTCAATTGCCAAGCTACTTGGCAATACTAACCTGCTGGCATACAAGTTCAAAAATTCAAGTTTCCTCATCAGACAAATAACCTAGAACAAATTCAACTCAACTAGCAGTGTTGTCAATTAAAACAACTTATTGATCGAGGTAATTTTTTTAGTGGTTTGGTATGCAAATTTAAATCCTATATGGCGAACTACTCTATATGGCAAACTGAAAATTAAACATGAATGACATGGCAATAAAATGTGAGGAAACCCACACCCCCAAACCTAAGGCGTGCATTGTCTTCAATGCATAAAAACAACACATACATACAAATGAAACTTAAAATGCATGAACATGTGAATGAAAATGAAATGAAATGCAAGGAGTTTAAGAGGAGGAAGATTCCCCTTCGGAAGGTTCTAGTCGTGAAACGCGTGTTTTCCTCTTGATGAAACTCAAATTTCATACACTCAACTCGAATAGAAAAAATTTGAGATAAAGTTTGAGACATAAAATAGGATTCGTCAACTCGAATAACTCAAAATTTTTTACTCGAATCAATTTGATCGAATGCAAATCCCTAGAGAAATTAAATTTATTGAATTATTTCTAATTATGAGCATCAAATGTACTATTATCCTATTGATTTAATTAATATAATATATAAGTAATGAGGATCAAATGTGTTATTATACAAATGTGCTTAACTTCCACGTCAGTAATTTCATTAATAGTTAACGGTCAATGGCTTTATTGAAATCAAATTGAACGTTTAATGACCTAATTAACAAAATTTTTAATTAAATGATAAAAATAGAATTAAACCAATAATTTAATGAATCTAGTGTTGCATTCACTAATTTTATCCGAGTCTTAGACACAATTTTATTGCATTTATTTGTTTCTATTATTATTATTAACAATATTACGTATTAAAGTCAAAATAAAAGAACAAAAATTATTATTAACTATAAACTTAATTAAATAAAGATTGCCCAATATTAATATAAAAATAGTCCATTAAACCCATTATAATTACTATACGTATACCATGCCCGTTTGGCCCATAACTAACAAACCCCAAGCCCTAACCGGATAACTAAAACCCTAACAGTTGATGATCCTTGTTTTGCAGCCAACTCTAAACCTTTGGATCTAGTTTTGATCAACGGCCCATATACGGATGATGAACCCTCCCAGCTGCTGCGTGAAGCCACGCTTCGACTCCTCACTCGCCACGCGCGCGTGTCGTACAATTCCTTACCCTCCATCTATCGCGTTAGATCCATACACTATCCACAACCGTCCAGATTGCCACGTTGGCTAAGAAAACCACCAACAACCATGAGTCTCTCCCTCTGGTCTCCTCATCCTCGCCATTCGAACGCATCATCACATGCAAACAAAATAACAAGGACATCAGAGGCTTTCCCAACATTCTCAGAATTTCACATGAATCCAACCAAATTCAAAAAGCAACATGTAACGACCAAGATTTCAAAATCCAAGGGTTAGTTTAACCCAAAGCGTGGGCTTCGCGTTGGGTCAAGATGTTTGGGACTTGAAAGCCTTTGAGGGTTTGTGGTTAGTTGCTAGGTTTAGGCCTTGGATGGGTGAATGAGTTAGGATGATGTGGGATCCAAATGTAACCCCCTTGACCCGGCCTAGTTGCAAGACTGAACAGAGTGAGCGATATTAGGTTTACGGAGGTAAACTTAAAGAAGATATTCAAAACAAGTCCATTTTTTTTCTTTTATCTTATCTAGATACAGATTATTATCCTAAGTGTTCATATTGATAGCAGGTGAAAACTCAACTCATTCGGGCGTCGAATTGACATACATGTCAAAACTCAGCTCACAATGATCATCTATACTCATTCAATTGCATCCACAACAATCAGGGACTAAAACGCAAGAAAAAAACTTCAAAACATCCAAATAAAAGATTTAACAATTAGCCGCATCAGTACACTTACATGCGTATCAATACGTTTTTGCTGCTTCAAAATCCCCAAATTCCAGTAACCAAAACTCGTATCGAAACGCCCTCGCATACCGATACGCCCTGCCTATTACACTTACCCCGTACTAAAATGATTACTCTGTGTACCGAAATGATAAACCTAGAAAGGCTTACCCGTACCGATACGCTCATCACGTGTACCGAAACACTGGCCTCAAATGGCCTAAGCCCGTACCGAAACACTTGCCCACGTTCCGATATGCTAAGCCTGGAATGTCTTAATTTGCTAGTTTAACATGCTTTCAAACATACCATAACACCCTAACATGCTTCTAACATGAATTCAACACATTCAAGAGTCAAACCACAGCAAAACATCACAAATTCATTAACAATTCATGGCATTTTGCATCGAATATAAAACTAGAGGCATGCTTCCTAGAATCCAAGCAAAGCAAACACAAAAATATAAATCAAAGCAACTAACAGTCCAAAATGGCCATTTGCAAACCAAGAACAAAAACAACTTTGCTCAAACAGGGAGTTTAACAAACCATCTCCCCAATCAACAACGGAAACCTATAGCGACCAAAAAATTTCAAGGCCGCTAAAAAAGGAAATAAATTTATAGGCATGGTTTTTTGCTAATTTTTGAATTTGTAGATTTTTTTATAAGTTTTTGAAATTTTGGGGGAATTTTTCTGAATTTTTAAAATTTGGGATATTTTTTAAGAGTTTTGAAAAAATAAAGACTGGAGTCGCCACCGTTTGTTTTAAAAGGGGTAGATCGGACAACAAAATGAAACCAAAGATTCTTTTAAAACTAGGTCCGAGAGTCGGTTACGGATGGAGAAGGATTAACACCCCCACACCGCCCAAAAATTAGTACCTAGTTGAATACGATTTGCCTTAACTGGAAATTTACGAGTTCAAATTTTAATTTAATTTAAGATCCGTTTAAAAATGGGGGTAAATTTTAATTGCCCGTTATTCGATAATAAGAAAAAAGAACACCACAACTTCGATTGGTACTGGCGATGTTTACTATTGAATAAAAGGGCACCGCATTAACAGTTAATATGTTAGAATGCAAGAAAAAACAAATATATACATTCAAAATTACATCATGAATAAAAGCTGAAATATGAATAAATAAATAAAAAAATCCGGAAAAGGACCGGATCTGACAAGATAAAAGAGATATCCAGAAAAAGGACCGGATCGAACATAAAATAAAAGCGTAAAATAAATACGAGAAAAATAAACGCGATAAAGTAAATGTTGGAAAATAAAATACGAGAAAAGTAAATACGGAAAATTAAAGTGCTATCGAAATAAAATGCGAGAATTAAAGAAAATTTGGAAAGGGACCGGATCGAAAGCAATCCTGATAGAGGACCGGGTCCAGAAATAAAAATGAATAAGTGAAAAAAACCAAAAAGATAAGTGAATATATTACGTACTATAATATAATAATACTATATTATATAATATCATATAATATATACTACGATGTTAATAATATTCTAGTATATGATAATATACATAATATAAATGCAATATCATGATATATGATATGTATACTAAGTAACTTATATATAATAGATAACATAATTAATATCTCATATAAAATATATATAAAGTATAATATCTAATAAATAAATAAAATATAACATATAAATTTATATCCAATATACGTAAAATGTATAGTGGAAGATGATAATATATATATAACGTGATAATATATAGAAACATAATATAAAAAAAAATAAGGACCGAACTGAAAATAATGGAAGACGCAGGGGTGAAATTCAAAACAAAAAAGAAATAGAAAGGGAAACTTTTAAAAGCAAAACGAAAAGGAGGGACCATAACAGATATTATCCCATGGTCAATTCGAATGCGGAAAGAAAGGGGAGGACCGAAAAGGTAATTTGCCCATCAACCAAATGCGAGGATTCTCCCAGGGTCCGGGTATAGGTCAACACGCGGGTTGAGGGCGGCTGAAACGACTTCGTTTTGTAAACTATATATATATATATATATATATATAAATTCGACCAAAAATGGCTTATTAGCCTCATAAGCATCTCACACAAAGATTTCAAAATTTACTAGCAATAAGAGAACAAGAGTAGCTGTAGCGACCCTTTTAAAAATTTAAAAAATTATTTGGCTTAAAACGTCGCTAAATATTTTGGATTTTTGATGTTTTGTTGTTTTTGATTTTTTTTGGAAAATATTTAGATTTTTTTGAAAAGTTTTTGAAGTTTTAAGGCGATTTTTCTAAATTTTGAAAAATTGGGGGTATTTTTGAAAAGTTTTAAAAATTGGGGAATATTTGACAATAAAAGACTGAGTCACCACCGGTCATTTTAAATGGGGTAAACCGGACACAAAAAATGAAACCAGAGATTCTTTTGAAAAATGGGTCCGGGAGTCGGTTACGGATAGGGAAGGATTAGCACCCCCCACACCGCTCAAAAATTGGTACCTAGTCGAATACGGGTTGCCTTGATTGGAAATTTGTGAGTTCAAATTTTAAATTAATTTAAAATCGGTTAAAAATGCGAATAAATTTTAATGGCATCGTTATTCGATAATAGCACTGCATTAACAATTTATACAAGTCGAATGGGACTAAAGAAAGCAAAGATATACATACATTCAAAATTAAAGCATAAATAAAGGTGGAAATAAAGTAAAAGAAAGATCAAAAAAATAAACCGGATCGAACAAAAAGAAATGCGTAAAATAAATATGAGAAAAATAAATGCGGTAAAATAAATGCAGGAAAATGAAATGCAAGGAAAGTAAATACGGGAAATTAAAGGGCAGAATAAAAAAGTGCAGGAATTAAAGAAAATCCGAAAAGGACCGAATCTAAAAGGCAATCCGGAAAAAAGGACTGGATCGAACAAAAAGAAAAATACAGAAATTAAATAGCAAAAATTAAATTACGGGAAAAATAAAAGTCCACAAAGTGGACCGAATGAAATGAAAAGAAATCCGGAACAAAGACCGGATCGAATAAAGAACGTAAAATAAAATGTGATAAATTAAATAGTAATATGTATATACATACATATATAATATAATTATAAACCATAAGATATAAATATAATACATGACTATAATATATAAATAATAATATATATCATGTATATGTATGTACATATACTATATAATGCATACCATATATCGTATAATATATATATATATATATACTATATAACATATAAATAATATATAACATAAAATATGATAATGTAATATATAAATATAAGCATATAAGCATAACATATACTATAATAAATATGTAGAAAATAAATAATATAGTATATAGTTTAGTTAAAAAGTATAATAAATAGGGGATTGAAACGCAAAAAAAAAAAGAAATAAAGGGGGACCAAAATTAAAACAAAACAGTATTGAAAGTGGATGAAATTAAAATGAGAGCAGAAAAAGAAGGACTGAAATGAGTATTAGCCCATGATCAAAATGTAAAGGGGTAAGGAACTAAATGACCATATGGGTAATTATCCCCGAAAGAAAATGAGCGGATCCTTCCCTAGGGTCTGTTAACCGCGCGGGTTAAGGTTTGCTCAAAACTGCCACGTTTTGCGAACGATAAATACATATAGAAATCAGGCAAAAATTTGCTTTTTGGTCTCATTTGTGTCAAAAAAAACTGTATAGAAAAAAAAATGAAAAACGCCCTATAATGTTCAGCCCTCCCTCGTTGCTTTTCCAGAAATAGGCAACCTAACGGCCATGCACTGTAACACCCCGGTTTTGGGCCTGGATGTTTTGAGGGTTGGTTCGAAGGTCTGGTAGACCGGTATTAGAGGTTTGAGTTAGTTTCGGGATTTAATTCGTTTGGATATTTTTAAATGTGATAAAAATATGGAAAATGGGGTAAAATCATTATTTAATATAATGATGATTGTGGTAAAATCAATTTTGGAAATGAGATTTGGAAATTGGACATTTTGGACTAGTGGCCAAAATACAAACTTTGAAAACTGTTTTTAGTGACTGTTTTGAAAATGATCAAAACTTTGAATCTTTAAGGAGCTAATTATCCTAGATATTTTTAAAAGATTTCTCCCTTTAAGTAACTGTTTTTAAATGGGTTTTAAAAGTCTTTAAAAGTGGAGAGAATTAATAAATCACATTTTAGACTTTAAAAAAATCACGTAACAAACTTTGCAACTTCTTTCTCTCAATTTCTCTCCATCCAACATCTTTCCAATTCCAATTTCTTTAGGTAAAAATCAAAGGTTTTGAGTTCCATTTGATTTCCTAATGCTTTTTCATCAAATACTTATTGTTATTCTCTTGATTTTCAAGTTTTATTAAGCAATTAAGGGGAGATATCAACATTGGAGGTAAGGATCCGTTCGTCTCCTCTAATGAAAGGTTCTTCATTGAAATTCCCAAGTTCTTGATCCTTTACAATTGTTTTCTAATGTGTTTTGATAGTTTAGTTAAAGAAAATTGGTTTAATTGTGTTTTGATTGATGAGATTTATGGATCTTCATACTTGTTCTATTTTGCTGGGATTTTGATAAAATTAGATCACATGATTTTGATGTTTAATTGAGTTAATAACTTGGTTTTAATATTGCAATCTCGAAACAAGTTGAATCTCTAATGTTTAAGGTGGTCAATTAAGGGTTTTTGGGGTGATCGTTGTGTTTAATCTTTGCTGGAAGTAAAAAGATGTTCGGAAAGGGATTTACATGTTAATTGATGAGGTCTGTTGGATTGAATCGTTATAATAAGGCTGGGTTAAGTTTCAGAAGTGTTTGAAGATGATTTCGGTATGTTTCGAATAGGTTTTGATTGGGCAACTTGGAAGTTACGGGTAATTGCTTGTAGGAAATGGTTTGAATGCATACTGATGCATTTTCCCTCTGGTTTTGTGTGGTTAAAATAGGGGATAATCAGAGCGATGAAGCTTGACGTAGATTGTGGCTTGCGGGAAGCTTGATTTGCGTTGGCAAGCAAAGAGAAGGTATCGGTGAGTGGAAACTGGATTGAAAACCTTTAAAAGGTTTAATAAAGGTTGTTGGGAGTTTAAGATAAGCTTGAAATGCTCACCTAAGCTCAGAATTAAGTTTCCTTTTATTTCTCTCTTGAGTACGGTTTAGATATGAGCATGTTGATTTCATGGTTTGGTGTTAAACATGATTTAATTTACCACTGTAAATGCATGGTTATGAACACATATGCAATGGATTTTATGTATATAAATGCTAGTGAGCATTGGTTTTCATTCCGGATGGGAATGGGGCATTGCCTTGACAATATGGATTGCATATGTGCTAGTTTGGTTTAATACATTGAAAAATAGTAGGTAAATGGTTTTGTAAATGTTATATTGGCTATGTGACTATAAAAGTGCACTATAAAATATGAACAAAATCGATTGTGGCAATGGGTCCTTGGGGTATGGCGGTTTAACAAGGCCATTTGGACTGTGGGGACCTCATTTGGGGCGTGCGGTTTAACTAGGCAGCCCAAATTGATGGTGATCTTACGATTTAACTAGGCAAGGTCGGTAAACTTGCGGTGTAACTAGGCAAGAGTGTTAAGCTCGCGGTTTAATAAGGCGAGGGTGTCAAATCTTACGGTTTAACTAGGCAAGGTCTGGGATATCATGCGGTTTAACTAGGCATTGTGTGAGAGATTTGTGTATCCGATTTGTGTGGATAGAGGGTAGTCTATCCGGGTCACTATAAATGACAATATAGGTGAAAGTTCATGTGTTGAACCTACATTTTAATACTTTGGGATTTAAGCATGGTTTATGATTTAATGCTTTGGGATTTAAGCATGGTTTATGATTTAATGCTTTGGGATTTAAGCATGGTTTATGATTTAATGCTTTGGGATCTAAGCATGTTTTATGTACATGTTGTTGCAAAAAGGTTGTTATGCATTGTTTCGGTTGGAAACAAGGAAAAGTGCTTTGGTCGTAAGCATGTTTTGAAAGCAAGTGCTGGGTTTTCAAATGGTTTAAGTTGCATCATTGTTTTGTGAGAATCCTCACTAAGCATGTGTGTTTACGCTCTCTTTTTCTTAATGATGCAGAGCATTGAAGTTTTGGGGTTGCAAAGGCAAAGCTTAAGAGATCCAAAGGCAAAGATTACTTTGAGTATGAACTCATTTTATGATTCCGGTTAATAAGGAAATGTGTTCGCTATATTTTGGTGATTTGTATTTCTGTTTTTCCAAGAGTTTTAAGCATGTGATATGCTAGATTTTATAGTTGTTGATGCTGTTGAGTTTGGGTGATTCAAGCCTATGTTGTTGCTAGCTAAGTGCTAGAGTATGCATCTAGTTGGATTTATTTTGTTGCCATGGTTTGATGTTTCAAGCAAGTTTGGTATGATGCTATAAGTGTGCAAGCATGTTGAGAATACCTTAAATGTACCAAAAGGAAGTTTTGGTTGCTTCGTGGATTGATACTAGGATGCATGCCCATAGAAGGTCTTGAGTGGTGTAAATGCCATGAATGGTTGTTAAATCTGTGATGCTTTGGTTAGTAATGTATCTTAATAATGTTGTACAAGTGTTTGAAGCATGTTGGAGTGGTTTAGTTATTTTCAGAATGTGTTTTGATAGCAATTTGGGAAATTACAGGTCCAGTCGTACAGGTATAGGTGTTCCTAATTTGGTACATGTAAGCCATTCCAGGTTTAGCGTACCGGTACGCGGGCAACTATTTTGGTACAGGCTTAGGCTATTTTGGCCAGTGTTTCGGTACTCGAGGAGGTATTTCGATACGGCTTAGTGTTTTCATGAAGGGCATTTCGATACGTAGGGGCGTATAGAAATGAGTTTTGTCTACTAGAATTTTGGGGTTTTAAAATAACGATAGCGTATCGAAACACCCCTTGCTGTACCGGTACGGTGGCAGTTAAGTTGGTTATTTGGAATCTTCTAACGTTCTATTTTCTTACGTTTTGGTCCCTGAATGTTGTGGATGCAATTGAATGAGTTTAGATGACTTTTTGGCTTGATTTTAAAATGTTGTGGATGCTATTACCGAGGTTTTAAAATGTTTTATAAGGCTGTCTTGGATCCTTTGCCTAATGCTAGCCTGACTTTAATGTGTTTTAATGCGAGAGTTGAGCAGTATAACATTGAGGAAGGGAATCCCCCTAATGTTTTACCTATTCCTCCTCTGTTGGTTCCTCCTGTCAATGTTGGGGTGGGTGGTGTACCCCAGACTCCTCCAGTACAAGTTTTGGGTGATTTGACTTCGTTAATTCAAGCGATGACGGGAGCGTTTTAGGCAGCGATGGCTGGAGTGCAAGCACAAGCACCGACACCTGTTGTGGTAGCTAATCAAGGCTTGCCCTTGGAGCGTCTTAGGAGTTTGGGAGGCAAGGAATTTTAGGGTTTGAGCCTTGAGGCAGCTGAGGGTTGGCTGGAGAAAACAATTCACATTCTGAACAAGATGGGTTGCAATAAAGAGCGCAAGTTGGGTTGCACTATAGAAATGCTGGGGAAATACTGGAGTTTGGTAGGTTTGTACGTCATCTGATCACTTGAAACGTGATTAGCCTCGGGCTACGAGGGATGCACTGGTACATGTTGCTGCATCTACTAGGGGCCGAGGTCGTGGCAAGGGTAATTTCTAGAGGCGTGAGGATGGTCAGAGAGTTGTAGCTCATGCCGCAGCTGTACGACCGAAGGATGGTGGACCAGCCCAGATCTATGCTCATTGCGAGGGCCGCAATGACACGTATGCGATTGCAGGTACCTTTACTTTCCAATTTTTTTCATTGTTATCTTTGATTGATTCAGGGTCTACTCATTCATACATTTTGAGTGAACATGCATTTTTGCTGGATGTCCCTGTCGAGATCTTTAAAGTTGGTATATTGGTAACTAGTTCATTTGGTGAAACGGTTATTACTAGAAAGTTGTATACGTAGTGTTCTTTGGTTGTGCAAGGTTATGAGTTTTCCACTGATCTAATGGAGCTACCATTCCATGCTTTTTATGTCATTTTGGGTATGGATTGGTTGTGTGGGCAAAATGCGGTTATGGATTGTGAGTCCAAAATAATTTTTTTGAGGTTAGCCGATGATTATAAAGTTGTGGTTGTTGGGGAGAATGTGAAGTTATTGTCCAATGTTGTTTCGGCTACTCGGGCAGAAAGGTTGATGCAAGGAGGTTGCCAAGCTTATTTGGCTATCGTGATGAATCCTGAGGTTAAAGGTGTTCGGGTGCAGGACATTCAGGCTATTTATGATATTTCGAAGGTTTTTCTTGAAGAGTTACTGGGTTTATCACCGGATAGGGAGGTAGAATTCAGTATTGAGACGTATGCGGGTACGTCACCAGTCTCTATTGCTCCTTATAGGATGGCAACGAAGGAATTGAAAGAGTTAAAGTCACAGCTTCAGGAGTTGCTAGATCATGGGTTCATCCGAACGAGTGTTTCCCCTTGGGATGCTCCAATTTTTTGATGAAAAAGAATGATGGTACGATGTATATGTGCATTGATTATCGGCAGTTGAATAAGCTAACTGTAATGAACAAGTACCTTTTATCGAGGATTGATGATATGTTTGACCAGTTCTATGGGACAACAGTGTTCTCTAAGATTGATTTGAGGTCAGGGTATTATCAGTTGAAGGTTAAGGATAAGGATGTGCATAAGACCACATTTCGTACGAGGCACGTACATTATGAGTTCTTGGTCATGCCTTTTGGTTTGGCATATGCCCTGGCTTCGTTCATGGATATGATGAATAGGGTGTTCCATGAATATCTTGATCAGTTCGTGGTGGTGTTTATAGATGATATTCTCGTGCACTCTCGTATCGAGGAGGATAATGATCGGTATTTGTGGATTGTGTTGCAAGTGTTGAAGGATAATCAGTTGTAGGCCAAGTTGAGCAAGTGTGAGTTTTGACTTAAGGAAGTAATGTTCCTTGGTCATGTGGTATTCGCGGAGGGTGTTCGTGTTGATCTATAGAAATTTAAGGCTATTCTCAATTGGAAACAACCTAAATATGTTCCTAAGGTTCGTAGCTTTCTTGGGTTGGCTGTTATTATCGCAACTTTGTTGATGGGTTTTCTAGTATCGCGACACCATTGATGAAGTTTCTGGAGAAGAATGTTCCTTATGTATGGACGGAGAAGAAACAACATAGTTTTGAGAAGTTGAAGGAAGTCTTGACACATGCTCCTATGTTGATTCAACCTGAGTTTGGGAAAGAGTTTGTGGTTTATAGTGATGCATCCTACGTGGGGTTGGGATGTGTGCTGATGCAAGATGGTAAGGTTGTGGCCTATGCATCGAGGCAACTAAAGGTTCATGAGCGCAACTATCCAACTCATGATTTGGAGCTTGCGGCTGTAGTGTTTGCTTTGAAAATTTGGAGACATTACGTTTACGAAGAGAAATGTGTGGTTTACATGGACCACAAGAGTTTGAAGTATTTGATGTCTCATAAAGATTTGAACCTTAGACAACATAGATGGTTGGAGTTGCTTAAGGATTACGACTTGACAATCGAGTATCATCCTGGTAAAGCCAACGTGGTTGCGGATGTGTTAAGTCGTAAGGTTGCGATTGAGCTTAGAGCTATGCTTGCAAGGTTGAGTGTGTCATGAGAAGGTGGTTTATTGGTTGAATTGCAAGTTAAGCCTACGATGTCACAATTGATTAAAGCTAAGAAACCATTTGATGATTCCTTGGTCAAGCATGTTAAGAACATATCAGAGGGTAATTTGACAGGTTTTCATTTTGATGATGATGGAATTTTGTGTTTCAAGGGTCGAATAGTGGTGCTGGAAGATCCGAAGTTAAGGCACACTATTTTGACGGAGGCACATTCTAGTCATTTTGCTATGGATCCTGGTAGTGTGAAAATGTATCGAGGGTTGAAAGAATTATACTACTAGGTTGGTTTGAAAAATGATATGGCTGAATTCATTTCTAAGTGCATGGTATGTCAGCGGGTCAAGGCTGAACATTAGTTTCCATCCAGGTTGTTGCAACCGTTGAGAATTCTGAAATGGAAATGGGAGAGAATCACCAGGGATTTTGTGTCAGGGTTACCTTTGACACCGGCTAAAAAGGATTCCATTTGGGTGATTGTGGATCAGTTTAGGAAGTGTACACATTTTCTGCCAGTGCATACAATTTATACGCTAGAGAAGTTGGCAGATTTGTATATTGCTGAGATCGTGCATTTGCACAGGTTACCGAAGTCAATTGTTTTGTATAGGGATCAGAGGATTACGACTAGTTTTTGGGTGAGTTTGCACCGGGCTTTGGTACAAGGTTGAATTTTAGCACCGTGTATCATCCTCAGTCGGATGGTTAGTCTGAGCGAGTTATCCAGGTTTTGGAGGATATGTTGAGATGTTGCATTATTGAGTTCCAAGGAACCTAGGAGAAGTATTTAGCTTTGGTTGAGTTTGCGTACAGTAACAGTTGCCAAATAAGTATACAAATGGCACCGTATGAGGCATTGTACGCCCTTGTGTTGGGCTGAGGTAGATGAAAAGTATATTTTCTTTGCCAGACTTGTTAAAGGAAACGGATGAAAAGGTAAAGCTTGTGTGTGATCGCTTGAAAGTGGCTGTGGATCGATATAAATCTTACGCAGATTTGAAGCGTAGGGAAATTGAATATGCGGTGGGCGATCGCGTGTTCTTGAAGGTGTCACTGTGGAAAAGGGTGATGCGGTTCGGACGTAAGGGTAATCTTAGTCTGAGGTTTATTGGACCATACGAGGCTATTGAGTGGGTTTGTCCTGTGGCTTATTGGTTGAGGTTGCCTCCCGAGTTGGAGAAAATACATGATGTGTTCAATGTGTCTATGTTGCGGAGGTATCGGTCGGATCCCTCGCATGTAATGCCGGTGGAGCATATTGAGTTGAGGTCGGATTTGTCCTACGATGAGGAACTGGTAGAAATCCTTGATTCCAGCAACAAAGTTATTCGTGGTAAGACGATCGAACTTGTTAAGGTCATGTGGCGACACCGTGTTGTCGAGAAAGCCACTTGGGAAAGAAAAACGGACATGATGCAGCAATTTTCGTATTTGTTTCCTCCAGGTAAATTTCAAAGATGAAACTTCTTAAGAGGGGGACAGTTGTAACACTCGGGTTTTGGGCTTGGATGTTTTGAGGGATGGTTCAAAGGTCCGATGGACCGGTATTAAAGGTTTGAGTTAGTTTCAGGATTTAATCAGTTTGGATAATTTTAAAGGTGGTAAAAATATGGGAAATTGTGATAAAATCATTATTTAATATAATGATGGTTGTGGTAAAATCAATTTTGGAAAATGAGATTTGGAAATTGGACATTTTGGACTAGTTTTTAGTGACTGTTTTGAAAATAATCAAAACATTGAATCTTTAAGGAGCTAATTATCCTAGATATTTTTAACAGATTTCTCCCTTTAATTAACTGATTTTAAATGGGTTTTAAAAGGCTTTAAAGTGGAGAGAATTAATATCACATTTTAGACTTTTAACAAAATTCACATAACAAACTTTACAACTTCTTTCTCTCAATTTCTCTCCAGCCAAACATCCTTCCAATTCCAATTTCTTGAGGTAAAAATCAAAGGATTTGATTTCCATTTGATTTCCTAATGCTTTTTCATCAAATACTTATTGTCATTCTCTTGATTTTCATGTTTTATTAAGCAATTAAGGGGAGAAATCAACATTGGAGGTAAGGATTCATTCTTCTCCTCTAATGAAAGGTTCTTTACTGAAATTCCTAAGTTCTTGATCCTTTACAATTGTTTTCTAATGTGTTTTGATAGTTTAATCAAAGAAAATTGGTTTAATTGTGTTTTGATTGATGAGATTTATCGATCTTCGTACTTGTTCTGTTTTGCTGGGATTTTGATCAAATCAGATCATGATTTTGATGTTTAATTGAGTTAATAACTTGGTTTTAATATTGCAATCCTGAAACAAGTTGAATCTCTAATGTTTAAGGTGGTTAATTAAGGGTTTTTGGGGTGATAGTTGTGATTAATCTTTGCTGGAAGTAAAATGGTGTTGGGAAATGGTTTTTAGGTGTTAATTGATGAAGTTTTTTGGATTGAATCATTATAATAAGATTGGGTTATGTTTCAGAAGTGTTTGATGATGATTCAGTATGTTTCGGATAGGTTTTGAGTGGGCAACTTGGGAGTTGCAGGTAATTGCTTGTAGGCAATGGCTTGAATGCATAATGATGCATTTGCCTTCTGGTTTTATGTAGTTAAAACAGGGGATAATCAGAGCGATGAAGGTTGACGTTGATTGTGGCTTGTCGAAAGCTTGATTAGCATTATTGAGCAAAGCGAAGCGTGTCGGTGAGTGGAAACTGGATTGAACACCTTTAAAAGGTTTAATAAAAGTTGTTGGGTGTTTAGGATAAGCTTGAAATGCTTACCTAAGCTCAGAAGTAAGTTTCCCTTATTTTGCTCTTGAGTGTCGGTTTAGATATGAGCATGTTGATTTAATGGTTTTGGTGTTAAACAAGATTTAATTTACTACTATAAATACATGGTTATGAACACATATGCAATGGATTTAATGTATATAAATGCTAGTGAGCATTGGTTTTCATTCCAGATGGGAATGGGGTATTGCCTTGGGCAATGTGGATTGCATATGTGGTGGTTTGGTTTAATACATTGGAAAACAGTAGGTAAATGGTTTTGTAAATGTTATATTGGCTATGTGACAAGGTAAGAACCAATCAGATATAGTTGGCATGCCATAGGATTAAAAGTGCACTATAAAATACGAACAAAATCAATCGTGGCCATGGGTCCTTGAGATATGGCGGTTTAACAAGGCCACTCAGACTGTTGAGACCTCATTTGGGGTGTGTAGTTTAACTAGGCAACTCAAATTGATGGTGATCTTGCGGTTTAACTGGGCAAGGTCGGTAAACTTGCGGTGTAACTAGGGAAGAGTGTTAAGCTCGCGGTTTAACAAGGCGAGGGTGTCAAATCTTGCGGCTTAACTAGGCATGGTATGAGAGATCTGTGTATCCGATTTATGTGGATATAGGGTAGTCTATCCAGGTCACTATGATTTAATGCTTTGGGATTTAAGCATGGTTTATGATTTAATGCTTTGGGATCTAAGCATGGATTATATACATGTTGTTGCATAAAGGTTGTTATGCATTGTTTCTATTGGAAACAAGGAAAAGTGCTTTGGTCGTAAGCATGTTTTGAAAGCAAGTGTTTGGTTTTCAAATGGTTTAAGTTGCATCATTGTTTTGTAAGCATTCTCACTAAGCATGTGTGCTTACGCTCTCTTTTTCTTAATGATGCGAAGCATTGAAGTTTTGAGGCTGCAAAGGCAATGCTTAAGAGATCCAAAGACAAAGATTGATTTGAGTATGAACTCGGTTTATGATTCCAATTAATAAGGAAATGTGTTTGCCATATTTTGGGGATATGTATTTCTGTTTTTCCATGACTTTTAAGCATGTGATGTGCTGGATTTTATAGTTGTTGATGCTGTTGAGTTTGGGTGATTCAAGCCGGTGTTGTTGCTAGCTAAGTGCTAGAGTATGAATCTAGTTGGTTTGATTTTGTTGCCATGGTTTGATGTTTCAAGAAACTTTGGTATGATGCTATAAGTGTGCAAGCATGTCGAGAATGACTTAAATGTACCAAAAGGAAGTTTTGGTTGCTTGGTGGAATGATACTAGGATGCATGCCTATAGAAGGTCTTGTACGGTATAAATGCCATGAATGATTGTTAAAGTTGTGATGCTTTGGTTAGTAATGTATCTTAATAATGTTGTATAAGTGTTTGAAGCATGTTGGAGTGGTTTAGTTATATTCAAAATGTGTTTAGACAGCAATTTGGGAAATTACAGGTCCAACCGTACCGGTACGGGCGTTCCTGTTTCGGTACTGGTAAGCCATTCCAGGCTTAGTGTACCGGTATGCGGGCAACTGTTTCGGTACAGGCTTAGGCTAATTGGCAAGTGTTTTGGTACTCGGGGAGGCATTTCGATACGACCCAATGTTTTCAGTGTCAAAAAAACTAAGTATAGAAAAAAAACTGAAAAATGCTCTGTAATGTACATCCCTCCCCCTTTGCTTTTCCAGAAACCGGCGACCTAACCGTTGTGCGCCGCCTCCTCGACCATCGCTAGCTGGTGGCCGGCAACCTAAAAACCCTTTTTTTAAAATAGATTCGACCTTCGTTTTTTTAAAAAAACTCTTTGTTCTTAAATCTCAAAGAAATCGAAACACAAAAAACCTTGTTTTTTTAAATTCGATTTAAACTTAGTTTCTTAAAAGAAACCCTTAAAATTTAGATTTTGAACAATAAAAGGAGAAGAAGAAAGAAGTGGCGACGGATAGCCACCTCTCCAAAGGTAACCCTAGAACCTGTGATTTTTGGTTTTGTTGTATATTCGAAAGTAAAAAATTAGTGACCTTGATTTTTTTTTGCTTTTCTATTCATTTTTGAAAAACACCCGTCTAGGGTTACATGCATCTAGTTCGGGCTTCTTTATAGCCGATTTACAGTAATAAAAAGAAAAGAGAAAAAACCTGTCACTATTATTGTTGGTGTTGGTGGTTGGTTTCTACTTTGTGCTTGTTTGTTGTAGGTGTATGGGAGGGTAGAGAGAACCAGCGCTCCCTTGGCCCGATGTGGAAGCTGAGCGGCTTAGTGTGGAAGCTGAGTGGCTACTATAGAGTTGAGTGGCTAATGGAGTGCCGAAGAATCACGCGTGGTTGTGAAGCGAGAACTGGAGAGCTGGAGAGTGATCTGCACGCACGCGTGGAGATCACTCTCCGGCTCTCCAATTGCCGCTTCACAACCACGCGTGATTCTTCAGGACTCCACGAGTGATCTGCACGCGAGAGTGATATGCATGCGCGCATGGAGAGTTGAGTGGGTGCGCGTGTGATGCGTGGAGATTCTGGAAGCTTCATCATCCTAATCTTTGACTGTTGGATCAAGGGCCAGATCCAACGGTCCTCGTGTGGCTACGCAAGAACAAAAGGGATATCAGGCTGATTTAGGGTTTTTAGATATCAGGCCGTATTGGGATAAAATATAAATAATATTTTTTTGGGTTTTTATGTAAATGGATAACTTGGGTTGTTTATTATTTAATATTAGTTTAATTTTTTTGTTTATTTAATAAATATAATAATAATATGATAATATTAATAGTGTAATATAATGATAACAAAATAATCACATAATAATAAATAGTAATAAAATAACCGAAAATAACAAAAATAAATAATAATAATAATAATAACAATAATAATAAAATTAAATTACCATACCTAATTAATTAGAACAAAGAAATAAACATAATCAACTAAGAAAAACTAATTAACATTGCCATAGTATAGTATAGTAACAATATAATAATAATAATATAATACTAGCTAAATAATAATAATGATATAATAGTAATATAACAATAATAACAAACAATAATTAGATAGTAGTAATAGTAATATGATAGTATTTAAGCCCAAGTCATAAAATTAAAAAAAGGCCCAAACAAAATTAGTGATTACAGCTGCCCCCTTTTCTCATTCTTGTGTTAACAAGGATATAGCAAAGACTAAAATCACTAATTTTGTCCTACTTCCCTGTTTGTGGTTCGAAGCTCAAATCATCATGCACTAAAGGTCTTGTTGATGGTCCGGGAGATAAACGGACAATCACTGAAGGCTTTTGATGACAACTCAAATCACTATGTGCTGAAGGTCTTACTGATGACTTGTACTCATAGTCTCGCCAACAGTCTGGACAACCGAACATTGAAGGTTTTACTAAGAATCCGGATGATTAAAGATGAAGCACTGAAGGCTTAATAGGTAACTCAAATCATCATGCACTGAAAGTCTTACTAATGGCTTGGAGAATAAAGTCAAACGCTGAAGGATTTACTGACGGTCTGGCTCACCAAGCATATGAGAGGTCTTACTCATGGCAAAAAATGAAGGTCCAACACTGGAGGATTTACGGACAGCCTAGCTCATCATGCATTGGAGAACTTACTGATGGCTAGAAAATGAAGTCACACACTGAAGGATTTACTGACGGTCTGGCTCACCATGCACTGGAGGACTTAGTGGTGGTCAAAAAAATGAAGGTTCAACACTGAAGGATTTACGGACAACCTAGCTCACCACGCACATGAGAGGTCTTACTGATAGCTAAAAAATGAAGTCAGACACTGAAGGGTTCACTGACAGTCTGATTTACCATACACTGAAGGTCTTATTGATTCCTGAAAGAATAAAAGTCGAGCACTAGAAGCTCTTGATGGTCAAGATTATCATGCACTAGAGGCCTTACTGATTCCCAGGAAATGAAAGTAAAGCACTGAAGGCTATTGATACATTAAACTTCTAACACTTAAGGTTGTCAGTTCGAAAATGAAACGATGCACTGAGGGATTTGGTGTAAATCTTGAAGTAACACCTAAAATTTTGTTGGATGGGCTATTCTTAATGGGAACCCTTGATTCTTGCTGGATGAATTCTTCACATTGGGAACTCTCGATTCTTTGATGTGATCCACTTTTCATGCAGTCATGGATCAAAATCTTTGCTTGAATTCATGAAAATGTAAACTGAGATCTTGCTAGAATCTACTTCTTCCCTCCCAAAGCTGCAGATTGAGATCTTTGTGAATCTCTGAATACCTGTCAAAAAAGGTAAAATGATTTTATGCATGTGTTAGCATGCCCCTTAAACTAGGGATGTCTAACTATGTATGATGCATGGATGAATGCTAATTGAGGACCACTTGGGCGAGTCTTCTTCTTCAAGGGAGTTGATTGAAAAATCTTGATCTTGTTTTTCCATTGGGGCTCCAGTGCGGCTATAATACCCTATCTCATACTCGGGCATAGCTTTTCCAAGTGTATTGTGCTCAATTAGTTAGTTGGAGATATCTTTGTCATTAAACTAATTAGCCATTTTATTGCCCCAACAAAACTTTTTGCCCAAAAAAATTTGTTGCTTACTCTTGTTATTGCAAAATTTTGAAATCTTTATCAGAAACACACATGTTCCGATTTCAATGTGAGATGCTTATTGAGAAAACTAGTTTTTTCTTTTTGAATTGTAAATATATTAGGTTATAATGAATGCCCTGAATATCAAGTGCATGAGCAACACTGACAATAGTTTATCGAGGATTTTCCCAAGCAAATCATGTGTCTAAGAGGCCTAGAAAGCTGAATTGATGTTTGAAGGTGTGAAGTGCATCTTAGGTCTACTTTGATATTTGACCGATTTTATCTCATTTTGGTTTGGGGAATTCAATTCATAATATTCCTTTGGCTCGAAATAAATGATGTAGCAAACAACAAATCCCTGAGCTACTCGGCATTGTCATGATTTTGAAAATATTACCATCACTCATGAAGCGAAGAGTTTCAATTGGATCGGGCTTCAGGGGAGTGCCCCAAAGATTCCACACTCTTATCTGAAAAATTCCTAATACCATGTTTTGAGCATTGGAGTGCCTTTTTGATTAAATTGAAAAGAATGCCTATTACCAGGCTTTGAAGTGTATTTTGAAAAAGGCCTATTACCAGGCTTTCATAGTTAAGTCAATTTGTCTTGTTTTGAAAATGCCTATTACCAGGCTTTGAACATTAAATTGCACCGATTTGTTATTATGTGGTCATTAATGTGAAATACAGGTCACATGTTCATGATCTCTGCAGCTTAGGATTTCAACTAGACACAGGTTACTCAGAATTAACCTTCGGGTCAAAGTTAATGTTCCTTGTGCAATTGATATACGGGGACCCAATAAGAAAATATATTTGCAAAATGAAGAGATTTGAAAAAAGATTGCATCTTTTTATTGAAACTTTGAATATTTTACAAAAGAATGATATCACCACTAGGTTTTTTATTTTTTGGTGTAAAATTATCGAGGGGGTGCTCGGGTGCTCCCCAACACAGGATCATTTACAAACGTGGGTCACGAATCTCACCTTTTTTCGCCAGATGGGCATCGTCTTTGTTGAACATGACAGATTCTTTATTTCAAACCGATGTGATGATGAATGAGGAAATGCATGTCTCTAAATGCAATGTTAACGTGCATAGATGTTGATGCAAGCAACTAGAATTTATGATGATGTGATGTAATTACGATGCAAGGGAATAAAATTAATGATTAGTGCATTTATCATGCGAATAATGTACTATGCAGCTGTCGTGCAAACAGAGTCAATGTGTGATGAAGTTGTAGTGCAAATAAATTGATTCATGATGCAGTTACCATGCAAATGTCTAAAATTAGTGCTGAATGGTCGTGTGATGCAACTGTTGTGCAAATCAATATGTGATGCAACAATCGTGCAGATGAATGAGATTATTTTTGTTTGCTTGAATGTGTAACTATTGTGCAAATGAATGAAAATAATGTGGGATGCAACTATCGTGCAAAAGAACGAAATTAATGCGTGATGCAACTATAGTGCAAATGAATAAAATTAATGCTAAGTATAATTATCATGGAATTTATTCTCATATGATGCAATGTAAGTCAAAGTGTGATGAATGCATGTGAATGCAAAATGATTGCCCTAAATGGAGAGGCATTGATTTTAGACATGGTTTCCGAGGAACAACACCCACAAATATTTGAGAGAAATTTGCAACTTTTGAATATTGCATTTAATTGAGACCTACGTTACTATATTTTTTCCTGTTTCATGAATGATTTCCATTGTGTCCACCATTCTCGGGTCAATACCTCATGACCGTATAATGCAGATGAATGAATAATGATGTTATGCAATATGATGCTGATGCGATGTCAAGAGAAAACACTGGTTAGTAAAAATTAAATATTTACAAATTAAAGACAAAAGTATGCCCGACATGTGTTAGCACAAAATGAACCCTATTTACATGATATTCTAATTTTTAGAATTACCATATGGCTCTAAACGGGTGGCAAGGCCCCCTTCTAAAGGGTAGCAAAGCCCCCGATCATCACCCATTATAGGCGCCTTTCAATCGAGTTCAATTCAAGAGGTCCCATTCTCTATGTCCATACAGGGAAACAATCCCATGAAAACATAGGGTACTCGAGCCCCGAAGGTACTTACTAGGCCCATACGTAGGAACAATATCCTCGCGAAAGCACTAGCATATTCCCCCCACTTACACGAACGAGTTTAAATGTCAGATTTTAAAATGGGTTAAAATGAAGTCGCTTTTCTAAAAAGATGTTAAATTAATTTAAAAATGAACTCACAATTTCCAATGGAGGTAAAAGGTATTCGACTCGTGGCTTCACTCTCTTTTTTGTAAAAACAATATTTGTTCCCCAGCGGAGTCGCCAACTGTAGCGACCCTTTTAAAACTTAAAAAAAAATTGGATTAAAAAGTCACTCAATATTTTGTATTTTTGATGTTTTGTTTTGTTTTAGTTTTTTGAATTTTTTTTGAATTTTTAGATTTTTTTAAGTTTTAGGGGGATTTTTCTGAATTTTAAAAAATTTGGGGTATTTTTGAAAAGTTTTAAAAATTGGGGAATATTTGAAAATAAAAACTAGAGTCACAACCGGTCGTTTTAAATGGGGTAAACCGGATACCAAAAATGAAACCAGAGATTCTTTTGAAAAATGGGTTTGGGAGTCAGTTACAGATGGGAAGGATTAGCACCCGCACGCCGCCCAAAAATTGTACCTAATCGAATACGGTTTGCCTTCATTGGAAATTTGAGAGTTCAAATTTTAAATTAATTTAAAATCCGTTAAAAATGCGAATAGATTTTAATGGCACTGTTATTCGATAATAAACAAAAGAACCACCATCACTACAATTGATACTGGCCACATTTACTATCGAATAAAATGGCACCGCATTAACAATTTATACAAGTCGAATGCGACTAAAGAAAACAAATATATACATACATTCAAAATTAAAGCATAAATAAAGGCGGAAATAAAGTAAAAGAAAGAACCCGAAAAATGGACCGGATCGAACAAAAAGAAATGTGTAAAATAAATGTGAGAAAAATAATGGCATAAACAAAAAAAGCCCTCAAACTATGCCTTTTTTCTGCTTTTGGCCTTTAAACTATGATTTGGGCAAAATAGGCCCTTAAACTATCATTTTTTGCCACTTTAAGCCCCTAAACTATGATTTGGGCAAAATAAGCCTTTAAACTATCTTTTTTTGTTAGTTTAAGTCCATGGTTACAAAAATATTATTTTATAGGATTTTCTAACATATATAAATATTTATGTTCTTTTTAAATTTTAAAATATCATATAACAAAATAGGCCCATAAACTATCATTTCTGGTCATTTTAAGTCCGATAGCTATTTAAGTCAAAAGAAAATTATTTCGACTAATAAGATGTTGACACATCACAAAGATTTTTTGACCAATTAATAGTTTTTGGTAGGGGTGTTCAAAAAATACCCGACCCGACTGACCCAACCCAGTTACTGAAACATAAATAACCAATTATTTACCCGGGAATTTTTTTTACCCGGGTCTGGCCCGTCACTTCTCGAGTCGAGCCTGGGTCACAAAATTAAGAATATCCGGGTACCCAATTACAATCGGGTACCTGGATACATTTAAAACTAATATTTTTTATATTCAATATACATATTTTTATATTAAACTTATAAAAAATCTAAGATTTTTTATATTTTTATATTTAATAAATACATATTTTTATATTAAACTAATAAATACATATTTTTCATATTTTTATATTAAATTAATAAAATATTTTATATTTAAAAGATATATATTTTTATATCCGGGTACTCAAATACCCGATTTTTTAGGTACCAGCAAAAACCGGGTTGGGACAAGGGCCGCATTTTCTACTACCCAAAGATCTGGGGACCCGGTACTTCAAGTACCCGAATACTCGGTACCCGGATTTGAACACCCCTAGTTTTGGGGATTAAAAGAAGAAAAATGATATAGTTTAGGTACTTATTTTGACCAAAAAATAGTTTAGGAACTTAAAGTGACCAAAAATGATAGTTTAAGGGCTTATTTTGCCCAAAAATGATAGTTTAAGGGCCTATTTTGCCCAAATCATAGTTCCAGGGCCAAAAACAGAAAAAAGACATAGTTTGAGGGTTGTTTTTTGGTTTAAGCCAAAAATAAATGCGATAAAATAAATGCAGGAAAATGAAATGCGAGAAAAGTAAATACGGGAAATTAAAGGGCGAAATAAATAAATGCAGGAATTAAAGAAAATCCAGAAAAAGGGTCGGATCTAAAAGGCAATCCGAAAAAAGGATTGGATCGAACAAAAAGAAAAATACGGGAATTAAATGGCGGAAATTAAATTGCGGGAAAAATAAAAGTCCACAAAGTGGACCGGATCAAATAAAAAGAAATTCGAAATAAGGAAAGGGTCGAATAAAGAATGTAAAATAAAATGCGATAAATTAAATAGTAATATGTATATACATATATATAATATAATTATAAACCATATGATATAAATATAATACATGACTATAATATATAAATAATAGTATATATCATAAAAATGTACATATGCTATACAATACAAACCATATATCGTATAATATATATATACTATATAACATATAAATAATATATAATATAAAATATGATAATATAATATATAAATATAAGCATAACATATACTATAATAAATATGTAGAAAATAAATAATATAGTATATAGTTTAGTTACAAAGTATAATAAATAGGGGACTGAAACACAAAAAAAGAAATAAAGGGGGGCCAAAATTAAAACAAAACAATATTGAAAGAGGATGAAAGCAGGAAAAGAAGGACTGAAATGAGTATTAACCCATGATCAAAATGTAAAGGGGTGAGGAACTAAAGGACCATATGGGTAATTATCCCCGAAATAAAATGCGCAGATCCTTCCCTCGGGTCGGGTCACCGCGAGGGTTGAGGTTTGCCCAAAACGGCTGCGTTTTGCAGAACGATATATATATATATATATATATATATATATATATATATATATAGAAACCAAGCCAAAAAATTGCTTATTGGTCTCATTTGTGTCAAAAAACTGAATATAGAAAAAGAATTGAAAACGCTCAGTAATGTTCATCCCTCCCTCATTGCTTTTCCAGAAACCGGCGTTTTAACCGCCGTGCGCTGCCGCCTCGGCCACCAACCTAAAAACGCTCAGTAATGTTCTTAAATCTCAAAGAAACCGAAACAAAAAAAACCTTGTTTTTTTATCTGATTTAAACTAAGTTTCTTAAAGGAAACTAGTGACCTTGATTTTTTTTTGCTTTTCTATTGATTTTTGAAACATACTCGTCTAGGGTTACATGCATCTAGTTCGGGCTTCTTTATAGCCAATTTATAATAATAAAAACAAAAAAAGCTGTCACTGTTATTGTTGGTGTTGGTTGTTGATTTCTGCTCTGTGCTTGTTTGTTGCAGGTGTACGGGAGGGTGGAGAGAGCCAGAGCTCCCTTGGCTAGATGTGGAAGCTGAGCGGCTTGGTGTGGAAGCCGAGTGGTTACTGGAGAGACAAAGAATAGCGCGTAGTTGTGACGTGACCACTGGAGAGCCGGAGAGTAATTTGCACGTGCGCGTGGAGAGTTGAATGGGCGCTCGTGTGGTGCGTGGAGATTCTGGAAGCTTCGTCATCCTAATCTTTGACCGTTGGATCAAGGGCCAGATCCAACGGTCATCGTGTGCCTGTACAAGAACAAAAGGGATATTAGGCAGATTTAGGGTTTTTAGATACGAGGTCGTATTAGGCTAAAATGTAAATAATGATTTTTTGGGTTTTTATGTAAATGGACTCTAAATATTGATAACTTGGGTTGTTTATTATTTAATATTAGTTTAAATTTTTTGATTATTTAATAAATATAATAATAATATGATAATATTAATAGTGTAATATAATGATAACAAAACAATCACATAATAATAACATAGTAATAAAATAACCGAAAAACAAAAATAAATAATAATAATATTAAAATACCATACCTAATTAATTAGAACAACGGAATAGACGTAATCGACTAAGAAAAACTAATTAACATTAACGTAGTATAGTCTAATTCAAAACATTAGTATAGTAATTAAGCCCAAGTCATAAAATACCATACCTAATTAATTAACATTAACGTAGTATAGTAATTAAGCCCAAGTCATAAAATTAAAAAAAGGCCTGAAAAAAAATTAGTGATTACAAAACCCCATTGTCCTTATTACTTATAGTCTAATTCAAAACATACTTTCAATATCAAGTCTTTGGCGATCCCTTGCTTCCCCGCTGCCTTCAAATCTTTAATTCCTTGCATTGATGGACAAAGAGAGCGTAAGCACACCAGACTTAGTGAGGAGTGCTAAAAAACAACACACCATCAATGCGTTTAAAACCATTTCTCATCACCATATTGAAATCTCTTTTCGATCATCTTTTAGACATCACTTAAATCATCATTTGAACATCATGCCTTGAAAACTATGCACCTAACACTTTCAAAAACCAGTTTATTAAACCATATGCAACATGTGTCATTAACCATCAACAAATCCCATTTCTAAACCTCAATTTTAGCCTTCCCATATATAACAAACCATATGCAAAGCTTAAAGAGTAAACATGCATAAATCACGTTATACAACATAAACCATTACATGACACGTGAACAATTATATTGGCTTACAAGTGATCATTAACCAAGTTCCATTAACAAAGCAGTTCATCAGATACACAGATTCAACAAGTGTCCTCACAGCACTTCAAGCTATCTTAATTGGAATAGCGATACAATCACGATCGCAGTACATTACAACCGGGTACACTTATAACCCACGGGGACACCAACCTCAACCCTCGATTAGATGCTTAATCCCCTAACGAGTGTTTACGCTACCATATAACGCCTCAACCATTAGGGCACTATTAATCATATGGCCGGCCAACTACATCCGATAACATTTTTAAACCACATTACTTGCCAATATAATTCACAATTAACCACATACCTCATTATTTTTGTATGCATTAAACCAAACTTTTTTCCAAAGCAACAAACCATGCTTTTCAACAAGTATTTCCACATACTTACAAGGATCACCTACCATGTGCATCCTTCAAAATTTCATGATTAAAAACAGTATCTCACATACATTAAATCATGCTTAAACAGTAGGTACCATGTAATTCAAAACAAGTGCATAAATTCATTTCATAATAGCAAGACCGAGAGAGAAAATCACTTTATACTTTCGAGTTTAAACCAACGTTTCAAGCTAAGTTTAAACTCCCAAAAACCACCTTTAAATCATTTCAAAGCTGAAATCCACGTTCTCACTCACCGCTACGCGAAACCTGAATTCGCCGACGCGAATTCAAGCGTCCAAAGCCTACAAAGCTTCACCGATAGCTTTCGGACTAGCCTCCCCTGTTTTAACCACACAACAGAGGATTAATACATCTCAATGCATTCAAACCACTACAACAACATTCCTCACAAACATCAACAATCCTTTTACAATTACCCAACCACAACAATGGAAATCATCAACAAACTAAATAACCAACAACTAAATAACCACCATAATACCTCAAAACAACCACCATAACACCTCAAAACACAAATCTAACAACCTAAATAATTAGGGATCCAAGGAGTTTAGAGATTCCAATGTTAAAAACAACTCATCAACATTATAAAACATCTAAGACATGTTTAAAATCAATCCTCAACATTGAAAATATATCCAATATGGATCTCCCTCAATTTCATCAATTAAAACCAATTTAATCAAATAATCATCATAAAAACATAAAATCAATTTATAATCATAAATCAAGGATCAAATACTTGGGAATATCAATAAAGAACCATTCAATAGAGGAGAAAAACGAACCTTACCTCTATTGTGTGATTTCTCCCACAATTGATTGATTAAAGCTTGAAAAACAAAGGATTTCAATGAGATTTTGCAAATCAAAGATGAAGAATCATTTATAAATCAAGAATTCAAGAAAATATATCTCTCACCTCTGAAATTTGATGAAATCAAGAGTGCTTGGTGGGAAGTGGGGAGAAAAGTTGAGAGAAAAGTTTACGTCAAATCTTTATAAAATCAATAACTACCTTTTAATATTAAAACTCCTTTTAATTAGTTAATAAAACACATGTTAAAAACCTTAATTGAGGGAAAAAACCACCAGCCAAAACTTTGTAAAGTAGGTCCCTAAGGATTCTAAGAAATTGACTCTTTTTCAAACTAGCCACCATTTAAAATAGTTTTAAAACCTTACATTTTGGTCACCAACTAAAATGTCATCCTTCCAATTTCAAATTCCTAAAATTGATTTCACCAAAATCATTTATATAATAAATAATGATTTTGAACCATTTTCTATATTTTTAACTCACTCAAAAATATCTATTCCTGAATCTGACTCGAATCTCTAACCCGATCCACCAGACCGTCTAACTAGCCCTTAAACCACTAGGCCCGAAACTGGGGCGTTACAACTCTCCCCCACTTATAAAATTTCGTCCTCAAAATTTACTTAGAGGAAACAGATGTGGAAACTGTTTCAACATATCCGATTTGCTTTCCCGCGTGGCTTCCTCAACACCGCGGTGCCTCCACAACACCTTGACATGCTCAACCATCTTACCATGCAAAACTTTACTGCTGGTGTCAAGGATCTTCACCGGTTCCTCATCATAAGATAAATCTGACCTTAGCTTAATTTCCTCCACCAGCATAACATGCGATGGATCCTACCGATACCTCCGCAACATCGACACATGGAACACATCATGAATACTCTCCAACTCAGGAGGTAACCTCAAACGATACGCAACTAGACCCATACGCTCAACAATCTTATATGGTCCAATAAACCTCAGGCTAAGCTTCCCATTTCGCCCAAAACGTATTCTATATCCCTTTGCTTCAAATCTGCATAGAATTTTTGATGATCCGATGTAGCTCTCAAGCGCTCACATATCATATTCACTTTTTCATTGGTGTCTTTCAACACACCAGGCATCAAAATGTTTTTTCTCCAACCTCAGCCCAACACAAAGGTGTACGACACTTCCTACCATACAAAGCCTCGTACGGTGCCATCTGTATACTTGCCTGATAATTGTTATTATAAGCAAATTCTACCAAAGGCAACTATTTTTTTCCATGTTCCTTGGAACTCAATGATACACCTCAACATATCCTTCAAGATCTGAATCATGCGCTCTGATTGCCCATCAGTCTCAAGATGAAATGAAGTACTGAAATTCAGCCGTGTTCCTAAAGCACGATGTAAACACTCCCAAAACTTATTGTAAAGCGCGGATCTCTATCCAAAACTATAGATTTGGGCACCCCATGCAAATGCACAATCTCAGGGATGTACAAATCAGCCAACCTATCCAAGGTATACATCATATGCACTGGCATAAAATGCACACACTTCGTAAACCTATCAATAGTCACCCAAATGGAATCCTTTTTTGTCGCTGTTAAAGGCAACCCAGACACAAAATCCATGGCGATTCTTTCCTATTTCCATTATGGTATCCTCAACGGTTGTAACAACTTGGAAGGAAACTGGTGCTCAGCCTTTACTCGCTGACATACCATGCATCGAGCCACAAAATCAGCCACATCTTTCTTCAAACCAACCCAATAGTACTCTTCCTTCAAACCCTAATACATCTTAGTAGTACCAGGATGCATAGCAAAAGGACTAGCATGCGCTTCAGTCAAAATGTCACGCCTCAACTCTTCATCTCCAGGCACCACAATCCGACCTTTAATAACACAACACCTTATCATCATTAAAATGAAAATCCATAGGAGTCCCATCCATGATATCCTCCACATGCGGTACTAAACTCTCATCATGAGGTTGCTTCTCTTTAATCAACTGTGACAAGTACGGTTTCACTTGCAACTCAGCGAACAACCCATCGTCACGCGTCACGCTCAACCTAGAAAAAATAGCCCTCAACTCGACAACATCTTTTCTACTCAAAGCATAAGCTACAACATTAGCTTTACCCGGGTGATACTTGATGGTAAGATCATAATCTTTAAGCAACTCTAACAATCTTCGATGTCTAAGATTTAACTCCTTCCGCGAAATAAGATATTTCAAACTCTTATGATCCGTATAAACTACCTTACCTTCCTGTATCAACATGCAACCGAGTCTGATATAGGATGCATCACTATAGACAATAAACTTTTTCCCTGATATTGGCTGAATCAAGACCGGAGCTCGTGTCAAAGCTTTCTTCAACCTTTCAAAAGCCTGATGCCTATCCTCCGTCCACTCAAAGCAAACGTTCTTTTGCAACAACTTGGTCAAAGGAGCAGCTATACTGGAGAACCCATCAACAAACCTACGATAATAATTGGACAACCCTAGGAAACTCTGAACCTCTCACACAGAATTAGGCGTTTTCCAACTCATCACAACCTCAATTTTGTGCGGATCAACACGAATCCCCTCGACCGACACCACATGCCCGAGGAAAACAACCTCCCTAAGCCAGAACTCACACTTGCTTAACTTGGCATAAAGCTGATTAGCCTACAACTTCTGAAGCACAATTTGCAAATCCCTATCATGATCCTCCTCAGTACGAGAGTACACAAGAATATCATCGATAAACACAACTACAAACTAATCCAAAACCTCATGGAACACTCTGTAATCATCTAAATTCGTACGGCGCTCCATTTGTTCGGTTTTAAAAATTTCTTTTTGATTATTATTTAATTTAGAAAATGCACACCCGATTTTGGAATTAAAAATATGGAGTCGCCACCGATCATTTTAAAAATGGTAAACCGGACACCAAAATAAAACTAGAGATAAAAAATTTAGGTCCGAGAGTCGGTTACGGATGGGGAAGGATTACCACCCCCGCACCGCCCAAAATTGGTAGCTAGTAGATTATTTAATGTCTTGGTGTTGGAAATTATGATTTCGATTAAAATTTAAAATACGATTCTTAAATGCCAAAAATATTGAGAGAACCGCATCCCTTTGTGCCCATGACACTACTTCTCGTTAAAAAAGTATTCAAAAGAATCATATCCCTATAGGCCCGGGATACAATTTTTTGAGTTTTAAAAGTTTTGAAATTAATTTCTTTAAAAATGTATTTTCTTGATGATTTTAAAAATGTATATGGTGCAAAATATAAAGTAGCATGTAAAAATATATATACTTAAAATATAATGTTTAACGTAAAATATATTTAATATTTATATTTATATAAAAAACTATATATATATATATATTTTAGGTTAGTAGTTTACATATATGTATTTTACAAAAATAAGTATTTGTTATTATTTACATATATACTTAAAACATGATATTTAAAGTATAATATATATGTACTATTTATTAAAAATATACCTATATAAATATTAAGTTAGTAGTTTTTATACATATAATAAATATTTTATTATTTTTATATATACTTGTAATTAAACAAAATATTATTATTTTAAAAATATATATAAAGCCTCGTATATATATAATATAAAATTATAAAAATATGATAAAATATGAACCATAGAATATGAATATAATTATTTATATCTTATATATATGATATTAATATATACTATATAAAAATAGATTACTTTATATATATTAATAATATATTATATACATATAATAATAATAATAATGATGATTTAAACTAAAACAACATAAAACTAAATTTAAGGACTTAAAATGCATGAATACTAAATTACATGGCAAGAAAAGACATAGAATAGGACTAAAATGAAAAAAATATAAAACATCAAGAAATAAACATAAACTAAAATAATAACATGCTGAAATTAAATATTAAAAATATAGTGACTAAATTAAACAGGAACAAAAAATAAAAGCTAAAAAAATAAAGGGACGATATTAAATGTGCATTAAAACATGAGGACTAAAAACATGAATATTCCATGACCATGACGGAAGCTGGAATAAAGAATGGGGACTGAAACTACGATTTGACCATGGACAAAAACACAAGCAGAGTGAAAAATGGAGGATTGGGAGGGTAATTATTCCATTAAAAATTTTGTGGATCCTTCCCGAGTTGCCGGGTCACCGCGTCGGTTTGGGGCCTGAAACAGCGACGTTTTAAGATGAAAAGGGTGACTATTTTTTTAACCGGTTGAAGAAAACAAAATTAAACCTAAAACTAAACCTTAAATGCTCTCAACTTTTCTCCTCTCATCCTCTATCTCAACGAACGGCGTTGCTCTCCCTTTTAATTCACGGCCGTTCGTCGGCTTATAGCCTTACGGCGGCGGCCGCTCGACCCTAGTGAAGGAGTAGTGCCTAGGGATTGCCTAAATCGAAGGTAAGCTTTTGAAATCCCCTTCTATTTTTTAGTTTTGATTCGAAATAAAGAAAAATAATAATAGATTTGATTTCCAAAACCTTACAATTTTTTTCGAATGAAAAGCCCCCTTTACAAACTCTAATCTCTCATTTTCTCTCTAAAAACCTCCCTTACATTTTGTTTCCCTTGGGTTATATAACCTGATTGCAAACCAATAAAAAAAGACTAACAAATCTCATTCATTAATGCAGATCTAGAAAAAGCCGGATATTGCGGCTGATTTTATGGGATTCAACATGGGTTGGTGAAGTTAGTGGTATGGCCGACTGGCATTGTGGTTAGGGGAAATAGGTTAGGCTATTTTATTTATTTTAGGGTTTTTAGATTTTTTGATTCAGTTTAGGGTTAGAAATGGATTTGGTTTTGGGTTTATTTTGGCTTACGGTAATCAATTGGTGGCGGCGGCGGCGATGGCTAGGGTTTGGGTGGAAGGAGGCTAAGGTTAATTAGGGATATGTTTTTCTGTTATTTTAGGGGTTTTTTTGTTTTGGTTCTAGGTTATAAGTTTGGCCTTAATAGGCTTGGTCTGACCCGGGTTGGGTTACCCGGGTGAGAAACGGGTTATTACAGCTGCCTCTCTTCGCTCATTATTGTGTAACAGCAATAGAGCAAAGACTAAAATGACCTATTTCATCCGGTCCGGCTGAACTTCCTCCCTTTTGACGCATGTCTTCTTTCTTTGGTAGATCTTCTTTCTTGACATGATTGATACACCTTATCACCTATAGGGAAGCAAAATCTTTAAGTGCGGGTTGTTTTTTAGGGGAAGCAAAATGAGAGCAACTTGCTGCTTCTCTTATTCGGCGCCAGTCTTTTGTCTTCGACAGGTCTTAGATCTTCGCTCTTCGAGGATGTTGAGTTCTTCAATCAATATGCTCATCTGCTTCCTAGGTTGAGACTTACCAAAGTACAATGATGTTCGGTCAAAAACAAAGGCCTTCTTGCTCGCCCTTTTTTCTTTTTCATTCTCTTCTTCCTTTTTTTTCCTCTTTTTTATTTATTTTTCTTTTTTTGGTGAAGCTTCATCTTCTGTTGAGTAACTACATTGGAAGTTCAAGGAGATAGAATCTACTGTTGTGGCTTCGTCTTTTCAGATGGGATACCTACTCCATTGGAAGTTCAATGAGATATGGTCTATTGTTGTAGTTTTGTCTGTTCCACTGCAACTTCAGGGAGATAAGACTATGTAGCTTCAATTTTTCCACTGTAACCTCATGGACATAAAATTGATGCTGGATTCATTCCACTGCAACTTCAGGGAGACGATATTGTTGTTTTGTACATTCCACTGCAACCTCAGGGAGATGAACGGTTGTAGCTTAAATCTTTCCACCGCAACTTCAGGGATATAAAATTGATGCTGAATTCGTTCCACTGCCACTTCTGGGAGACGATGTTGGTGTTGTGCCCATTCCACTGCAACTTCATGGAGATGAACGGCTGTAGCTTCAATCATTCCACTGGAACTTAAGGGATATACAATTGATGATGAATTCATTCCAATGCCACTTTAGGGAGACAATGTTGGTGTTGTGCCCATTCCACTACAACTTCAGGGAGATAAACGATTGTAGCTTCAATCTTTCCACTACAACTTTAGGGATATAAAATTTATGCTAAATTCATTCCACTGCCACTTCAGGGAGACGATGTTAGTGTTGTGCCCATTCCACTGCAACTTCAAGGAGATGAATGGCTGTAGCTTCAATCTTTCTACTGCAACTTTAGGGATATAGAATTGATGTTGAATTCGTTCCATTGCCACTTTAGGGAGACGATGTTAGTGTTGTTCCCATTCCACTACAACTTTAGGCTTCAATCTTTCCACTGCAACTTCTGGGATATAAAATTGATGTTGAATTTGTTCCACTGCCACTTCAGGGATACGATGTTGGTGTTGTGTTCATTCCACTGCAACTTTAGGGAGATGAGAATAATGTGTCTTCATTTTCAATGTCTAGGGCCTCCTTATGGGTTCATGCCTTAGAGATATTTTGAAAAAGGCCATTTTAAGGTGCCCGCTCGGGGTTTCACCTTGTATTTTTTCTTTTTTTCTTTTTCTTAATTCTTTTTATTTCTCTCATTTTTCTTTCTTTTTTTCTTTTTCCTTTTTTTTGATTTTTTTCTTTGATTTGTTTTCATTCAAACAAAATCTTTCTTGATCACATATGAAGTTTTCTCCGCTGCAACTCCATGGAGATAAACTAGTCTTGGTTCTCATTCCGCTGCCACTCCAAGGAGATGAGATGAATGTGGTGAAGTTTCTTCCACTGCTGCTCCAATGAGACAAACTTTGTGCTGGGTCCATTTCACTGCCTCTTCAGGGAGATGAACTCGTTTTGGATCTCATTCCCCTGCCACTCCAGGGAGACTTGATAACTGGTTTCATCATTTTGAACATCTCGGGCCTCCTTTTGGGTTCGTGCCTAGGATATTTTTAAAAGACCTCTCTTGCTCACTTTTTTAAGATGCCCTTTCGAGTTTTCACCTTGGATTTTTCCTCATTTCATTCATTTTGTGTCATATTTCTCTCTTCTCTTTTTTTTGAATTTTTTCTTCTTTTTCTTTTTTTTCTTTCTAATTTTTTTTTATTTTTTTCTCTCCTTAAGTTAGGATGGAAATAGGGAATTAATTTTGTCAAAAAAGATATCTTATGAAAGGATAAAATTTGAAAAAAATGTCCTTATGAAATGACTGAGTTATGAAACTCAGTTTTTTGAAAATATCCTTTTGGACGGACTGGGTATTGGAACCCTGTTTTGGAAGTTATCCAGAAGTTTGGAAAATATCCTTATGAAAGGATTGGGTTTTGAAAATTATCCAGAAGTTTGGATAAATATCCTTATGGAAGGATTGAGTTATGGAACTCAGTTTTTTTGAAATTATCCAGAAGTTTGGAAAAATATCCTTATGGAAGGATTGGGTTTTGAAAATTATCCATAAGTTTGGATAAATATCCTTATAGAAGGATTGTGTTTTGAAAATTTTCCAGAAGTTTGGAAAATATCCTTATGGAAGGATTGGGTTTTGAAAATTATCCAGAAGTTTGGATAAATATCTTTATGGAAAGATTGAGTTATGGAACTCAGTTTTTTTGAAATTTTCCAGAAGTTTGGAAAAAATATCCTTATGGAAGGATTGGATTTTGAAAATTATCCATAAGTTTGGATAAATATCCTTATGGAAGGATTGAGTTATGGAACTTGATTTTTTGAAATTTTCCAGAAGTTTTGAAAAATATCATTATGGAAGGATTGAGTTTTGAAAATTTTGCAGAAGTTTGGAAAAATATCCTTATGGAAGGATTGATTTTTGAAAATTTTCCATAAGTTTGGAAACATATCCTTATGGAAGGATTGAGTTTGATTTTGAAAATTGTTTCCTGTATTATGCAAATGTGATGCATGTACATGCTTTTGCGATGGTACAAGGATGCAATGTTATGTATGTCATGATGTATGGTCATGTTTAAAAGATGCAATAATGCATATGCCTCCAAGTATTCTTTTATGATGCAATGACACATTTTGGTGATGCAATGATGCGATATTATGTTTGTCATGATGTATGGACATGTATGAAATACTCGTATGGGTCTTCTTCCTTTGGTTCAGTTCGATCTTCTAATTTTCTAGAGCGAAAGCTTGCCCCCAAAATCTTCTTTGTTCTTATTTTTCAATTTCTAAGCTGAATGACCTTTGCAGGCTCGTCTCTTTTCATCTTCTTGAGGGAACGACGGCTTTGTCCGATCGAATGTTGCACATTAGATATCATTTTGAATAAATACCTTTGAAGGTTTTCTTTCTTGTTTTGGATAGATATGTGCCTTAGATCATTGCACCTTATATCTCTGATGCAAGAAACCTTTTGTTCCAAAAATATTTTCAAAATGAGAACTTTTCGTTTTATGAAATGGAGGGATTAAGTACCTCCATAATGTTTGGAATCAATTGTTGGGTTAGAACCGATATGGTTCTTTGAAAATATGGACAAAAGTTTTGGAAAAGCATGAATGATTTAAATTTTGAATTTTTTGTTTTTTCAAAATAAAACATGAGGAATGCATTGAATAATCACATGCCCTTACAAAAGAATCCCTTTTTACCTTTAGGCCTAGGTAATAACTTGATTTCATGCATTACTCAGAAAGATTTATGCTAAAAAGATGACCCAAACAAAAAGAATTAAGCCTCTAAAGGTCATTCATTCTTCTTCAGTCCTCAATTAGTTTGTTTGAGGGACCCCGTTGTTGAACTTTAGAGTGTCGGTCTTGATCAAGCTCTGCACCTTGTTCCTCAATGCCCCACAATTCTCTGTAGTGTGGCCCGAGCTTCCTATATGGTAGTTGCAGACATCATCGACATCATATCCTTTTGGATAAGGAGGCTCTTTTGGTTTAGACTAGACCGGGGCTATCAAGCTCTTTTCGACAAGTATTGGAAGTAGCTCTGTATATGTCATCAGTATTGGATAGATGACTTTCTGAGAAGCTTTTGGTTGATGCGAGGATGAGCAGTTTGGATGGCGTGAGGACCGAGGTAGGTTGGTCGAATAGGATCCCACTGTATAAACTTCTAACTCATCTCTTTCTTGGCTAGGGTCAAAAATCTTCCCTTCTCTAATAGCCGCTTCAATAAGTTCGCCAAACATCACGAGGTCTTCCAAACTGTTGGTTGCATTACCCAACATGTATTTTAGGAATGGGTCTTTTAGAGTCCTTACAAATGTAGGAATTATTTATTTCTCGAGCAGTAGTGGTTGTACTTGCACAACAACATCTCTCCACCTTTGCATGTACTGCCAGAAGCTCTCATCGGGGATCTTTTCCATGCTCTGTAGTGTTAGACAATCTTTATCGATGTCAATTATATGCTTGTACTACTTGGTAAAGGCTTTGGCTAGATCCTTCCATGATTGTTTTTGGTCTTGGCTTAATTGGTTATACCACTTGGCAGCAGACCCTTTTAAGCTTTCTTAGGAGTAATGGATTAAGAGTTTTTCGTTGCCAACATGCCCCGTCATCTTTCGACAGAACATGGTTAGGTGAGGGGATGGAGAGCTTGTCCCGTTGAATTTCTCAAATTTTGGCATATTGAACTTTGAAGGTATCACCAGATCCAGGACTAGACTTAATTTCCTTGCACTTACCTCACAGGATGCACTTGCCCCTTCTGTAGCTTGGGATTTCTCTTCAACCCGTTTGCACAAATATTTAATCCATTTGACCTCCTTGATCTCTAATTTTCCCATTTTGTTGATGATGCTCGTATCAGTGATGACATGCTCACTAGGGCTATTTTGGGCACTAATTCTTCATGTGATGAAGACCTAGTTTGAGGACCTTGTTGCTTTTCAACTGGAATCGGCACTTGCAGCGGTGTCTTGTATGTACTTTCTTATCCTTTCTACTGCACTTGGGTCTATGGCCAATCCCTTTCTTCTCTTAGGATCTTTGCCGGCCAGCATAACATCTATTTGAGCTAGCAGATCCATATGTGATTGCGCGATATGATCGCGAGTTTCTTGTTGCGCCTTTTCGAGCTTCTCATTTATGTCTCTCTTCATATTTTCGCATGTTTGCTCTACTCTTGATAAACGACTCTCAATTTCTTGAGCTTTGCCTTGAGTGAAATAAAGATACAAATATGGTAGACCTTGATGCCCCAGAATGGCTGGGATCGGAATTTACGGAATCAGACCCCTTGATTGAGAAGATGATAATGCAAATATGAGAATGCATGAGATGTAACTGCAATGCACAAACAAAATAAACGGGTTAGTATCGATAAAAAAGTAATTTTCAAAAAAACAAACTGTATAAAACCTACAGATAGGCATGCTTTATTTAAAAAGGTAATCCTGCCCGTCATGTTTTTTTACCCTAATATTTACAAAAAAAAACATACCCAACATGATTTCTACTCGGCATAATGAAATATAAATAGATTCCTACCCGGCATGTTATTATTTACGAAAAGAAAGATCCTACCCGACATGGTATCTACCCGGTATATTATTATTTAAAAAGAAAGATCCTACCTGGCATGATTTCTACCCGGCATATTTTTATTTACAAAAAGAAAGATCCTACCCAGTCATAATTTCTACCCGACATTTTTATTTACAAAAAGAAAGATCCTACCCGATCATAATTTCTACCTGGCATTTTATTCATGAAAAAAAAACTATAGAGTGCGTAAAAGGTTAGAAGTGTTTCTCCTTTGAAATTTTAATGGGTTCCATTTCTAGAGCAAGGCTCCTACGGTCCATTACACGAGGTTTGGTTCTAGGGAAGGGTACCTGAATTGTCCTCGCTGTCCTTTACTAAAGGTAGCAAGGCCCCTAATCCTCACCCATTATAGTCTTCAAACGGACCAAGTTCAATTCAGGGGGATACACCCCTTATGCCTATACGGAGGTAATCCACACGAAAGCATAAGAAATATATCCTGAAAGCGATTCACCAACCTATACGGTGGTAATCCACACGAAGGCAGTATCACACTTCCACTTAAAATAGGACGAAGCTCTGGTAGAAAGCTCATGGAATGCAACGTAAGTGCACTATGTGTGATGAGAAACTCTCAAACCTTCTAACACCCTATGTCTATATTCAGTTATACTAAGCAGTAAAAATAAAATAGTTTATATTGACAGAAAATAAAATGCATGACTCGCGGGAAAATAAGACAGAGTCTTATTTTAAATTAAAATCAAATTCGTCAATTTCCAACGACCAAGACTAAAAGATAATCGACTCGTGCTTGACTCTCTTTTTATTTTAAAAACTCCCCAGCGGAGTCGCCAGCTGTAATCACCCAAATCCGTCCGGCGCTCCATTTGTTCAGTTTTAAAATTTTCATTTTGATTATCATTTAATTTAGAAAACGCCCACCCGATTTTGGAATTAAAAATATGAGGTCGCCATCGATCATTTTAAAAATGGTAGACTAAACACCAAAATAAAACCAGAGATAAAAAAAATCGGGTCTGGGAGTCAGTTACGGATGGGGAAGGATTAGCACCCCCATATTGCCCAAAATTGGTACCTAGTCAATTATTTAATGTCTTGGTGTTGGAAATTACGAATTCGATTAAAATTTAAAATACGATTCTTAAATGCCGAAAATATTGAGAGAACTACATCCCTTTGCGCCTAGGACGCTGCTTCTCGTTAAAAAAATATTAAAAAAATCACATCCTTGTACGCCCGAGATACGATTTTTCGAGGTTTAAAAGTTTTGAAATTAATTTCTTTAAAAATGTATTTTTTGATGATTTTAAAAACGTATATGGTGCAAAATATAAAATAGCATGTAAAATATATATATACTTAAAATATAATATTTAACGTAAAATATATATAATATTTATATTTATATAAAAAACCTATATATATATATATATTAGGTTAGTAGTTTACATATATGTATTTTACAAAAATAAGTATTTGTTATTATTTACATATATACTTAAAACATGATATTTAAAGTATAATATATATGTACTATTTATTAAAAATATACCTATATAAATATTAAGTTAGTAGTTTTTATACATATAATAAATATTATTATTTTTATATATACTTGTAATTAAACAAAATATTATTATTTTAAAAATATATATGAAGCCTCGTATATATATAATATAAAAATTATAAAAATATGATAAAATATGAACCATAGAATATGTATATAATTATTTATATCTTATATATATGATATTAATATATACTATATAAAAATAGATTACTTTATATAATAATAATAATAATAATAATAATAATGATGATGATGATGATGATGATGATGACGATGATGATGATTTAAACTAAAACAACATAAAACTAAAATTAATGACTTAAAATGCATGAATACTAAATTACATGGCAAGAAAAGACATAAAATAGGACTAAAATGAAACAAATATAAAACATAAAGAAATAAACATAAACTAAAAGAAATAACATGCTGAAATTAAATATTAAAAATATAGTGAATAAATTAAACAGAAACAAAAAATAAAAACATGAATAATCCACCACCATGACGAAAGCTGGAATAAAGAATGAGGACTGAATCTGCGATTTAACCATGGAAAAAAACACAAACGGAGTGAAAATGGAGGATTGGAGGGTAATTACCCCATTAAAAAATTCGTGGATCCTTCCCGGGTTACCGGTTCACCGCGTCAGGTTGGGGCCTAAAACAGTGTCGTTTTAAGATAAAAATGGTGATTATTTTTTTAACCGGTTGAACAAAACAAAATTAAACCTAAAAAAACTCTCAAATTTTCTCCTCTCATCCTTTATCCCAACAAATGGCGTCATTCTCCATTTTACTTCACAGCTGTTCATCGGCTTATAGCCTCACAGCGGCGGCCGCTCAACCTCGGTGGATTAGCAGTGCCTAGGGATTGCCTAAATCGAAGGTAAGCTTTTGAAATCCCCTCCAATTTTTTAGTTTTGATTCGAAATAAAAAAACAATAGATTTGATTTCTGAAACCTTTAAAAAAAATTTGTTCGAATGAAAAGCCCCCTTTACAAACTCTAATCTCTCTTTTTTCTCTCTAAAAACCTCCCTTACATTTTGTTTCCCTTGGGTTATATAACCCGATTACAAACCAGTAAAAAAAGACTAACAAATCTCCTACATTAATGGAGATCTGGAAAAAGCCGGATATTGTGGCTGATTTTATGGGATTCAACATGGGTTGGTGAAGTTAGGGGTATAGACGGCTGACATGGTGGTTAGGGGAAATAGGTTAGGCTATTTTATTTTAATTTAGGGTTTTTAGATTTTTTTTTGATTTGGTTTAGGGTTAGAAATGGAATTGGTTTTGGGTTTATTTTGGCTTAAGGTAATCGGTTGGCTAGCCGGTGACGAAAACGGTAGTGGGAAGGACGCCAGATTGGTGGCGGTGACGGCTAGGGTTTGGGGGCAAGAGGCTAAGGTTAATTAGAGATAGTGTTTTTTGTTATTTTAGGGTTCTTTATTGGTTTGGGTCTGGGTTATAAGTTTGGGCCTTGATGGGTTTGGTTTAACCTGGGTCGGGTTACCCGGGTAAAAAACGGGTTACTACACACCCGATTCATCATGTCCATGAAAGCAACATGTGCATTGATCATGTAACGCCCTGGTTTTGGGCCTAACGAATTTGAGGTTTATTAGATGGTTCAGTGGATCGGGTTAGGGATTAGAGTTGGATTCAGGAGTAAATATTTTTTAGTGAGATAAAAATATGGAAAATGGTTCAAAATCATATTTAAATATATGATTAATATTAGTGAAATCAATTTTGGAAAATGAGATTTGGAGGGGTGACATTTTGGTTAGTGACCAAACACTCTTGTTTGACGTAACTTTTCTCTCCAGTTCTTTTCTGCCAAACACTCTTGTTTTCATCAAAATCTAGAGATGAGGATTCTTTTTACTTGGATTTTTGATTTATAATTGATTCTTTATCTTTGATTTACAAAACCTCATTGAAATCTTAAGTTTTTCTAACTTTAAACAATCAATTGAGGGAGAAATCACACAATAGAGGTAAGGTTCGTTCTTATCCTCTATTGATGGTTCTTTATGGTATTCCTAAGTATTTGATCCTTGATTTATGATTTATAATCTGATTTTATGTTTTTATAATGAATAATTGATTTAATTGGGTTTAATTAGTGAAATTATGGAAGATTCGTATTGGATCTATTTTCTGGCGTTGAGGATTAATTTTAAACATATTTTGGATGATTTATAATGTTGATATGTTGTTTTAACATTGGAATCCTAAAACTCCTTGAATCCTTGATTATTAGGTTGTTAGATTTGTTTTATTGTGGAGTTGTGGCGGCTGTGTAGTTGCTGGAAGTTTAAGGATGAATTAATTTTATCTTTAGATGTTATTAGATGTTGATTGAAGTGTTAGATTGATAGATTGTGGCTGGGTTGTGTTTGGAAAAGTTAGATGATGATTTCGGTTTTTAGGGTTGGGTAATTATGAAAGGATTATGGAAGTATATGAGGAATTGTTGTTGGGGTGCTTTGAATGCATTGAGATGCATTAATCCTCTGTTGTAATGTGGTTAAAATAGGGGAGGTCGATCCGAAAGCGATCGGTGAAGCTTTGGAGGCTTCGGACGCTTGATTTCGATGGGATTGATGAGAGAGTTGCAATCTGGTATGATTACTACTACCGTTGGGCAGGGAGACGAGAGAGTTGTTGTACCTCTTGAGGGGTTGCCAACGCCCCCACCTAATCCACATGTGAATGTGGAGCAAGTACCACATGTGCCAGCTGGGTCAGAGATGGGTGACATGGCGCCTTTGATTTAGGTCATGATTGGTGTGTTCCATGCAGCAGTTGTAGGTGTTCATGTGCCGACACCAGTGGTTGAGCAATTAGAGCGTCTTCGCAGTCTAGGCAGAGTTGAGTTCCGTGGTTTGGCACCTGAGGCTTCTGAGGATTGGTTGGCCAGTACTGAGAGGATATTGGAACAATTGGATTGTTCGGATGCCCATAAGCTGGGTTGTGCTGTGTTTCTGTTACAAGGTGATGCTTATAGTTGGTGGATGACCACGATAGCTGGGATGGTACCTGTAACCCCCTCGACCCAGCCTAGTTGCAAGATCGAAACGAGCAAGCTACATTAGGTTTACCGAAGTAAACCAGGATGATTAAACCTAAAACACACTCATTTTTTTCTTTTATCTGGTCTAGATTCATTAACGTTATCCTACATGGTAATACTGTTCAAAGGTGAGCACTCATCTCAGTCGGGCATCATAATGATATCCAATTGGCCACGATATAACTTAGGGACAAAAACGTAAATTTAGCAAATTAAAAGGGTTTTCCACTTTTAAGTTACCAGCCTTAAATTAGGTTCATTTCATGCTTATATGCCAAATATCAGCCTCAAATGATCATCCATGCATAAATAATTGACAAAACAAGATTCAGGGACTAAAACGAAAGAAAACATAACTTTACAAAAGCCATCAACTAACTTAACAACCATGGGTATCGGTACTCCTATTCGAGTATCGATACGCCCTTTACATTCGAATTTCCAAAAATTCCAGTAGCCATATCCCGTACTGGTACGACCCTACGTACCGATATGCCTTACTAAAATTGAAGGCCCGTACCGATCCTGAAAGCCATGTACCGATCCCCCAAGCCTAACTCAGTCTACCCGTACCGATACACGAACCCGTGTTTCGGTACGCTACTCTAATTGTGCACTCCCATAATGCAATGCCTAGCTCGCGTACCGATACCACAAGCCTAAAATGACTTCCCGTACCGATACGTGAACACGCGTACCAATATGCCTGGACCTGAATGGTGACAAATGGCTGGTTTAACAAGCTTATCTTAGAAATAACCCACCTCACTAAGCCATAAACTTTCATACGACTCTACCTAGACGTAAAGGTAACCTAACATCATAAGCTCAGCAACCCAAAAAGGCTTCCACCCATTCAAAGATATTCTAAAGGCATGCTTCATAAAACACTTTGCCAAACGTCTCAAAATGCACAAGTAAACCATTCACATCGTAGGCAACATAACAACACCCTCCCCATAGAATGTTAACCTTGCTCAAACCATCACAACAAGGCAATCATCAAAGAAGCTCTAGATGCATACCTAAGACTTCATTCAACCACAACTACTATCAAATATTGACATAAAGCTTAGCAGCAACAACCATCCTCAAAACCCAGCATAGAAAACATATTCAGTATCCATAAGAAAGCAGGAATACAACCCCCCAAAACCTTGGTGAACACATTACCTTATTAACCGAAAATAGAAACTGAGTTCATACTCAAAGTAGTTTATCTCTTGGATCCTTGCAAACATTGCCTTTGTTGCCCCAAACTTTCATGCTCTGCATCATTAGGAAAAAGAGAGCGTAAGCACACATGCTTAGTGAGGATGCTCAAAACAATGATGTATTTACATTCTTTTAAAAACACATGCTTGGTTTTTCCAAAACATGCTTACTTACAAAGCACTTCCTCATGATTCTAACTGAATCAAAACATAATAATAATCATAACATGAATAACATCTCATGCTTAAATCCTAAAGCATTTTAATCAAACCATGCTTAAATCCCAAAGCATTCAATACAAGAATCAACACATGATCTCTTTCATATATTGGTAATTATAGTGACCCAGATAGACTATCTCTATCCTTTACACATATAGGATACACGGATCTCTCATACCATGCCTAGTTAAACTGCATGATATCCCAAACCTTGTCTAGTTAAACCGCAAGAGTACCGACCTTGCCTAGTTAAACCGCAAGATCACCATCAATTTGGGTTGCCTAGTTAAACCGCATGCCTCAAATGATGTCCCAACAGTCCGAGTGGCCTAGCTAAACCGCCATACCTCAAGGACCCATGGACACGATCGATTTTGTTCATATTTTATAGTGCACTTTTAATCCTATGGCATGCCAACTATATCAGATTGTTTTCACCATGTCACTTAGCCAATATATCATTTACTTAACGTTTTACAATGCATCTCATAAACAACACATATGCAAATCTCATTGCCAATGCAATAACACCATTCCCAACCAAAATGAAAACCAATGCTCAATAGAATTTAATATATACTTTCAATCCCCTGCATATTGTGCTCAAAATCATGCATTACCAGTAAGTAAATCATACCATGTTTGTTACCAAAACATGCAAACAACATGCTCATATCCAAGCTGATATTCAAGAGCAAGATAAGGGAAACTTACTTCCGAGCTTAGGTAAGTGTCTCACGCTTACCCTAAAGTCCAAACAATCTTTTCAAACCTTTGTAAAGCATTTAAAACCAGTTTCCAGTCACCGATACGCTTCGCCTTTCTTGCCAACACGAAACAAGCTCTCAGCAAGCCACCAAACACATCACGCTTTGTCGCCTTGATTATCCCCTATTTTAAACACATAAAACCAGAGGGCAAATGCATTAAAATACATTCAAACCATTGTTCAATAGTAATCTCCCGTAACTCTCATGATACCCACTCAACACCATCCGAAACACACCGAAAACACCATCAAACATTTCCAAAAAATAACCCAGCCATAAAACAAAAATACAAGCCTTCAATTAACATCAAGGAGCGTCCAAAAACCCTTTTCTAACATCCTTTTATTTCCAGCAAAGATTAAACTCGAATATCACCACAAAACCCCAATCTAACAACCTAACTAATTAGAGATTCAAAAGTTTCAGGATTCTATTGATAAAAACAACTTATCAAAATCAAAGTACAACCAAAACATATATTAAATCCAACTCAAACACTGGAAAAACAGATCCACTTCGAAAATTATAATATCTTATCAATATTCTCAAAATAAATCAATTAAACATTGATATAAAATAAAAATCAGTTTCCAAACTATAAATCAAGGATCAAATACTTAGGACTTTCAGTAAAGAAGCATACAATAGAGGAGATCACGGACCTTACCCCTATTGTGAGATTTCTCCCTCAATTGATTTGATAAAAGCTAAGAAAACACAAGATTTAAATGAGATTTTGCAAAACAATGTTAATCAAATCATTATCAATCATAAAAACAAGTTAAAAGACTCATCACCTCTGGATTTTGAAGAAAACTTGAGTGTTTGGCTGAGAAGAGAGTGGAGAGAAAAGTTGAGAGAAAAGTTGCGTGAATTTTCTTTAATGAGCTTAACTAACTTTTTAACTAAAATCCCTATTTAATTATCTTTAAAACACATGTTAAAATATCTTAAATTAAGGGAGAAATCATCAGAAAAACCTTGGAAAATATCTCCTCAAAGATTCTAAGAATTTGACCTTTTTCATTTTAGTCACCTTTAAAAATAATTTTCAAAAATCGCATTTTGGTCACTAATCCAAAATGTCACATTTCCAAATTCCTTTTTCTAAAATTGATTCCACCAAAAAATCATTATATAATAAAAGATTAATTTTAACTATTTTCCACATGTTTATCTTACCAAAAAATATACGGTCCTGAATTTGACTCGAACCTCTAACTCGGTCCACCGGACCGTCTAGCAAACCTCAAAACTGCTAAGCCCAAAATCAGGGTGTTATAGTACCTAGGGATGTAACTTGGGAGTTCTTCCGTGCTGCTTTTCGAAGGAAGTATTTAGGAGTCTGGTATCATGACGAAAAGAAGCGAGAGTTTATGGCTCTTGTGCAGGGCAGTATGTCTATTTCTGATGAGGTGCAATTTGTGAGGTTGAGCCGGTATGCACCTGAGTTAGTCCCTAACGAGCGTTAGCGATGTGATCGTTTCCGCTATGGGCTTGTGTAAGAGGTTAAGACATACATGCTTGCTGCTGAATATACCGATTTTGATGTGCTGGTTACGCGAGCCAAGGACATTGAGCAGAGCCTCAGGTTGCCTTCTGGGTCTCGAGGCTTTAGCTCTGGTAAGAGAGTGACAGATTCCAGTTTTGACTGTGGTCAAGCCAAGAGACACTATGATAGGAGGTATCGCCCTGACCCGAGACGTGGTGGAGGTGTTGTTGGGTGTGGAGCGCAGGGGCAATGTACCCAGGTTAGGGCACCGCATAATACCTGTTGGGCTTGTGGATCGCATGATCATTTGAGGCGAGATTGCCCTTGTTTGGCTAGAGAGGTTCAGGCACCTACGGCTGTTGTGGCCAATGCTTGTTGGAGTTGTGGGTATGGCAACCATCTGAGACATGATTGTCCTTTGTTGGTTGGAGGTGGGCAGGGTGTTACACTTGTTGTTGCTCCGTAGAGAGGTCGTGGTCATGGCCGTGGCCCGTTTCAATGCATAAATGGTGGGCAGAGGACTGTAGCTCATACCATTGCTATCCAGCCTGAGGGAGATGGAACGGCTAGGGTGTATGCCCACCGCAAAGGTTGCAATGACACTGGTATGATTGCAGGTACTTTCACTTTACAGTCCTTGTTGTTGTATTCGTTGGTTGATTCTGGTTCTACCCATTCATACATCTTGAGTGAGCATTCACAGTTGCTTGATTTACCTATTGAAATTCTTAATGTGGGTGTTAGAGTGACTATTTCTCTTGGAGAGACAGTCGTGATTAGGAAGTTATATCGTAGGTGTCTGCTGATGGTTCATGGCCACGTGTTTGATGTGGATCTGATAGAGTTGCCATTCCATGGCTTTGATGTTATTCTAGGCATGGGTTGACCAAGCACAGGGTTGTAGTTGATTTTGAGACTGAACAGATATCCTTGAAGTTGTCTGATGATTTTGAAGTGGTGGTTGTAGGCGAGAATGCTAAGCTCTTGTCTAATATTGTTTCGGCTCTTGAAGCAAGTCGGATGATGGATTCCGGATGTCAGGCTTTCTTGGCCAATGTTATGAATCCTGATTCAAAGGAGTTGAGGATGCAAGATATCTGTATTGTATGTGAGTTTGTGGGTGTTTTTCTAGAAGAGTTATAGGGGTTGCCACCCGACCATGAGGTGGAGTTTGGCATTCAAATCTTTAGGGATACAACACCAATGTCAATTGCTCCATATCGCAAGGCCCCGAAGGAGTTGAAAAAGCAACTGCAAGAGTTGCTTGATCGAGGTTTCATTAGACCTAGTATTTCACCGTAGGGTGCACCGGTGTTGTTTGTGAAGAACAAGGATGGTACGTTGCGGATGTGTATAGATTATCGGCAATTGAACAAGTTGGCGATAAAAAAAAAGTATCCTTTGTCGCGGTAGATGACATGTTTGATAGTTCAGGGTTGCCTCGGTGTTTTCTAAGATAGATTTGGCGTCTGGGCACTATCGGTTGATGGTGAAGGATGTGGATGTGCCCAAGACAGCTTTTCGTATGAGGTATGGCATTATGAGTTTCAAGTAATGCCGTTTAAATTGACCAAAGCACCGACTGCTTTCACGGACATGATGTGTAACACCCCAGTTTAGGGCTTAGATGTTTTAAATGTTGGTTCGAAGGTCCAGAGACTAGTATTAGAGATTCGAGTGGGTTTTGAGATTTAATTGGATTAATTATTTTTGATGGTGATAAAATTATGAAAAAATGTGCTAAAATCATTACTTAATATACTAATGATTATGGTGAAATCAATTTTGGAAAACAAGTTTTGGAAGGGTGACATTTTGGTTAGTGAACAAAATTTAATTTTTGAAAACTGTTTTTAAAGGTGACTAAAATGAAAAGGATCAAACTCTTAGAATCCTTAAGGAGCTAATTTACCAAGTTTTTCTGGTGATTTCGGTCTTCAATCAAGTCATTTTAACATGTGTTTTAAAAGATAATTAAAAGGGATTTTGGATATTTAAGTTAGTTACAACTTTTAATGAAAGTTGACGTAACTTTTCTCTCCACTTCTTTTATGTCAAACACTCATATTTTCATCAAATCACAGAGTTGAGAGAATTGTTTTCTTAATTTCTTAATTTTTAATTGATTCTTTATATTTTATTTACAAAACCTTATTCAATTCTTGTGTTTTTCAAGCTTTAAACAATCAATTGAGGGATAAATCACACAATAAAGGTAAGGTTCGTTCTTCTCCTCTATTGATAGTTCTTTATTGATATTCCCAAGTATTTGATCCTTGATTTGTAACACCCTCGACCCGGCCTAGACGCCTGAGTGGACTGAGTGAGCTACATATTTGCCGAAGCAAACCAGAGAAAGGTTACAAAAAGATGGTATTTTTTTCTTTTATCTTGTCTAGATGCAAATTATTAGTCTTACATGTTCATACTTGTAGCGTGTGAATTTTTAGAGAAAACAAAGCACGGGAAAACCACCAATTGTGTAACATGCGCTTCAGGGACTAAATTGCAAAAATGACAATTTTAGGGATCAAAACTGAAATTAAAGTTACCAATCCTCAATTAGTCCATTCACAAGTTCTCATGACAAATTTCAAAACAAAATGACCTTCCAAGCTTATACAATTGCATTTACAAAACTCAGGGATCAAAACGAAAGAACCAAAAACCTTTAAGATTCCAAAATAACCAACTTAACGGTAGCCGTACTGATACACCTACGAGTGTTTCGATACGCCCTTATGATTTTAAAAACTCAGATTCTAGTAGCTAAAACTGTACCAAAACGCATGACTGTGTATCGAAACGTCTGGCAAATATGCCTATGACCGTATCGAAACACATGCTCGAATACCGAAACGTTATGCCTGTAAAGGCTTATCCGTATCAAAACTTCTACCCGCATATCGAAATGCTATGCCTGAAATGGCCTAGTCATACCAGTACGAGGTCACCTGTTTCGATATGCCTGGACCTGTAATGTCCCAAATTGTTGTTTAAGCACACTTTAATAGGAACCAAACCACTTATACATGCTTCAAACACATATCCAACATTATCAAAACACATAACCATTAATTAAACATGGCATTCAAACAAACTTGATGATCTATAGGCATGCTTCCTAAAACACTCCACCAAACATACCAAATTGCTCAACTAAACAATTAGCAGCATAAACACCATACCAACATCACTTTAATACCATAATCAACATGTTAAGCTCATCAAAGCATGCCATCCAAACAAAACCATCTAGATGCACACCTAGGTAACCTCAAAACATCAACCATGGGTAACGATGCACAACAAGCTTAACATCATCAAATCAAACTCTGAATCCCAACATTACACATGCTCATAACTAGGGAAAAACAGAATTTCAAATCCCGGAATCCATGGCGAGCACATTGCCTTATAAACGGAAACACAAACCGAGTTCATACTCAAAATTGCTTTGACTCTTGGATCACTACAACTTTCCCTTTGCTGCCCCAAGCCTTAAAGCTCTACATCATTAGAAAAAAGAGAGCATAAGCACACTTGCTTAGTGAGGAAGCTTTTAAAACAATGGTGCATTTAAACCCTTGAAAACCAGCACTTGTTTTCAAACCATGCTTACGACCTAAGCAAGTTCCAATGGTTCCAAATCAAAACATGCATACCGACCATATAAAAAACAATATATATATATATACCGCATGCTTAAATCCCAAAGCATTAAATACAAACCATGCTTAAATCCCAAAGCATTAAATACCAAACCATGCTTAAATCCCAAAGTATTAAAATATATTCAACATTAAAATTCTCATATATTGGCAATTATAGTGACCCCGGATAGTCGACCACTATCTTTGATTAGTCGACCTCTTATCTTTAGTTAACCGACCGTTAACTTTACACATCAGATACACGGATCTCCCTTAATGACCGACCGTCATCAAGACTACCCCATGCTGACCGCATGACTTTACCACCTTGTCGATCGCTCAACCCAAGTGATAACAACATAGTCCGAGTAGCCGACCGCTATACCTCAAGGACTCTTAACCCATGATTGATTTTTACCCATATTATAGTGCACTTTATCCTATGGCATACCAACTATATCCGGATGTTTTCTCACCTTGTCACATAGCCAATATATCATTTGCAAAACCAATTACTCACTGTTTTACAATCCATTACACGAAATCCTCACATATGCAAATCACATTGCCATAGCAACAATACATTCCCGACCGAAATAAAAACCAATGCTTACTAGCATTCAATATACTTTTAAACCATTACATATGTACTTTAAAATCATACATTTACAGTAAGTAAAACCAACCATGTTTACGACTAAAACATGAAACACACATGCTCATATCCAAACTGATATTAAAGAGCAAAGGAGGGAAACTTACTTCCAAGCTTAGGTAAGTGTTCCAAACGTAACCTAAATTTCCAAAACCACTTTCAAACCCATGAAAGACTTTTAAGACCGTTTCCACTCACCGATTTCACTTCGCCTCACTTGCTACCGCGAAACAAGCTCCCAAAAGCCACAAACCACCTCAAGATGCTACGCCTTGATTATCCACTGTTTTGGCCACACAAAACTAGAGTAAACATGCATTAAAATGCATCCAACTCTTTGTTCCAAACCTAATTCCCGCAACTCTCAAGATGCCCACTCATAACTCATCCAAAATTTACCGAAATCAACCTCAAACACTTCTCAATCTTAACCCAGCCATAATATAACGATTCAATACATCAAACTTCATCAAATAACATCTAAAAACACATTTACAACATCTTTTCACTTCCAACAATGATTAAACTCCAAAAACAACCCAAAAACCATTAACTAACAACCTAACAATTAGAGATTCAACCAATTTCGGGATTCCATTATTAAAAACAACATATCCACAATATAACACATCCAAAATAAGATTGAAATCAATCCTTAACACTGGAAAAATAGACCCTCTTCGAAAATCACAAGATTCCATCAATTAACCCTCAATTAAGCAAAATTCCATAATAAATCAATTAAAATCCATTAGAAAACATATATAAAGAGTCAAGAACTTGGGAATTTCTGTAACATCCCCTTCCCGTATCCGTACACCGAGTACGAGTCAAAAATATTACGACTTCTTTAATAAAAAATTGAGGTAATTTAAAATTTTCAGAAATGCTTCTCAATGGTCACCTATCCTCGAATTTCTCTAGCCCAAGCACACTTAACTTTATTTAAAATCGACATAAATTATTTATTCGAGTTCCAATCATAAATCAATTATCTTAGCATGCAACTCATCACCTGATTTTACTCTTAACTTTAAATCTTTCCAGAAATGCCAATTATAATGAAACCATAACAACTTTAAAGGCCAATCACAACTCGAATAGGTTTAGCAAGTACACATGCCACTATAATAATCAAACCTCAATTAGGATGTCATTATTGTGATTACCTGTTGAACTTTCCAATATTGATGCAATGCTCTTCTCACTCTCATCTTGATTTACCTATGTAATACCTCAACATTTGGTTAGTGACTAAATTGCAAAGTTTTAAAAGTTGGTGGTTTTAGTTCAATGACTAAAACGTAAAAATTCAAAGTTTAGGGGTCAAAGTAAAAAGTTGGGAAAAGTTTAGGTACCAACATGGTAATTTTCCCAATAAATATTTTTATGGCAAAAATGAATAGTTCATCTCGGTATAAGAATTTTGGTGGGAATCAGATATTGGTACGTGATTTGTGTAAAAAGCTATAAAAGGAAAAAAGTTTCGAGAATTATTTTGGATGAGCATTCGAACTTAGAAAATTATAAAAATTTTATGGGAGTCTTAGAAAGACTAAAGGAACATGATACTAAAATTTGGAATTTTTCTGAATCGATTTGGATTCGATTCTATGCAGTATTCTAAAATAGTGCATAATGTCATTTTGTAGATATATGGATTCATTAATGGCATTTTTGACCTTTTGCCCTTACTTTTTAATTAAAATTGATTAGTTTGGATAAGAATGGACAAGAGTCACTACATGATTGGTCATAACTAAGGGCTAAAGTAGACAATTTGCTATTAAATAAGATTTTTAAATTAGGAATTAATGAATTAACGCCATTTGTATCTTTAATTAAACAGAGAGAAAAAGGCTAGAATTTTCTTCATACTCTCTCCTCCATTCGAAAGCAACAAGAAAGGTAAGAACAAGTTTTCAATTCAATTTTTCATGATATTTAGTTGGTTTTTAGATTATGACATCAAATAAAGAATTGATCTACATGAAATTCTCATTCATTTAATATAAGCTTTGAAGAGTTTCCATGTTTGTGTTGTGAGATTTGAAGTTAGGGTTTGTGAATAACATGTTGGAAAATTATGTTTCATTAGTTATTTTGATTGATTATGATGTTGTGAAGTTGTTTCAAGCATGAAAATGATGAAAATTCCATGATTTTGTCTTTAGGTTGATTTTGGAAAAGTTAAAAAATTAGGGGAAACTCTTGCAAAATTTTTATTTGATGTGGAAATGATGTAGGAAGCTTGAATATAATGTTCTAAGGTTGAATTCATGCTTGAATCAAGTTGGAAACATTTGGTCAAAGTGACCTTTGGAATTCGGCTACTTGAAGAATATTAATGGAAAATTTTCCTAAGGTTGGAAAGTGCGTTAGAACGATTTTGTAAGCTTTTGGAAGTTATTTGGATTAATTTGTAAGTATTTGAAATGTTAAGGACCAAGTTGAAAATTTTGGAAACTTTAAAGACTTGGTTGTTAAGCTTGTTTTTGAAGTGTATTGTGTTAGAAAATCAAGTTAAGTGATGAAAATGATGACTTTGAAGTTTATGTGAACTTTAGGGACTAAATTGTAAATTCGAAAAATCCAAGGACTTGTTTGTAAATTTTTAAAGTTTAGGTTCTCAAGTGTAAAGAATGAAGAATGTAAGGTTTAGAGTTGAAAATGATGGTCGGGAGCTTAAAAGGAGTCTTTTAGGACTAAAGTGAATATTTTTTGAAAGTTATAGAATTATTAGGAATATTTTCCTAATATATATATATATTAATGTTAGTAAGATACTAACATTACTTTGAAATGGTATTTGTTGTTGAAATGTGGTGTAGATCGTATTCGCAATCACAATCAAGGTTCGAACAAGTCGGTAGATAAAGGAAAAGCTCCAGAGTAAAGTAATAGTACAATATAGCTAGTGAGGCAAATGTGAGTGCATTTTTATTTATTTATTATTATGCTATGAGATAGACTTGTGATAAGTCAAACTCGAAGGTTAAAGGTAAAGGATTGGAATTATCTGAACTGTTTGAATGGTTTATAAATGATTTCGGGTATGAACTGCCCAATGCAAATTTCTATATATGAAAGTGATTTTTTATGATTTATTGGTATTATTGATAAAAAAGGAAAGTTCATATTATTGAAATGTTGAATGCCCATTGTATGTCTATTGAGAGTCTTGGTTTATTGGCATGCCAAAGAGTTGGAGTATATTGGTTTAATACTGCTAATAAGCAGGCGATGCTTTTAATACTGCTACGGTAGGCGAGACGTTGAGATGTGTTTTACAACTATGATCTAGTGAAGGTTATTAATGCCGTTAAGTTACAGTAGTACTTCTAGTGATACACTAGCATTGATCTATTGATCCAAACACAACTGATTAGTTGTTGCGGGCACATGTGGATTACTCATCATTAAACTCGCATACCTTGCATTCTCATATATAGTGCATTGGGCTATGCTATATTATCATTGGAATTGAAAGTGGAATGGTTTGGTAAATCACATTCGTGATTTTGAAATTCTTTTTAATATTTTTATTGCACTTTACATATTTTTATTATACTTACAGTGAAATGTTTTTTTCAATTATTGTATATATTGCCTCACTAAGTGTATACTTAGCGTGTGATTGTTTCACGCGTAGGTTATAAGGAGCTTAAGAAGTAAGGAGCGGCTGCAAACATCATCACATTTTGAGAGTGGTACATCAGAATCAGTATGACATCTTAAATGTTGTCTTTTGATAGTTCTAGTCGGCATGTATAATATAAATGTTTAACTACTTTGGTATAACTATGTTTAATAGAATATGTGTTTAAACGTATTTTATTTTCTATCTAGATGATTTTTAAATTAGGCAGTTTTAAGCAGTTTTATTAATTAGATGTTTAAGAAGTAAATTGCGTAATTGCTGCTTAAATCTAGATTTAAATTGAACTTAGAAAAATTAGATTTTTAAATTCTATACGATTAACTATTACTTTAGTTTAAAAATGGTTTGATATATTATTAGGAAATTTTATTTTAACGAAATTTGATATATAAATTATTATACTTTTATTATGTGACATCCCTGACTTGTATTCAATAATGAGTACGGGAAAGGGGTGTTACATTTATTGGTATCAGAGCTAAAGGTTTAGCCGATTCTAGGCCGAAATGGAAATTGTTTTTTGTTGAAAAATATGTACATGCCACTAGGATGTCAATATTGCTGATCTGATGTTGATATAATCGATGATGTTGCTTCTTACTAATGTAGTAGTTGTGTGGTTATAGATGGCTAAATCAGGAGACTCTCGACAAGCAATTGAACAAGTAGCTCCGGAAGAAGCCGATAGTGGAAGTAATGAGGTTAATAACAACCCTCCGGCTCAAGCTGAACAGGAAGGAGTACTAGCACAGCATGGAATGCATGTGCAGGACTAGGGGACATTTCTTCAGGCACTGGAAACAATCTTGACACGTTGTAAGCCACCTTCAGCTCCCCCTACTTCTCGGGTGTCAATTACAAAGGAATTAAAGAGTTTGGGAGCAACTTAGTTTAGAGGAGAAGTTGATGAAGTTCTCGCGGTCGCAGATATGTGGTTGAATGATTTAAAGATCATGTTAGAGTGATTTCACTACTCAAAAACTGAAAAGCTGGATGGAGCTGTTTCATTACTTCGAGGTCAAGCTCGATTCTGGTGGACAAATGCTACGATGCACGTTCCTCCTTAACGAGTTACCTGGCAATTTTTCTTGGAAGAATTCAAGAATAAGTACATTGGAGATCAGTTTATCAGAGAATGAAACAACAATTCCTCAGTTTGAAGCAAGGCAACCGGACTATCTATGAATACGAGTATGAATTCAATAAGTTGAGCCAGTTTGCAACGGAGCTGATCCCAACTTGTAACGCCCCTGTTTTAGGCCTAGCGATTTTGAGGTTTGTTAGACGGTCCAGTGGACCGAGTTAGAGATTCAAGTCAGATTCGGGACCGTGTACTTTTTGGTGAGATAAAAAAATGGAAAAATGGTGAAAAATCATTTTCTAATATATGATTAATATTGGTGGAATCAATTTTGGAAAATGAGATTTGGAGGTATGACATTTTAGCTAGTGACCGAAATACAATGTTTGAAAACTATTTTTAAAGTGACTAAAATGAAAAGGGTCAAATTCTTAGAATCCTTAAGGATCTAATTTACCAAGTTTTTGCTGGTGATTTCTCCCTTCAAATAAATCATTTTAACATGTGTTTTTAAAGTTAATTGAAAGGGATTTTAGATATTAAAGTTAGTTATTTGGTTTTAATGAAAATTGACGTAACTTTTCTCTCAACTTTTCTCTCCACTTATTTTCTGCCAAACACCCAAGTTTTCATCAAAAACCAGAGGTGAGGGATCCTTTTTACTTAGATTCTTGATCTACAATTGATTGTTTGACTTTGATTTACAAAACCTCATTGAAATCTTGTGGTTTCCAGTAATCAAAATTGACTTAAAACATATTATGGATGTATAATAATGTTGATGAGTCATTTTTAACAATGGAATCCTGGAACTCTTGAATCTCTAGTTGTTTAGGTTGTTAAAATTGTGTTTTTGTGGAGTTGTGGTGGCTGTTTGGTTGTGGGAGGTGTTAGGTTGTTTTGATTCTGTTTTTAGATGTTATTTGATGATAAAGTGATGTTAGATTGATAGGTTGTGGCTGGGTTGTGTTTGGAAAGGATTAGATGGTGTTTTCGGTTGTTGTGATTGGGTAATTGTGAGGTGAATGTGTGAATCCGTGAGGATCTGTTGTTGTAGTGTTTTAAATGCATGGAGATGCACTAATCCTCTGTTGTAATGTGGTTAAAATATGGGAGATGGATTCGAAAGTGATCGGGGAAGCTTTGGAGGCTTCAGACGCTTGTTTTTACGCCGACAATTTGAGGTTTCGCATATCGGTGAGTGAAAACGTGGTTTAAAGTGTTTTGATGTTTTGGAAACAGAGTTTTGGGAGTTATGGTAGAGCTTGAAACTCTTACCTAGACTCAGAAGTAAGTATAAAGTGGATATCTCTCTCGGTTGTGCTAGTTTGAAATGGTTTTATGCACTTGTTTTTATTTACATGTTACCTACTGTTTAAGCATGTTTTAAAGTATTTGATACACTGGTTTTAAGCATGAAATGTTGAAGGAGGAACATGGTAAGCGATCCTTGTAAGTATGTGGTTTATACTTGTGGTTTAAAGCATGGTTGTTGCTTTGGAAAAGTGTTTTGGTTAATGCTTGTTTAAAATAGTGAGGTAAATGTTAAATGGTTAATTATATTGGCAAGTGATGTGGTTTTAAAATTATTATCGGATATAGTTGGCCGGCCATAGGATTGAGTGCACTGTAAAATAAGTCGCCTTGGATGTTGAAGGGTTTATATTGTGTACCAAATACTCCATCCAAGTACCCTAATGGTAGAGGGGTTTAACGGTACCGAATACTCCCATTAGTGGGGTTAAGCATCTAACCGATGAGAGGGAAGGGTTTCCCTGTGGTTTGAAAGTGTAACCGGTTGTTATTGTAGCCGGTTGTTATTGTACCGCGATTGTGATTGTATCGCTATTCCGGTTGATATGGCTTAAAGTGTTGGGTTAACACTTTTTGAATTCGTGTATCCGATGAACACTTTTGTTAATGGTCTTGATACTGATCACTTGTAAGCCAATATAATTGTTAATGTATCATTGAAATGTTTTCAGCTTTGTATTTGGTAGTAATGCATGGCAAGCTTAAGTGGAGGGTTAGCAATGAGATTTGTTGTTGATTGATGATACATGTAGCATACGGTTTATTATGTTGGTTTTAATGATATAAAGTGCATGTTTTCAAAAGGGGCATGATGATGATGATGTTTTTAATGATTGATGTTAAATAAATGGTTTTAAATGTATTGATGGTGGTTGTTTTGAGCATTCCTCACTATGCCTTGTGTACTTACGCTCTTGTTGTCCATCAATGCAGATAATTGAGGTCTTGGAATGCAGAAAGAAGCAAGGGGATCTTGGCAAGACTTGTTTCCAAAGTATGTCTTGGTTTAGACTATAATGAATAAGGGCAATGGGGTACCTATTGTGTTTTGGGAGATGTTTTGTGGAACTCCCTGTTTGAGCATGTTTCTTTAGTTGCTTTTGGGTTGTAAATGGCCTTTAGAGATTGTTTTGATGCTGGTTTACCTTTTTGACATGTTGCTTGGATGGAAATTAGGAAGCATGCCTATAGAATCTCTTTGATGGATGATGTCATATCACGATGTTGAAACTATGAAGCTTGAATGCTTGTGGTATGCTAGGGTTATGTTATGAGTATGTTAGAATGGTTTGAGAATGCTTTTGGAATGAAAAACCTGCAGTTTGTGACATTACAGGCCGAGGAAAACCGATATGCGGAGGACCGTATTGGTACAGTTGGACATTTTTTAGTCAGGGGAATCAGTACACGAAAGGAGTATCGGTACGCCATGGCATTTTTGGCTTGGCGTATCGATACGGGAAATGGTGTATCGGTACACGTTCTAGCCTATGGAATTTCACTTTTTTAATCCAAACCCGTGTACCGATACCCATGTAAGCTTACCGGTACGTATGTTAAAAAAATTCAAAAGTTAGGTAAGTTCGTTATGGCGTATCGATACCTGCCTTGGAGTATCAGTACGAGACAGTTTTATACATACCGGTACGGTGACACCCGTACCGATACCCAAGGCCATTTTCTGTAAGTTTAGCTTGGCAATTTTGCTTTCATTGTATTTTAGTCCCCGAAACTTGTCCATGTGATTGTATGAGCTTGAATGATCAAATTGAGATGAAATTTGAGATGAATGTTCAGAACCTAACTAATTAAAGATTGGTATTTTAAAAAGTGGCTTAAATCCTACAAATTTCCTGTATTTACAATTTGGTCCCAAAATTGCAAATATGATCAATTAGATGTCAAAATGATGGCCCATTGAGTAAAGGTTATACCTAAGCGTTGCATGTGAACGTAGGATTAATAATTGGCATCTAGACAAGATAAAAAGGAAAAAAATGGACCGGGTTTTGATGTAACTCTCTGGTTTGCTTTGGCAAACCTAATATAGCTTCCTTGGTTTGGTTTGGCGGCTAGACCGGGTTATGGGGGTTACATTTGGTTGTATCAGAGCCAGGTTTGGTTCGTTTGGGAGGTTGTTGTGTTGTTGTGAGTTATACATGTTGCTTGATTTGCACGGTGATTGTTATTGGTACGTTGATTACTATACACGGTGGTTGATATATGTATGCTGAATGTTTTATGCCATGTTGGGGAAGATTGAGGGTTCCCATTGCCTTAGTATTATACTATGAAATGTATGATTTTGAAATAAAAGTCTTGGATCCTTGCTTGAAGCTAGCCTTATTCAATTTTGTTTTGAAATGATTATCATGCCTTAGAAAATGTGTTATGTTACGACCGAGAGGAGAAATAAGATCTAGTGAGATGCGATTGCCTTTGGGCAGTGAGTTGAGAAAAGTGTTGTGTTTCCTAGGGGTTTGTCACCTTGATGTATGTACCACTTGTGTCGGTTGAGCCAGATTTGGGTGATTTGATGCCTTGTTATAGGCGATGTTTTGAGCTTGTAAGCTGTTGTTGCTGGAGTGCATGTGTTTGCACCATCCGTTGGGAAAATGAGGTTTTCGTTGGAATATCTCTATAGTTTGGGAGGAGTTGAGTACCATGGGTTGTCACCCGAGGCATCTAAGACATGGATGGCCAGTGTTGTTCAGGTTTTGGATCAAATGAGGTGTATTGGTGCACGTAAGTTAGGATATGTTGAATCCCTGTTGCAAGGTGATGTTTTTAGTTGGTGGACAACTGTATTTGCGGGTGTGGAACCCAATGATGTGGATTGGGAGTTTTTTATACTATTTTTTAAGAAGAAGTATCTAGGGTTTAGATACTTGGATGAAAAGAGACGATAGTTCATGGTTGGGATCAAGGTCGCGCGTATGTTTTCGAGTTAGGATACAGATTGTTCGGTTGAGCCAGTATGCTCCTGAACTGGTTTTGGTAGGGAAGTGTCATTGTGACCGAATCCGGTGTGAGTTGGTACAGGATGTTAGGATGTACATGTTAGCTTTCGATTACACCATTTTTGATGTGTTGGTACACGGGCGAAGTGCATTGAGCATAACCTAAGTTTATCAGTTTTGTGTGGGAGGTTCTGGCTCTAGCAAGAGAGTTGCAAAATCTAGTTTCGGCTGTATTCAGTTTAAAGGAATTGTGATAAAAGATATCACCTGAGTTGAGGCGAGGTGATGATGGTGCTGGGTGAGGACCGCGGGCTAGAGTATCTAGACTAAAACAATATTTAATATACATTGAGTATGTGGATTACGTGATCTCATGAGGCGGGATTATCTATATTTGATATGTGGAGTGTAAAATCCTGTGCTTGTCGTTGATAACATTTGTGGGAGTTGTAGTTTGAACGATCGTCTCGTAAGTGTTGGTTACAAGAATACAAGTGCTAGTTCTTCTGGTGAGATGGTTGTTGCGAGAAGGATGTTTGGAAATGATCATCGATGCTTTAATATCTTGAAGTTACGATTATTTTGTTGGATTTTCCGCTCTACAGTTTTTGATGTAATCCTGGGTTTGGATAAGTCGCTAGATCACAGAGCAGTGGTTGATTTTGAATCCTAGCGAGTTACCTTAAAACTTGCTGATAGTTACAAGGTGGTAATCACGGGCGAGAATGTTAAATTCTTGTCTAATGCTATTTTGGCAAAGGAAGCGAGTTGTTCGATGGATTTTTGTTGCAAGGCATCCCTAGCCTATGTTATGAACCCAGGGTCATAGGAAGTGCGAGCTCAGGATAGTCGTGCGGTATGTGAGTTTCTGGGTGTTTTTGAGGGAATGGTCGGGTTTGCCATTGGATTGGGAGGTTGAGTTTGGCATTGAAGTTGTATGAAAACACAGCTCCGGTGTCTATTGCTCTTTGTGCATGGCTTGAGGGAGTTGAAGAGTGTAAAGACGCAACTTTAGGAGTTGCGTGATAAAGGGTTCACCATGCTTAGTGTTTCGTCGGGGGGTTGTGCTGGTGTCATTATGAAAAAAGAGGATAGCATGATGCAAATGTGCTTGGGTTCTAGGCAGCTGAACAAGTTGACATTTTGTTGATCAGTTTGGGGGTGCTTCAGTGGTTGTAAGTATGAGATGAGGTTCGGGTGGTATCTGTGTAGGTAAAGGATGTGGTTGTGTTTAGATTTGCCTTTGGTAAGGGGGACGGTGATGTGAGTTTTTGTTGATGCCATTTGGTTTGATCAATGCATAGGTTGAATTCATAGTTTTGTTGAATCGGGTAGACTAACTTTTTAGGGCAGTTGGTTGTTGTGTTTATTGATGGTTTTTTTCTGTGTGCAGAAACACCAAAAAGGGCTTTGATCGATAAGTATAGTTGGTTTAGTAGATTTTTTGGGGAGAGGTGAATGTTGCTCTTGGTTTGGGAGGTGTGAGTTCTGGTATGTTGCTAAGAATTTTGGTTCTCAAGATGTTATTAGTAAGTGTGAACGGATAAACATGCACAGTGCAAAAACACTTATATGTATATATAAATATGTCAGTACATGCATATATTCGGGCATAACAGTAGAGGTTTTGCATACATACACATAGATATCTATGAGGGCATATAAGTGATCATGCATACATATGTTCACAGTTACGGATGACTAATAAAAAATCAATGGTGTGATGGTATAAGTAAGGTAGCGTATGAAGGTGGTTTTGGTGTTATGGTTCTTGGGAGTTTGGCTGGTGCTAGTTTTTCAGCGACCAAAGTTAGAGTTGGCAGGTTGTGGGTTTGCTAGATCCAGTTCTTAGCATCAAGGTTTGTTGAGGTTGTAGTGTTGCAAGTGAAGTTGTGGCTTATGCATCTAGATAGTTAAAGGTGCACGAGCGCTTTTGCCCTACGCATGATGTGAAGCTTGCCACGTTGATGGATGTTTAAATGTTTTAGAGACATCAATTCTATGATGAGGATGTGTTGTGTACACGGAACACGCGTGGTTAAAAAAATGAAAAGATTGATGTTTTGAGTTTTTTTTATAACCTGGATGGTTGGAGTTGTTTAGGAGTTATAGTTTGGTGATTAAATATCATTCGAGCTAAGCTTATAGCCGATGCTTGGGTTGTGAGAGTTGTGGCGATGTTGAGGATATTGTTTACGCGGTTGGGTGTGATGCGTGATGGAGACTTGATGTCATGTTACAAGTGAATTCATTCAGGCCACAGTTGATTAGAGGAAGGTAACAGTGTGATTATGCATCAGTATCGCATGTTTAGGTTATTGAGAGGAGAAAATTCGGTGGATTTTCACGTTAAAGGTTATAGGGCATTGTGTTTTAAAGATCGGAAGGTGGTGTCCCTTGATGTTGAGTTGAGGTGTATGGTTTGATGGAGGCGCATGCAGTTCTTGTGAAATGCATTTCAGTAATGCCAAGATATATCGAGGTTTGAAAAGGGATTGTTGTTGAGTTGGTTTAAAGGGAGATATGGTTGATTTTGTTGTTCGATGTATGGTATGTCAGCGAGTGGAAGCTGAGCATCAGGTTTCTTTCGGGTTGTTGCAACCGTTGAGGATACTGTAATGGAAATGGGGAAGAATCACCAGGGATTTTGTGTTTGGGTTGCCTTTGGCACCAACCGAGAGGATTCCATTTGGGTGGTTGTTGATTGAGTTGCGAAGTGTGTGCACTCTCGTGGCTATGCTTGTGATGTATCTTTTGGAAGATGTGGCAGATTTGTATATTGTCGTGTTAGTGCATTTGCGTTGTGTGCCTGAGTTCATAGTTCTGGATGAAGATCCGTGGGTTACAGTAAGGTTATGAGGGTGTTGCTTGAGCTTAAGTGTATGTACTTCATATCTATCCCGGTTGGATGGCGGGTTACAGCATGGAATTTAGGTTTTAAAAGATTAGTTGGATTGTATATCATGGAGCTTCTGGGAAAGTGTGAAAGGCACATGCCTTTGGTAGGGTTTGCATTAATGGCAGTTATCAGGCAAGTATGTAGGTGGCACCGTATGGGGCGTTGTGCGGTTGGAGGAGCCGTACGCCCGTAAGTTGGGCTAAAATTAGGGAAAAGTACATTCCCACGTCTGATGTGTGGAAAGGCACTAGTGAGAAGGTGAAGTTGTTATGTGGGCGCTTAAGAGCAATTTTGGATCGTCAGAAATTCTACGCGAATTTGAGGCGTAGTGATTTAAAGTGTGTTGTGATGGTCAGATGATCATGATGGTATCGCCTTAGAAGAAGGTGTTGAGTTTTGAGGACCATACGATTTTGTTGAGTGTGTGGGTCATGTTGCTTATTGTTGAGGTTATCTCCTGTGTTGGAGGGGTTCCTTGATGTGTTTCATGTGATGATGTTGCGAAGGTATCGGTTGGATTCCTTGCATGTTCTACCGGTGTAAGGCATTGTGTTGAGATCTGAGTTATTTTGTGTGAAGGACCTAGTGGAGATCCTTGTTGCCAGCGATAGAGTTCTGGGTGGTACATTGGTTGGCCTTGTTAAGGTGTTGCGGAGACACCGCAGTATTAGGAAGCCGTGTGCGAATGTAAGTCGGAGATGTTGGAGCAGTTTCTGCTTTTGTTTCTTCTAGGTAAATTTCAGGGATGAAATTTCTTAAGTGGGGGAGAGTTGTAACGCCCCAGTTTTGGGCCTAGCGGTTTTGAGGTTTGTTAGACGGTCTGTTGGATCGGGTTAGAGATTCGAGTTGGATTCGAGACCGTGTATTTTTCAGTGAGATAAAAATATGGAAAAATGGTTAAAATCATGTTTTAATATATGACTAATATTGGTGGAATAAATTTTGGAAAATGAGTTTTGGAGGTATGACATTTTGGCCAGTGACCGAAATGCAATGTTTCAAAACTATTTTTAAAGTGACTAAAATGAAAAGGGTCAAATTCTTAGAATCCTTAAGGAGCTAATTTACCAAGTTTCTGCTGGTGATTTCTCCCTTCAAATAAATCATTTTAACATGTGTTTTAAAAGTTAATTAAAAGGGATTTTAGATATTAAAGTTTGTTATTTGGTTTTAATGAAAATTGACGTAACTTTTCTCTCAACTTTTCTCTCCACTTCTTTTATGCCAAAAACCCAAGTTTTCATCAAAAACTAGAGGTGAGAGATCCTTTTTACTTAGATTCTTAATCTACAATTGATTATTTAACTTTGATTTACAAAACCTCATTGAAATCTTGTGTTTTCCTAGCTTTAAACAAGCCAATTGAGGAAGAAATCACACAATAGGGGTAAGGTCCGTGATCTCCTCTATTGAATGATTCTTTATTGATATTACCAAGTATTTGATCCTTGATTTATGGTTTATAATCTGATTTTGTGTTTTTATATTGAATTAATTGATTTAATTGGGTAAAATTGATGAAATAGCAAAAGATCCGAATTGGATCTGTTTTAGAGTGATTTAGTTTGATTTTAAACATATTATGGATGTATAATAATGTTGATAAGTCGTTTTTAACAATGGAATCCCGAAACTCTTGAATCTCTAATTGTTTAGATTGTTAGAATTGTGTTTTTGTGGAGTTGTGGTGGATGTTTGGTTGCTGGAGGTGTTAGGTTGTTTTGATTCTGTTTTTAGATGTTATTTGATGTTAAAAGTGACGTTAGATTGATAGGTTGTGACTGGGTTGTGTTTGGAAAGGATTAGATGGTGTTTTCGGTTGTTGTGATTGGGTAATTGTGAGGTGAATGTGTGAATCCGTGAGGATCTGTTGTTGCAGTGTTTTAAATGCATGGAGATGCATTAATCCTCTCTTGTAATGCGGTTAAAATAGGGGAGATGGATTCAGAAGATATCGGGGAAGCTTTGGAGGCTTCAGACGCTTGTTTTCGCGTTGGAAAATCGAGGTTTCGCGTATCGGTGAGTGAAAATGTGGTTTAAAGCATTTTGATGTTTTGGAAACAGAGTTTTGGGAGTTATGGTAGAGCTTGAAACCCTTACCTAGACTCTGAAGTAATTATAAAGTGGATATCTCTCTCGGTCGTGCTAGTTTGAAATGGTTTTATGCACTTGTTGTAATTTACATGTTACCTACTGTTTAAGCATGTTTTAAAGTATTTGATACACTGGTTTTAAGCATGAAATGCTGAAGGAGGCACATGGTAAGTGATCCTTGTAAGTATGTGGTTTATACTTATGGTTTAAAGCATGGTTGCTGCTTTGGAAAAGTGTTTTAGTTAATGCTTGTTTAAAATAGTGAGGTAAATGTTAAATGGTTAATTATGGCAAGTGATGTGGTTTTAAAATTGTTATCGGATATAGTTGGCAGGCCATAGGATTGAGTGCACTGTAAAATAAGTCGCCTTGGATGTTGAGAGGTTTATATTGTGAACCGAATACTTCATCCAAGTACCCTAACGGTAGAGGGGTTTAACGGTACCGAATACTCCCGTTAGTGGGTTTAAGCATCTAACCGATAAGAAGGATGGGTTTCCATGTGGGTTGAAAGTGTACCTGGTTGTTATTGTACCCGATTGTTATTGTACCGCGATTGTGATTGTATTGCTATTCCGGTTGAGATGGCTTGAAGTGTTGGGTTAACACTTGTTGAATCCGTGTATCCGATGAACACTTTTGTTAATGGTCTTGATACTGATCACTTGTAAGCCAATATAATTGTTAATGTATCATTGAAATTTTTTATGTTGTATAATGTGATTTATACATGTTTCTCCTTAAGCTTTGCATTTGGTAGTAATGCATGAGAAGGCTTAAGTGGAGGGTTAGCAATGAATTTGTTGTTGATTAATGATACATGTAGCATATGGTTTATTATGTTGGTTTTAATGATATAAAGTGCATGTTTCCAAAAGGGTCATGATGATGATGATGTTTTTAAAGGATGATGTTAAATAAATTGTTTTAAATGCATTGATGGTGGTTGTTTTGAGCATTCCTCACTAAGCCTTGTGTGCTTACGCTCTTGTTGTCCATCAATGCAGATAATTGAGGTCTTGGAAGGCAACAAGAAGCAAGGGGATCTTGGCAAGACTTGTTTCCCAAGTATGTCTTGGTTTAGACTATAATGAATAAGGGCAATGGGGTACCTATTTTGTTTTGGGAGATGCTTTGTGGAACTTCTGTTTGAGCATGTTTCTTTAGTTGCTTTTGGGTTGTAAATGGCCTTTAAAGATTGTTTTGATGTTGGTTTACCTTTTTGACATGTTGCTTGGATGGAAATTAGGAAGCATGCCTATAGAATCTCTTTGATGGACGATGTCATATTACGATGTTGAATCTGTGAAGCCTGAATGCTTGTGGTATGCTAGGGTTTGTTATGAGTATGTTATAATGGTTTGAGAATGCTTTTGGAATGAAAAACCTACAGTTTGTGACATTACAGGTCCAGGCGTACCGATACGCAGGGACCGTATCGCTACGGTTGGACATTTTCTGGTCTGGGGAATTGGTACACGAAAGGGAGTATCGGTACACCAGGGCATTTTTGGCTTGGCGTAATGATACGGGAAATGGTGTATCGGTACACGTTCTAGCCTCTGGAATTTAACTTTTTCAAGCCAAACCTGTGTACCGATACCCATGTAAGCGTACTGGTACGTATGTTAAAAAATTCAAAAGTTAGGTAAGTTCGTTATGGCGTATCGATACCTGCCTTGGAGTATTAGTACGGGATAGTTTTATACGTACCCGTACCGATACCCGAGGCCGTTTTTTCTAATTTTAGCTTGGCAATTTTTCTTTCATTGCATTTTAGTCCCCGAAAGTTGTCCATGTGATTGTATGAGCTTGAATAATCAAATTGAGATGAAATTTGAGATGAATGTTCAAAACCTGACTAATTAAAGATTGGTATTTTAAAAAGTGGCTTAAATCCTGCAAATTTCCTGTATTTGCAATTTGGTCCCAAAATTGCAAATGTGATCAATTGGATGTCAAAATGAAACCCGATTGAGTATGGGTTATACCTGAGTGTTGCATGTACACGTAGGATTAATAATTGGCATCTAGATAAGATAAAAAGGAAAAAATGAACCGGTTTTCAATGTTACTCTCCGGTTTGCTTCGGCAAACCTAATGTAGCTTCCTTGGTTTGGTCTGGCGGCTAGACCGGGTTAAGGAGGTGACACAACTGAAAGGAGCTGATGTGAGTATTTTATTAAAGGTCTAAACAAGGAACCAAAGAAATTTCTTGTGGCATTGAATCTGCCTACCTTTCAAGAGGTAGTGAATCAGGACAAGGCGATGGAACGCGTGGATCCAGAAGGTATGTCAGAGAAGATTTCACAGTCAAACAAAAGACCGGGAACATCTTCAGTTTCTTTTGCTTCAAAGCGGAATAAATGTGGTTCCGAGAATAAGAATAAATCAGGATATGCTTGGAAAGGAGGCAATACATGAGGAGATAGACATACTGTTAATTCTGGTGCTGGTTCATCATTCCAGTTCAGAACTCAATGTGACGTTTGTGGTAAACGTCTTTTTGGCACATGTTGGATGACGACAGAAGCATGCATGAATTGTGAAAAAATGGGTCATTTTGCGAGAGACTGTCCTAAAAAGCAAGGTGAACGATCTGTTCAGATAGAGAGGTCTGTTGCATTGCCACAAAGAGGTAGAGGCAGAGGTAGACCCGAAAGACCATCTGAATCTGTTTCATAGCAGCAAATGCGTGCACCAGCCCGATTTTTTCACATCTAGACAGATAGAGATCGTGATGATCGAAATGTTATTACAGGTACATTTTATCTTTATGATGAGGTTGTGTTTATTTTGATTGATCATGGTTCTACGCACTCATATAGTAGCACTAAGCTAATTGAGGAAATGAGTATTCCATTAGAGTCTATCTCTAGTGACATTATAGCTACCAATCCATTGGGTTAGAGAGCAAAAGTGAGTCAAATATGTAGAAATTGCCCAATAAAGGTGCAAGGAATAGAGTTCCCGACATAATTAATGGAGTTACCTTTTGAAGAATTCGAGATAATTTTGGGAATGGATTGGTTATCTGTTTATCATGCCTTGGTAGATTGTCGTTTAAAACGGCTAATACTGAGGGATTCTGAAGGTGCTGAGATAATGGTAGTGGGTGAAAGGATGAATCCACTATCTAATGTGATTTCAGTTGTTTCTGTAAAGAAATTGCTATTGAAGGTTGTCAAGTCTTTCTAGTTAATGTGGTGGATACTCGAGCTTCTGGAGTTAAGTTGGAAGATATTCATACTGTTTGAGATTATCCAGATGTGTTTCCAGATGAGTTATCGGGATTACCTCCAGATCGTGAGGTAGAGTTTAAAATAGAAGTATTACCTGGTACTGCACCTATATCAATGGCTCCATACAGAATGGCTCCGACAGAGCTTCGGGAATTAAAAGCGCAGTTATAAGAGCTGTTAGATCTAGGATTCATAAGGCCAAGTGTGTCACCTTGGGGTGCACCAGTGTTATTTGTGAAAAAGAAAGATGGATCGATGCGATTTTGCATAGATTAGCATCAGTTAAACAAGGTGACAGTGAAGAATAAGTATCCTCTTCCGAGGATTGATGATCTTTTTGATCAATTAAAAGGTGCAACTATGTTTTCCAAGATTGATCTTCGATCGGGATACCACCAGTTGAAGATTAAGGAAGAAGATATTTCGAAGACGGCATTCAGAACTCGGTATGAACATTATGAGTTTGTAGTAATGCCGTTCGGATTAACAAATGCACCAGCAGCATTTATGGATCTGATGAACCGTATATTTCAGCCGTATTTGGATCAATTCGTGGTGGTTTTTATTGATGACATTCTGGTATATTCCAAGACAAAGGAAAAGCATGATGCCCATCTCTGAGTTGTTCTTTAGATCCTCCGAGAAAAGAAATTGTATGCTAAATTATCAAAGTGTGAATTTTGGTTATCAGAAGTTACTTTTCTCGGTCATGTGGTTTCAGCAGAAGGGATAAGAGTAGATCCCAAGAAAGTACAAGCTATAGTTGAGTGGAAAGCTCCAAAGAATATCTCTGAGGTGCGAAGTTTCTTGGGATTGGCTGCTTATTATCGAAGATTGTAAAGAACTTCTCGATGATTGCTTCTCCGCTAACTAAGCTATTGAGAAAGGATGTGCCATTTGTTTGGACGGAGAAATGTCAAGAAAGCTTTGAACTTTTGAAGATGATTTTAACTAAAGCTTCGGTATTGGTACAACCTGAATCGGGTAAGGATTTTAACTGAGTGATGCTTCTCATAATGTTTTGGGTTGTGTACTCATGCAAGAAGGAAAAGTGGTAGCTTATGCTTCCAGACAGCTTAAGACGCATGAGAGGAATTATCCCACCCATGATTTAGAGTTGGCAACAGTTGTGTTTGCTTTGAAGACATGGCGTCATTATCTATATGGAGAACAATGTTACATCTATACAGATCATAAAAGTTTAAAGTACCTGCTGACTCAAAAGGAGTTAAATTGGAGACAGAGGAGATGGATTGAGCTACTAAATTACTGCATTGAGAGACATTAATGCAAGGTTGGCTATACAAAAGGATGGTGCTTTAGTTGCTGAATTAAGCATAAGACCTACTTTGGTGGATAGAATAAAAGAGCTTTAGAGAGGAGATACAAAATGTTTGACGAGAATTAAACAAGTTGAAAAGGGTAAGACCAATGATTATGAAGTTAAGTCTAATGGATGTCTTTGCTATCGGGGAAGAATTGTTATTCCAGAAAATGAAGAATTGAAAAGAGAAATTCTCAGTGAAGCACATTATAGTCTATTGACCATGCATCCAGCTGGTAATAAGATGTATCAAGATCTAAAGAGCCGATATTGGTGGTCGGGGATGAAAAGAGCTATCACTGAGTTTGTTTCGAAATGTTTGACGTGTCAGCAAGTCAAAGGAGAACATCAAGTGCCTTCTGGATTGTTACAACTGATTTCCATTCCAAAGTGGAAATGGGAACAAATAACTATGGATTTTGTTATGGGGTTACCTTTGACACCAGGCAAAAATGATTCAATCTGGGTGATTGTTGACAGATTGACTAAAATAGCACACTTCATTCCAGTAAGAACAAATTACTCTATGGACAAGTATGCTGAGTTATACATAAGAGAGATAGTTCGACTTCATGGTGTACCAGTTTTGATTGTCTCGGATAGAGATCCAAAGTTTACCTCCAGGTTTTGGAAATCTTTCCATGATACTTTGGATACTCAACTTGATTTTAGCACATCTTTTCATCTTCAAACAAATGGACAATTAGAGCAAACTATTCAAGTTTTGGAAGATATGTTGAAAGCATGTGCGATTGAATTCAAAGGATTATGGGAGAAGTATTTGTCATTAGCTGAATTTGCTTATAATAATAGTTATCAAGCAAGCATCAAGATGGCGCCTTTTGAATCTTTATATGGAAGAAGATGTAGAACTCCTTCGAATTGGTTCGAGTTAAAGGATCGAGACATAATTGGTCCCGATATTGCTAGAGAAGTAGAAGAGAAAGTGAAGATTATACAAGATAATCTGAAGATAGCTGCTGATCGACAAAAGTCATATGCAGATTTAAAGAGAAAAAAATTGAGTTTCAAGTTGGCGATAAGGTGTTTCTTAAAGTATCACCTTGGAAGAAAGTGTTGCGATTTGGAAGAAAAGGAAAATTGAGTCCAAGTTTTAGTGGACCATGTGAGATATTGAAAAGAGTTGGTCTTGTAGCTTATCAACTTGCTTTACCTCCGGAGATGGATAAGATTCATATTGTATTTCATGTATCAATGCTTAGAAGGTATCGATCAGATCATTCCCACATTATTACTCTAAAGGAAATAGAGGTTCAACCAGATCTGACATATGAAAAAGAACCAATCAGAATTTTAGCTCGTGATGTCAAGGAACTAAGGAACAAGAAAATTCCACTTGTTAAAGTTCTTAGGCAAAATCACAAAGTGGAGGAAGCAACATGGGAAAGAGAGAAAGATATGGAAACGCAGTTTCCTTACCTTTTTACATCATGTATGTATTGAAAATTCGAGGATGAATTTTCTTAAGGGGGGAGAATTGTAGTACCCCAACATTTGGTTAGTGACTAAATTACAAAGTTTTAAAAGTTGGTGGTTTTACTTTAGTGACTAGTAAAAATTCAAAGTTTAGGGGTCAAAGTAAAAAGTTGGGAAAAGTTTAGGTACCAACATGGTAATTTTTCCAATAAATATTTTTATGGCAAAAATGAATAGTTCATCCCGGTATAAGAATTTTGGTGGGAATCAGATTTTTGGTACGAGATTTCTTTAAAAAGCTATAAAAGGAAAAAGTTATGGGAATTAATTCGGATGAGCATTCGAACTCAGAAAATTATAAAAATTTGATGGGAGTCTTAGACAGACTAAAGGAACATGATACTAAAATTTGGAATTTTCTAAATCGATTTGGATTCGATTCTATGCAGTATTCTAAAACAATGCATAATGGCATTTTGTAGATATATGGATTCATTAATGGCATTTTTGACCTTTTGCCCTTACTTTTTAATTAAAATTGATTATTTTGGATAAGAATGAACAAGAGTCACTACATGATTGGTCATAACTAAGGGCTAAAGTAGTCAATTTGCTATTAAATAAGATTTTTAAATTAGGAATTAATGAATATAATGCCATTTGTATCTTAATTAAACAAAGAAAAAGGCTATAATTTTCTTCATACTCTCTCCTCCATTTCAAAAGCAATAAGAAAGGTAAGAACAAGTTTTTAATTCAATTTTTCATGAGATTTAATTGGCTTTTAGATTATGACATCAAATAAAGAATTGATCTACATGAAATTCTCTTTCATTTGATATAAGTTTTGAAGAGTTTCCATGTTTGTGTTGTGAGATTTGAAGTTAGGGTTTGTGAAGAACATGTTGGAAAATTATGTTTCATGAGTTATTTTGATTGATTATGATGTTGTGAAGTTGTTTCAAGCATGAAAATGATGAAAATTCCATGATTTTTCTTTAGGTTGATTTTGGAAAAGTTGAAAAATTAGGGGAAACTCTTGTAAAATTTTTATTTGATGTGGAAATGATGTAGGAGCTTGAATATAATGTTCTAAGGTTGAATTCATGCTTGAATCAAGTTGGAAAATTTTGGTCAAAGTGACGTTTGGAATTTGGCTACTTGAAGAATATTAAGGGAAAATTATGGAAAATTTTCGTAAGGTTGGAAAGTGTGTTAGAACGATTTTGTAAGCATTTGGAAGTTATTTGGATTAATTTGTAAGTATTTGAAATGTTCAGGACCAAGTTGAAAATTTTAGAAAGTTTAAAGACTTGGTTGTTAAGCTTGTTTTTGAAGTGTATTGTGTTAGAAAATCAAGTTAAGTGATGAAAATGATGTCTTTGAAGTTTATGTGAACTCGAGGAACTAAAGGCTTGGTATCAAAAGTATGTTTTTGGATTAGACTATAAGTAATAAGGGCAATGGGGGTTCCATTGTTGTTTTGGGAGGTGTTTTGCGAAACTCCCTATTTGAGCAAGTTTGTTTTGCTGCTCTTGGGTTGTAAAAGGCCATTTTGGATTGGTTGTGATGATGGTTTGAGATTTCATGTTTTGCTTGCTTTGATTATTAGGAAGCATGCCTCTAGATTTACATTTGAAGTATGTTACCATGAATTGATGTTGGAACTAGGTTGTTTTGATGTGGTTTGACCCTTGAATATGTTGGATGTATGCTAGAAGCATGTTAGGGTGTTTTGGTATGATCGAAAGCATGTTAAACTAGCAAAAGTGGACATCACAGGTCCAGGTGTACAGGTATGGGTGTCCCTGTTTCGGTATGAGTAAGCTATTTCAGGCTTAGTGTATCGGTATGCGGGCAACTATTTCGGTACGAGCCAAGGAAAAATTGGCCAGTGTTTCAGTACTCGGGGAGACATTTCGATACGGTACAATGACTTTTTGAAGGACATTCCGTTAGGTATAGGCGCATCAGAACAAAAATTGGCTATTGGAATTCTGGAGGTTGAAATAATAAAGGCGTATTGAATAACCCCTTGTTTGTACCAATACAGTGGCAGCTAAATTATTTGGAAGATTCTGAAGTTGTCTTCTTACGTTCTAGTCCCTGAATGTTGTGGATGAACTTGAATGAGTATGAATGATCCTTTTGAGTTGTTTTTTGACGTGTAAGCATGAAAGCTTCTTAATTAAAGGTTGGCAACATAAAAATGTAAGTCCTTAAAGGTTTCTTCAAATTTCAATTTGGTCCCTAAATTGCAATTGTGTTCAATTGGTTGTCAAATTGATCCCCGAATGAGTTGGGTTTTCATTTACAGTCAATATGTACGTGTAGGATAATAATTATGCATCTAGACAAGATAAAAAAATGGTCATGTTTTGAGTCTCATCTTTACGTCGGTAAACCTAATGTAGCTCGCTCGGTTTGGTCTTGCGACTAGGCGGAGTCGAGGGGTTACAGGTCAAACCAAACGGCATCATCGAAAACTCATAATGCCCGTACCTCGTACGAAAGGATGTCTTGGGCACATCCACATCCTTCACCTTCAACTGATACTACCCATACCTCCAATCTATCTTAGAGAACACAGAAGCACCCCTAAATTGATCTAACAGATCATCAATCCGTGGCAAAGGATACTTATTCTTGATCGTCAACTTATTCAGTTACCGATAATCTATACACATCCGTAACGTACCATCTTTCTTTTTCACAAACAACACCGGTGCACCCCATGGTGCAATACTTAGTCTAATAGACCCTCGATCAAGCAACTTTTGCAATTGCATTTTCAACTCATTTGGGGCCATGCGATACGGAGCAATGGACACGGGTGTCGTATCCGCATAAACATTAATGCCAAACTCCACCACCTGATCCAGTGATAACCCCGACAACTCTTTTAGAAAAACACCCAGAAACTCACATAGCATACGGATATCCTGCACCCTCAACTCCTTCGAACCAGGATTCATAATATAGGCTAAGAAAGCCTCACATCTAGAATCCATCATTCATCTCGCTTCTAAAGTCAAAAAAGCATTAGACAAGAACTTAGCGTTTTCACCCACAACCACCACCTCGAAATCATCATACAACCTCAGGGATATCCGTTTGGCCTCAAAATCTACCACAACCCTATGCTCGATTAACCAATATATCCCAAAATAACATCAAAACCGTGGAATGGAAACTCCATGAAATCCACGTCAAACACATATCCCTAAATCATGAGTGGACATCAACAATACAACTTCCTAACCACGACTGTCTCCCCAAGAGAACTGGTCACTCTAACACCCACATTAAGAATTTCAACAGTTATAGCAAGCAACTGTGCATGCTCACTCAGGATATATGAATAGGTAGAACCAAAATCAACCAATGAATACAACAACAAAGACTGTAAAGTGAATGTACTTGCAATCACATCGGAGTCAATGTGACCCTCACAATGCGTATACGCTCTAGCTGGTCCACCTTCCTCGGGCTGGATACCAACCGTATGAGCCACAGTCCTCTGCCCACCATCCTTGCGCTGAAACTGACCACGAACACTACCATGGCCTCTCTGTAGAGCAACAACATGTGCAACACCCTGCCCACCCCTAGCTTACAAAGGACAATCACGCCTCAGATGGTCGCCAGACCCACAACTCTAACAAGCATTAGCCACAATAGCCGCAGGTGCCTGACCCTCTCTGGCCAAACGTGGGCAATCTCGCCTCAGATGATCACGTGATCCACAGACCCAAAAGGTATTATGCGAAGCTCTAACCTCGGTACCCTGCCCCTTCGCTTCACACCCAACAACACCTTCACTCCGTCTTTCATTAGGACGTTACCTCCTATCATGATGTCTCTTGGCCTGACCACCGCCAAAGCTAGGATCTGCCACACTCTTACCAGAGCTAAAGCCTTGAGACCTAGAAGCCAAACCAAGATTTTGCTCGATATCCTTGGCTCACGTAACCAATACATCAAAATTTGTATAATCAGCAGCAAGCATGTATATCTTAACCTCCTACACCAGCCCATAGTAGAAACGATCAAGTCACTGTCGCTCATTAGGAACCAACTTAGGTGTATACTGGCTCAACCTCACAAACTGCACCTCATATTTAGAAACAGACATTCCACCCTGCACAAGGGCCATAAACTCTCTCTTCCTTTCGTCTAGATACCCGACCCCATGTACCTTTTTTGAAAAGCTTCATAAAAGAACTCCCAGGTTATATCATCATGTTCCATCCCAGCTGTCACATTGGTCCACTAGCTATATGCGTCTCCCTACAATAGGGACACAACACAACCCAACTTATGGGCATCCGTACATCACATCTGACCCAATATCCTCTCCGTACTGGCCACCCAATCCTCAAAAGCCTCTAGTGTTAAACCACGGAACTCAACTCCACCTAGACTGCGAACACGTTCTAGCGAAAAACCCGACTACCCAACCACTGGTGCAGGTAGATGAACACCCGCAACTGCTACTTGGAACGCACCAGTCATGTCCTGAATCAACGGCTCCATGTTACCTATCCCTGGCACAACTGGAACAGGTGGTACTTGCTCCACTTCTGCCTTCAAGAGGTACGACATCCTCCTCATTTCCCTTCCCAATGGCAGCAGCAATCGTACCATATCGTAACTCTCTTCTCAGACCCATCGTGCTAAAAATATATCTAAGGCATGATATTTTACCAAAAACAAAACAATCATGCCAGCTTAAGCAAGGATCCAAGGCTTCCATTTCAAAACCAAAACATCTCAGACTATAATAATAAGGCAATGAGTTTCCCAAACTTCCCCCAACATAGCGTAAAGCAATCAACGTGCATATTACAATCATCGTGCATAACAAACAACGGATTACAACTCATAATAACATTACAACAACCTTACCAACTCTCAAATATCACAAACCTGGCTTTGATACCACCAAATGTAACCCCCCTCGACCCGACATAGTCGCAAGACCGAACCGAGTGAGCTACATTAGGTTGAGGTAAATTGTGAAGAAGATATTTGAAACATGTCTATTTTTTCTTTTATCTTTTCTAGATGCGATTATTATCCTAAGTGTTCATATTGATAGCGGGCGAAAACTCAACTCATTCGGGATTGACATCCAGTTGGGTACAATTGCAATTTAGGGACCAAATTGCAATTCTGGAAAACTACATGGACTTAACCCCTTTTTATGTTACCAGCCTTTAACTAATCCAATTTCATGCATACATGTCGAAACTCAGCTCACAACGATCATCAATGCTCATTCAATTGCATCCACAACAATCAAGGACTAAAACACAAAAAAAACAAACTTCAAAACATCCAAATAAATGAATTAACGGTTAGCCGTATCATTACACTTACACGTGTATCAGTACGTGTTTGCTATTTTAGAATCCCCAAATTCCAATAACCAAAACCCGTATCGAAAAGCCCTTACGTATCAATACACCATGCCTATTACACTTACCCCGTACCGTGATTTTTCCTCGTGTACCGAAACACTAATAGTTCCTCGTGTACCGAAATGCTAAGCATGGAAAGGCTTACCCATACTGATACACTCATTCCGCGTACTGAAACAAAGGCCTCAAATGGCCTAAGCCCGTACCGAAACAATTGCCCGCGTTCTGATACGCTAAGCCTGGAATCTCCTGATTTGCTGGTTTAACATGCTTTCAAACATACCATAACACCCTGACATGCTTCTAACATGAATCCAACACATTCACAAGTCAAACAACAGTAAAACATCACAGATTCATAAACAATTCATGGCATTTTGCATCGAATATAAAACAGTAGGCATGCTTCCTAGAATCCAAGACAAGCAAACACAAAACTCAAAACCAAAGCAATCAACAGTCTAAAATGGCCATTTACAAACCAAGAGCAGCAAACAACTTTGCTCAAACAGGGAGTTTAACAAACCATCTCCTGAAACAACAACGAAAACCCCATTGCCCTTATTACTTATAGTTTAATTCAAAACATACTTTTAGTATCAAGTCTTTGGAGGTCCCTTACTTTCTCATTGCTTTCGAATCTTTAATTCTTAGCATTGATGGACAAAGAGAACGTAAGATCACTAGGCTTAATGAGGAGTGTTAGAAAACAACACACCATCAATGCGTTTAAAACCATTTATCTTCACCACATTGAAATCTCATTTCAGTCATCTTTTAAACATAACTTAAATCATCATTTGAACATCATGCCTTGAAAACCATGCACCTAACACTTTCAAAAAACAACATATTAAACCATATGCAACATGTGTCATTAACCATCAGCAAATCCCACTGCTAAACCTCAATTTAAGCCATCCCATGCATAACAAACCATATGCAAAGCTTAAAGACTAAACATGTATAAATCACATTATACGATATAGACCATTACATGACACATCAATAATTATATTGGCTTACAAGTGACCATTAACCAAGCTCCATTAACAAAATAGTTCACTGGATACAAGGATTCAACAAGAGTCCTCACAACACTTCAAGCCATCTCAACCGAAATAGCGATACAATCACAATCGTGGTACGTTACAACCGGGTATACTTACAACCCACCGGAACACCAACCCCAACCCTTGGTTAGATGCTTAATCCACTAACAGGAGTTTACGGTAGCATATAACCCATCGACCGTTAGGGTAATTGGATGGAGTATTCAGTACACCGTATATAACCCCTCAACATACAAGGTGACTCTTTATAGTTCATTATCAATCCTATGGCCGACCAACTCTATCCAGAAACATTTTTAAACCACATCACTTGCCAATATAATTCACAATTAACCACATGCCTCACTCTTTTTGTATGCATTAAACCAAACCTTTTTAAAGTAGCAAACCATGTTTTTCAACAAGTATTTCCACATACTTACAAGGATCACTTGCAATGTGCATCCTTCAACATTTCATGATTAAAAATAGTATATCACATACTTTAAATCATGCTTAAATAGTAGGCACCATGTAATTCAAAACAAGTGCATAAATTTATTTCATAATAGCACGACTGAGAGAGAAAACCACATTATACCTACTTCTGAGTTTAAACCAGCATTTCAAGCTAAGTTTAAACTCCCATAAACCACCTTTAAATCATTTCAAAGATGAAATCAATGTTCTCACTCACCGATACGCGAAACCTCAATTTGTCGACGCAAATTCTAGCGTTCGAAGCCTCTAAAGCTTCACCGATAGCTTATGGGCCAGCCTCCCCTATTTTAACCACACAACAGAGGATTAATGCATCTCAATGCATTCAAACCACTACAGCAACATTCCTCGCAAACATCAACAATCCTTTCGCAATTACCCAACCACAACAACCGAAATCATCATCTAACTCTATCCAACCAAAATCCAGTCGCAAAACTATCAATATGACACTTCCATTAACATCAATCAACACTTAAAAACATCATTACATCATCCTTATATCTCCAGCAACTAAACAACCACCACAACACATCAAAAACACAAATCTGGCAACCTAAATAATTAGGAATTCAAGGAGTTTCGAGATTCCAATGTTAAAAATAACTTAACATTATAAAGCATCCAATACATGTTTAAAATCAATCTTCAACACTAAAAAATAGATCCAATGCGGATCTTCCTCAATTTCATCAATTAAAACCAATTTAATCAAATAATTATCATAAAAACATAAAATCAGTTTATAAATCATAAATCAAGGATCAAATACTTCGGAATATCAATAAAGAACCATTCAATAGAGGAGAAAAACGAACCTTACCTCTATTGTGTGATTTCTCCCTCAATTTATTGATTAAAGCTTGAAAACAAAGGATTTCAATGAGATTTTGCAAACCAAAGATGAAGAATAATTTATAAATAAATAATTCAAGAAAATAGATCTCTCTGAAATTTGATGAAATCAAGATTGTTTGGCAGAATAGAAGTGAGGAGAAAAAGTTGAGAGAAAAGTTTACGTCAAATCTTTATAAAATCAATAACTACCTTTTAATATTAAGACCCCTTTTAATTAGTTAATAAAACACATGTTAAAAACCTTAATTGAGGGAAAAACCACCAGCCAAAACTTGGTAAAGCAGCTTCCTAAGGATTCTAAGAATTTGACCCTTTTTCAAACTAGTCACCATTTAAAACAGTTTCAAAACCTTACATTTTGGTCACCAACCAAAATGTCACCCTTCCAATTTCAATTTCCTAAAATTGATTTCACCAAAATCATTTATGTAACCCCCTCAACCCGGCCTAGTCGCAAGACCGAACGAAGCGAGCTACATTAGGTTTACCGAAGTAAACCATAAAGAATTACACCTGAAACCTGTCCATTTTTTTACTTTTATCTTATCTAGATGCAAAATTACTATCCTATATGTACATACTGATTTCTGGTGAAACCCCAATCAATCGGGCGTCGAATTGACATCCAATTGATCATAAAAGTAATTTAGGGACCAAAATGTAAGAAAACAGAACTTTAGAAGATTCCAAAATAACAAATTTAACTACCGACGTACCGGTATGACAAGGGGTGTTTCGATACACCTTCATTGTTTTAAAACCCCATAATTCTAGAAGCCAATTTCTATTCTGATACGCCCCCGAGTATCGAAACGCCCTTCATGAAAACACTGTACTGTATCGAAACGCCTCCCCGAGTACTAAAACACTGGCCAAATTTGCCTTGGCCCATACCGAAATGGTTGACAGTGTACCAGTACGCTAAGCCTGGAATGGCTTAATTGTACCAAATAGAAACACCCGTACCGGTACGCCTGGACCTAAAATGTCCATTTTTGTTGGTTTAACTTGCTTTTGATCAATCCAAAACATCCTAACCCCTAACACAGAACCAACATATTCAAGGATCAAACCACACCAAGACAACCTAACTTAAACATCAATTCATGGCATTATACTTGAAATGTAAATCTAGAGGTATGCTTCCTAGAAAACCAATCAAGCAAAGCAAGAAACTTCAAACCATCACCACAAACAATCAATAATGCCATTTACAAACCAAGAGCAACAAAACAAACTTGCTCAAGCAGGGAGTTTTGCAAAACACCTCCCAAAACAACATAAATCCCCATTGCCCTTATTATTTATAGTCTATACCAAAAACATACTTTGGTGATCAAGTCTTGTTGTGATCCCATGCTTCCTGATGCCTTTCAAGCTTTTAATTCTCTGCATTGATGGTCAAAGAGAGTGTAAGCACACTAGGCTTAGTGAGGAGTGCTAAAAAACAACACACCATCAATGCATTAAAACCATTTTTTGACATTACATTGAAATCTCATTTCAAACCTCCTTTAAAAGAATATCATGCCTTGAAAACCATGCCTTAACATTTTAAAAACCAGTATATTAACACATATGCAACATGTATCATTAACCAACAACAAATCCCATTGCTAAACCTAAATATAAGGCTTCCCATGCATAATGACCATATTCAAAGCTTAAAGAGTAAACATGTGTAAATTCCATTATACAACATAAACCACTTCAATGATACATCAACAATTATATTGGCTTACAAGTGATCATTAACCAAGTTCCATTACCAAAATAGTTCATTGTATACAGGGATTCAACAAGTGTTCTCCCAACACTTTAAGCCATCTCAACCGGAATAGCGATGCAATCACAATTGCGGTACCTAAACAACCTGGTACACTTTCAACCCATGGGGACACCAACCCCTTACATCGGTTAGATGCTTAATCCACTAACGGGAGTTTACGGTACTGTATAACCCCTCTACCGTTAGGGTACTTGGATAGAGTTTTCGATACACGGATCTAAACCCCTCAACATCCAAGGCGACTTATTATAGTGCACTATCAATCCTATGGCTGGCAAACTATATCCGATAATAATTTTAAAACCACATCACTTGCCAATATAATTAACCATTAACCATTTACCCCACTATTTTTAACAAACACTAACCAAACCATTTTTCCAAAGCAACAACCATGCATAAAACCACAAGTATATACCATATACTTACAAGGATCACTTACCATGTGCATCCTTCAGCATTTCATGCTTAAAGACAGTATATCAAATACTCTAAAACATGCTTAAACAGTAGGTACAATGTAAATAAAAACAAGTGCATAAAAATCATTTTACACTAGCACGACCGAGAGACAAAACCATATTTTACTTACTTCCGAATTCAAACTAGCGTTTCAAGCTTAGTTTAAACTCCCATAAACCACCTTTAAAACATTCCAAAGCTGGAATCCACTTTCTCACTCACCGATATGCGAAACCTCGATTCGCCAATGCGAAATCAAGCGTCCGAAGCCATCATAGCTTCACCGATCACTTTTGGATCAACCTCCCTTGTTTTAATCACATTACAATAGAGGATTAATGTATCTCAATGCATTCAAAACACTGCAACAACAAATCCTCACGGACTTCCACAAACCTCTCAAAATTACCCAACCACAACAACCAAAATCATCATCTAATCCTTTCCAAATAAAACCCACCCACAATATAACAATCTAACACTTCCATAATCATCGATTAACACTCAAAAACAAGATTAATTCATCCAAATACTTCCAACAATTAAACAGCCACCACAACTCCACAAAAATACAAATCTAACAACCTAAACAACTAGGGATTCGAGAGTTCCAGGATTCCATTGTTAAAAACAACTTATCATAATAATAATACATCCAAAATATGATTAAAATCAGTCTCCAACACTGGAAAACATATCCAATACGGATCTTTCACTATTTCATCAAATTCACCTAATTAAATTAATTAATTAAACATAAAAACACAAAATTATAGTATAAACAATAAGTCAAGGATCAAACACTTGGGAATATCAATAAAGAACCATTCAATAAAGGAGATCACGGACCTTACCCCTATTGTGTGATTTCTCCCTCAATTGGCTTGTTTAAAGCTTAAAAAACACAAGGTTTCAATTACAAATCAAAGTTAAAGAATCAATTACAAATCAATAATCTGAGAAAAAATGATCTCTCACCTCTGGCTTTTAATGAAAACTTTAGTGTTTGGCAAAAAAGAAGTGGAGAGAAAAGTTACGTCAATTTTCTTTAAAATGATAAATAACTTTTAATAACCAAATTCCCTTTTAATTAACTTTTAAAATGCATGTTAAAAAGACTTAATTGATAGGAGAAATCAACATCAAAAACTTGGTAAAATAGCTCCTTAATGATTCTAAGAATTTGATCCTTTTCATATTAGTCACCTATAAAAACCAGTTTTCAAAATTGCATTTTGGTCACTAACCAAAATGTCACACTTTCAAAACCCATTTTCCAAAATTGTTTTCACCAATATTAATCATATATTAAAATATAATTTTAACCATTTTTCCATTTTTTTATCTTACCAAAAATATTTACGCTCGAATCCGACTCGGATCCCTAACCTGGTCCTCTGGACCGTCTAACAAGCCACAAAACCGCTAGGCCCAAAATTGGGGCGTTACAATTTATATAATAAATAATGATTTTTAACCATTTTCCAATATTTTTAACTCACTCAAAAATATTTATTCTCGAATCTAACTCGAATCTCTAACTGGATCCACCGGACCATCTAACTAGCCCTTAAACCACTAGGCCCAAAACCGGGGCCTTACAACTCTCCCCCACTTAAGAGATTTTTTCCTAAAAATTTACCTGGAGGAAATAGATGCAGAAACTGTTCCAACATATCGGATTTGCTTTCCCACGTGGCCTCCTCAACACTGTGGTGTTTCCACCACACCTTGACAAGCTCAACCGTCTTACCACGTAGAATCTTACTGCTGGTGTCAAGGATCTCCACCGGTTCCTCATCACAAGATAAATTCAACCTCGGCTCAATATCCTCCACCGGCATAACATGCGATGGATCCGACCGATACCTCTACAACATCGACACATGAAACACATCATGAATCCTCTCCAACTCAGGAGATAACCTCAAACGATAAGCAACTGGACTCACACACTCAACAATCTCGTATGGCCCAATAAATCAGGCTAAGCTTCTCTTTTCACCCAAAACGCATCACCTTCTTCCAAGGTGACACCTTCAAAAACACTCGGTCGCCAACAACATATTCTATATCCCTACGCTTCAAATCTGCATAGGATTTCTGACGATCCGAAGCTGCTCTCAAGCGCTCACATATCGACTTCACTTTTTCATTGGTGTCTTTCAACACATCACGCATCGAAATGTGTTTTCTCTAACCTCAACCCAATACAACGGAGTACAACACTTCCTACCATACAATGCCTCGTACGGTGCCATCTGTATACTTGCTTGATAACTGCTATTATTATAAGCAAATTCCACCAAAGGCAACTGTTTTTCCCATGTTCCTTGGAACTCAATGATACAACACCTCAACATATCCTCCAAGACTTGAATCACAAGCTTCGATTGCCATTAATCTGAAGATGATATGAATTACTGAAATTCAGCCGCGTTCCTAGAGCACGGTGCAAACACTCCTAAAACCTTGCTGTAAAGCACGGATCTCTATCTGAAACTATAGATTTGGGCACCCAGTGCAAACGCACAATCTCAGAGATGTACAGATCGGCCAACCTATCCGAGGTATACATCGTATGCCCTGGCACAAAATGAGCACACTTCTTAAACCGATCAATAATCACTCAACTAGAATCTTTTTTGGTCAGTGCCAAAGGCAACCCAGACACAAAATCCATGGTGATTCTTTCAAATTTCCATTCTGGTATCCTCAACGGCTGTAACAACCCAGAAGGAAACTGGTGCTCAGCCTTTACTCACTGACATACCATGCATCGAGCCATAAAATCAGCAACATCTTTCTTCAAACCAACTCAATAGTACTCTTCCTTCAAACCCCAATACATCTTAGTACTACAGGGATGCATAACAGAAGGACTAGCATACGCTTCAGTCAAAATGGCATGCCTCAACTCTTCATCTTCAGGCACCACAATCTGACCTTTATAACACAACACCCCATCATCATTAAAATGAAAATTCGTAGGACTTCCATCCATGATATCCTTCACATACGGTACTAAACTCTCATCATGCGATTGCTTCTCTTTAATCAACTATGACAAGGATGGTTTCACTTACAACTCAACCAACAACCCACCATCGTGCGTCACGCTCAACCTAGCAAACATAGCCCTCAACTCAACAATAACTTTTCTACTCAAAGCATCAGCCACAATGTTAGCATTACTCGGGTGATACTCGATGGTTAGAACATAAGATACTTCAAACTCTTATGATCCGTATAAACTACACACTTCTCACCATAAAGGTAATGCCTCCAGATTTTCAAGGCAAAAACAACTATGACGAGTTTAAGATCATATAGGGAAATTACGCTAATGAACCTTCAACTGTCTAGATGCATAGGCAAATGCGTTACCTTCCTGCATCAACACACAACCGAGCCCAACATAGGATGCATCACTATAGACAACGAACTCTTTCCCTGATTTTGGCTGAATCAAAACCAGAGCTCGTGTCAAAGCTTCCTTCAACCTTTCAAAAGCCCTTGCCTATCTTTCATCCACTCAAAGCGAACGTTCTTTTGCAGCAACTTGGTCAAACAAGCAACTATACTTGTGAATAAACAAACCAACAGTAATAACCGGCCAACCCTAGGAAACTTCAAACCTTTGACACAAACTTAGGCGTTTTCCAACTCACCACGGCTTTAATTTTGTATGGATCAACACGAATCCCCTCGGCTGACACCACACGCCCGAAGAAAACAACCTCCCTAAGCCAGAACTCACATTTTCTTAACTTGGCATAAAGCTGATTAGCCAACAACGTCTGAAGTACAATCCACAAAAGCCTATCATGATCCTCCTCGATACGAGAGTACACAAGAATATCATCGATAAACACAAACCATAAACTAATTCAAAAACTCATGGAACACCCGATTCATCATGTCTATGAAAGCAGCCGGTGCATTGGTCAAACCAAACGGCATCACCAAAAACTCATAATGCTCGTACCTTGTACGAAAGACTGTCTTGGGAACATCCACATCCTTCACCTTCAACTGATAGTACCCATACCTCAAATCTATCTTAGAGAACACAGAAACACCCCTAAACTGAGCTAACGGGTCATCAATCCCCAGTAAACGATACTTATTCTTTATCGTCAACTTATTCAGTTGCCGTTAATCTATACACATCCGCAATGTACCATTATTCTTCTTCACAAACAACACTGGTGCACCCCATGGTGAAATACTTGGTCTAACAAACCCTCGATCAAGCAACTCTTACAGTTGCATTTTCAACTCCTTCAACTCCTTTGGGGCTATGAGATACAGAGAAATTGACACGGGTGCCGTATCTGCATAAACCTCAATGCCAAACCCCACCTCCCGATCCGGTGGTAACCCCGATAACTTTTTCAGAAAAACACCAAGACTCTCACATACTATACGGATATCTTGCACCCTCAACTCATTCGAACTAGGATTCATAACATAGGCTAAGAAAGCCGCACGTCCAAAATCCATCATTCATCTCACTTCTAAAGTCAAAACAACATTAGACATGAAGTTAGCGTTTTCACCCACAACCACCAACTCGAAATCATCAGACAACCTCAATGATATTTGTTTGGTCTCAAAATCTACCACAGCCCTATGCTCGGTCAACCAATCTATCACCAAAATAACATCAAAACCATGGAATAGCAACTCCATCAAATCCACGTTAAACACATGTCCCTGAACCATTAGTGAACATTGACGATAGAACTTCCTAACCAAAACTGTCTCCCCAAGAGAACTGGTCACTCTAACACCCACATTAAGAATTTCAACAGCTATATCAAGCAACTGTGCATGCTCACTCAAGATATATGAATGGGTAGAACTAGAATCAACCAATGAATACAACAACAAAGGCTATAAAGTGAATGTACCTACAATCGCATCAGAGTCATTGCGACCCTCACGATGCGCTACACTCTAGTTGGTCCACCTTCCTCAGGCTAGATAGCAACCGTATGAGCCACAGTCCTCTGCCTACCATCCCTGCGCTGAAACTAACCACAACCACTACCACGGCCTCTATGCAGAGCAACAACAGGTGCAACACCCTACCCACCTCCAGCTAACAAAAGACCATCATGCCTTAGATGGTCGCCAGACCCATAGCTCCAACAAGCATAAGCCACAAGAGCCGCAGGTGACTGACCTTCTCTGGCCAAACGTGGGCAATCTCACCTTAGATGATCACGTGATCCGCATACCCAACAAGTATTATGTGAAGCTCCAACCTAGGTTCCCTTCCCCTATGCTTTACCCCCAACGACACCTCCACTGCATCTCTGATCAGGATGATACCTCCTATAATGGTGTCTCTTATCCTGATCATGGCCAAAGCTAAGATATGCCACCCTCTTACCAGAGCTAAAGCCTCGAGACCCAGAAGCCAAACCAAGATTCTGCTCGATATCCTTGGCTACGTCAAAATCTATATAATCAACATCAAGTATGTATGTCTTAACCTCCTGCACCAGCCTATAGTGGAAACGATCACATCGTTGTCGCTCGTTAGGAACCAACTCAAGTGCATACAGGCTCAACCTCACAAACTGCACCTCATATTCAAAAATAGACATTCCACCCTGCGTGAGAGCCATAAACTATCTCTTACTTTCGTCTAGATACCGGACCCCCAGGTACCTTTTACAAAAAGCTTCATAAAAGAACTTCCAGGTTATATCCTAAGGTTCCATCCCAGTTGTCACAGTTTTCCACGAGCTATAGGTATATCCCTACAACAGGGACACAACACAACCCAACTTACGGGCATCTGTACAACCCATCTGACCTAGTATCCTCTCTATACTAGCCAACCAATCCTTAGAAGCCTCTGGGCTAGACCACGAAACTCGACTCCACCCAGACTGTGAAGATGCTCTAACAGCAAACTCGTCTTCCCAACCACTGGTGCCGACACATGAACACCCGTAACTGTTGCTTGAAACGCACCGCTCATGGCCTGAATCAACGGTGCCATGTCACCCATCCCTGGCCCAGCTGGCACAGGTGGTACTTGCTCTACTTTTGCAGGTGATTAGGTGGGGTGGTGGCAACCCTTCACGACATCGTCCTCATTTCCCTGCCTAATGGCAACAGCAATCGTACGAGATTGCAACCCTCTCCTCGATCCCATCGTGCTAAAAATATATCCAAGGCATGATATTTTACCAAAAACAAAACATTCTGGCCAGCTTAAGCAAGTATCCAAGCCTTCCATTTCAAAACCAAAACATCTTAGACTATAATAACAAGGCAATGGGTTTCCCAAACTTTCCCCAACCTAGCATAAAGCAATCAACCTGCATATTACAATCACCGTGCATAACAAACAACAGATTACAACTCACAAAAACATTACAACAACAATACCAACTCTCAAATATCGCAAACTTGGCTTTGATACCACCAAATGTAACCCCCCTCGACCTGGCCTTGTCGCAAGACTGAACTGAGCGAGCTACATTAGGTTTACCGAGGTAAACCATTAAGAAGATATTTGAAACATTTCTATTTTTTCTTTTATCCTATCTAGAAGCAGATTATTATCCTAAGTGTTCATATTGATCGCGCGTGAAAACTCAACTCATTCGAGCATCAAATTGACAACTAATTGGGTATAATTGCAATTTAGGGACCAAATTGCAATTTTAGAAAACTACAAGGACTTAACCACCTTTTACGTTACCGACCTTTAATTAATCCAATTTCATGCATACATGTCGAAACTCAGCTCACAACGATCATCCATGCTCATTCAATTGCATCCATAACAATCAGGGACTAAAACGCAAGAAAATAGAACTTCAAAATATCCAAATAAATGAATTAACGGTTAGCCGTATTGGTACACATGTACACATATCGGTACATGTTTGCTATTTCAAAGTCCCCAAATTCTAATAACCAAAACTCGTATCAAAACGCCCTCGCGTACTGATACGCCTTGCCTATTACACTTACCCCATGCCGAAACGGTTCATCATGTACCAAAACGCTAAGCCTAGAAAGGCTTACCTGTACCGATACGTTCATCCCGCGTACCGAAACACTGGCCTAAGCCCGTATTGAAATAATTGCCTGCGTTCCGATACGCTAATCCTGGAATGTCCTGATTTGCTGGTTTAACATGCTTTTAAACATACCATAACACCCTAATGTTCTTCTAACATGAATCCAACACATTCAAGAGTCAAACCACAACAAAACATCACATATTCATCAACAAATCATGGCATTTTGCATCGAATATAAAACTAGAGGCATGCTTCCTAGAATCCAAGCCAAGCAAACACAAAACTCAAAACCAAAGCAACCAACAGTCCAAAATGACCATTTACAAACCAAGAGCAACAAACAACTTTGCTCAAACAGGGAGTTTAACAAACCATCTCCCAAAACAACAATGGAAACCCCATTGCCCTTATTACTTATAGTCTAATTCAAAATAAACTTTTAGTATCAAGTCTTTGGCGGTCCCTTGCTTTCTCGCTGCCTTCGAATCTTTAATTCTCTGCATTGATAGAAAAGAGAGCATAAGCACACTAGGCTTAGTGATGAGTACTCAAAAACAACACGCCATCAATGCGTTTAAAACCATTTTTCATCACCACATTGAAATCTCATTTCAATCATCTTTTAGACATATCTTAAATCATCATTTGAACAACATGCCTAGAAAACCATGCACCTAACACTTTCAAAAACCAGTATATTAAACCATATGCAACATGTGTCATTAACCATCAGCAAATCCCATTGCTAAACCTCAATTTAAGCCTTCCCATGCATAACAAAGTAAACATGTATAAATCACATTATACAACATAAACCATTACATGACACATCAACAACTATATTGGCTTACAAGTGATAATTAACCAAGTTCCATCAACAAAGTAGTTCATCGGATACACGGATTCAACAAGTGTCTTCACAACACTTCAAGTCATCTCAACCGGAATATGCTATACAATCATAATCGCGGTATATTACAACCGGGAACACTTACAACCCAAGATGATACCAACCCTAACCCTCGGTTAGATACTTAATCCACTACCAAGAGTTTACGGTACCATATAACCCCTCGACTGTTAGGGTACTTGGATGGAGTATTCAGTACACCATATAAAACCCCTCGACACACAAGGCGACCCTTTATAATGAACTATCAATCCTATGGCTGGCCAACTATATCCGATAACATTTTAAAACACATCACTTGCCAATATAATTCATAATTAACCACATACCTCATTATTTTTGTATGCATTAAACCAAACCTTTTTCCAAAGCAACAAACCATGCTTTTCAACAAGTATTTCCACATACTTACAAGGATCACTTACAATGTGCATCCTTCAACATTTCATGATTAAGAACAATATCTCACATGATTTAAATCATGCTTAAATAGTAGGTACCATGTAATTCCAAACAAGTGCATAAATTCATTTCATAATAGCACGACCAAGAGAGAAAACCACTTTATATTTATTTCTGAGTTTAAACCAGCATTTCAGGCTAAGTATAAACTCCCATAAACCACCTTTAAATCATTTCAAAGCTGAAATCCACGTTCTCACTCACTGATACGCAAAACCTCAATTCGCCGACATGAATTCAAGCGACCGAAGCCTCCAAAGCTTCACCGATAGCTTTCAGACCAGGCTACCTGATTTTAACCACACAACAACAGAGGATTAATACATCTCAATGCATTCAAACCACTGCAGTAACATTCCTCTCAAACATCAACAATCCTTTCACAATTACCCAACCACAACAACCGAAATCATCATCTAACTTTATCCAACCACAACCCAGCCAAAAAACTATCAATCTAACACTTCCATTAGCATCAATCGACACTTAAAAATAGGATTACATCATCCTTATATAACATCCACCACAACATTATATAATTAGGGATTCAAGGAGTTTCGGGATTCCAATGTTAAAAATAACTTATCAACATTATATAACATCCAATACATGCTTAAAATCAATCCTCAACACTGAAAAACGGATCCAATATGAATCTCCCTCAATTTCGTCAATTAAACCTAATTTAATCAAATAATCATCATAAAAATATAAAATCAGTTTATAAATCATAAATCAAGGATCAAATACTTGGGAATATCAATAAATAACCATTCAATAGAGGAGAAAAATGAACCTTACCTCTATTGTGTGATTTCCCCACATTTGATTGATTAAAGCTTGAAAAACTGAGGATTTCAATGAGATTTTGCAAATCAAATATGAAGATTCATTTATAAATCACGAATTCAAGAAAATAGATCTCTCACCTCTAAAATTCGATGAAATCAAGAGTTTTTGGAAGAATAGAAGTGAGGAGAAAAGTTTACGTCAAATCTTTATAAAATCAATAACTCTTTTTTAATATTAAAACCCCTTTTAATTAGTTAATAAAACACATGTTAAAAACCTTAATTGAGGGAAAAACTACCAGCCAAAACTTGGTAAAATATCCTTAATTGGAAGAAATTGACCCTTTTCCAAGTTAATCACCATTTAAAACAGTTTTAAAACCTTACATTTTGGTCGCCAACCAAAATGACACACTTCCAATTTGAATTTCTGAAAATTGATTTCACCAAAATCATTTATATAATTAATAAATAATGATTTTTAACCATTTTCTATATTTTTAACTCACTCAAAAATATTTATTCTCGAATTCGACTCGAATCTGTAACCCAGTCTACCAGACCGTCTAATAACTAGCCCTTAAACTGCTAGGCTCAAAATCGGGGCGTTATAGGTATTGTGGTAATTTTGCCTTCTTTTGAAGAATGGGAAAGAGGCTTTTAATTTCCCTATGTAGAAAAGGGGACGATGGTATCACCATTGTCCCATTGCCTTCTTTCCTTAGCCACCCTCCATTTTCTCAACTCCCACACCCAAGCAAAGGCTGAAACTTTGTAGTTTTGAGTTGGATTTTCGAATTTTGAGTCAAGGGTGTTAGAATCTCCATTCAAGGATCTATATTTTGAGGTAAGAATCTTCAATTTTAGAGAGAGGTAAGTTTTGGTGAGGTTGAAGATGAAGATTGAGAATGGGGGCTTTGACTCTATTCCTGGTAGTAAAATCATCTCTTTAGTCTCTTTTAATCACCTGTAATGTTGTAACTCGTTTACAATGTTTCCTTGTAGTTAAAGAAGTGGGAAATTCTTCCAAGGGGCTTGGGAAGGAGAAAGCTTGCAGGGCAGGGGTTGGAGGTGCACCCCCCTTAACCCAGTCTAGTCGCAAGACCAAACAGAGCGAGCTACATTAGGGTTTACCGAGACAAACTTAGAAGATTTACATTGAAAACGGTCCATTTTTCTGTTATCTTATCTAAATGCATATTTAAGTCCTAGGATGATCATGCTGATTATGGTGAAAGTTCCAACTCAATCGAGCATCGATTTGACATCTAATTGTACGAATTCTCATTTTAGGGACTAATTTGTAATTTATATTAATTAAGAGGACATTCATGAAATTGGAGTTACCAATCCATTATCAGTCATATTTCATACATCTAGGTTAAATTCTAACTTAAAATAACCATTCAAACTCATTTAATTACATAAACAAGAAACATGGACTAAATTGCAAAGAATACAAACTTCAGAAGTCATCCTAACTGAAATAACAACTGCCGTATCGGTACGACATTTCCTATATTGCAACGGGTGGAAAATACAAAGGTGTATCGGTACAGTCCTCAGGCACACCGATACGGGTATGTGTGTTAGAAAATATTGAAATCTAGTAGCTAAAGGACGTACCGCTACGGTTGCTCATGTACCAACCCCAGGCTTATTTCTTAGCTACACGTACTGATACGATCCATAGGCATATCAGTTAGCCAAGGTATTTTTACCTAGATTAAGCTGAGACAGGTCCCCGCTTACCGATCCTTGAGGACCCGTACCGGTAGGGACAGACCTGTAATGACCTCTACGTCCAACATATGACAATTTGGCTCAATCTAACACACCCCAATCAATATCTAAACATCATGTAACTTCACAACCATCGATTCTTCAAACATAGCTGCATGGTAGAAGATCAAATGCAACATCTCAAGTCGTAATATAACTCCTATAGGTATTATTTCTTCCCAAGCATGCATAATGTTTCCCAACCCATCAAAACTAAACAATAAACACCATACAAGTCCAAAACATCAAACCAAACTTGCACAAATAGGGAGTACCCAAAATAAACCTCCCAATTACAACTTGGTCACAATGCCTCTTATTACTAATTAGCATTTATAAAACCGTACTTTGAATTTGTCTCGACCCTTGGATCTCATCTTGCACACTTGTTATCCGAAAAGGCTTATTTCTCTACATTGATGAGAAAATAGAGCGTAAGCTATAAGCTTAGTGAGGGAACCGAAGAAACACTCATCAATGCAATTAAAATCATTTTAATTCAAACCAAGTGTATATGTTTCATGGCAAAATCATCTCATGCTTCTATAATCTCCTTCAAATGCACATTTAAATCATTTACAACACATTTATCATGGATTTCATCTCGACCTCAATTCAAGCTTCAAAATCCAAATTCTCTATATAGCAAGCTTAAAGAGAACCTCATGTATAAACCATATTATACAAACATAATCCATTTCTCATGATACATTATTTAGTATATTGGCTTTGAAGTGACTCAAAACAAGTACCAATGCATTTACAAAAACACATCGGATACATGGATTTCCCAAGTGGTTCCTACGACCACTTCACATACATCCTCGAACTAGAGCAATGGAACATTTAACCACCTCAACAGTTCAAACCGAAGCAACAGAATCAGTGGTTTTGATGTATAAATCCACTAGCGGGAGAACACGGAACATTTACCCACCTCGACCGCTGTGGTTCTTATGGTAGAGTCAACGGAACATTTACCCACCTCAACACACATGAGGCGACTTATTATAGTTCAATTTAAACCGTATGGCTAGCTAACTATATCTGATAGCATTTTAATCTCAGCCACTTGCCAATATACTTAATAAATCAACATTACCTCACTGTTTTACATATGCATCAAATCAAATCAATTTCCAATACATTAAATCATGTATTCTAGCATCCTCAAAATTTATTTCATAAACCATTTGCAGTAAGAAATAGCCAACATATATGATCATTTTCAATCTCTTTCATTTTAAAACATGCATATAACAATGAGTAATCAAAACCATAAACATGTGCATGAGATTGTATTTTGCAAAACAAAAAATGAGAGAGAGAGCTCAACCAATACTTACTTCCGAGCTTACAAAAGTGTTTCAAACTTATTCTAAACTCCCAAAACTTCTTTCAAACCTTTTAATAGAAGTAAAACACATTTTCACTCACCGACAACCAAACACTCCACTTGGCGATACGTGATCAAGCTTTCAAAGCTTTCGCGACCTCTTCAAAAGCTAATGGATTCGATTCCCCTACTTTACCCAAACAAAAATAGAGGATTAATGCACTTCCATGCATCTCTAATCCCCATCAAACAACAAACACAACTTCGCCTTCCTTAAATCCCTCAAACGCCTATCTCAAATAACCAAAAACAACACCAAACTTCATCTAAACAAAGCCGAGCCAAAACCTATTGATTTTAACATCTTAACAACATCAATTAACATCCTAAAAACGTCCTTGTGCCTACAGCAACACCACAACACCAAAATCACATCAAAAACCAACTCTAAACAACCTAAAAAATTAGCAATTTACATAGTTTCGGGATTCCTTTAATTAATCTATTCTTTAACATTAAAACACATCTTAAAAGATATCTAAATCCATTAGATTCATTACAAAACAATATACATCCAATCTTTTCATCAAAACTCAATTTAATCCATAAAACCTTGATGAAATCATAAATACATAACAAAAATCAGTAGCAAATGATCAAGAACTTGGGAGTTTCATTAAAGAACCTTTAATTAAAGGAGAGAAACAAAAATACCCCTCGACTGCCGCAGTTCCCATGGTGGAGAAAATGGCACAATTAACCCCTCGAAACATATGAGGTTACTTATTATAGTGTACTTTAAACCCTATGGCATGCCAACTATATTTGATAACATTTATTTCATTATCACTTAGCCAATATATTCCACTTTAAACATGATACCACACTATTTTTCATATGCATCATTCAAACCAATTTCCAATGCAATAAAACATACATTTACATATCATTGAAATCATTTTCACAAATCATTTGTCATACTCAAATATCATCAATATAAGATCATTTGCATCATATTCCATTTCCCAAGACATGTATAAAATAGTAGGTATCAAAACATAAACATAGGCATGAGAAAATCAACTTTGCCAAATCGAATTGAGAGCAAAATCGTCTAATACTTACTTCCAAGCTTAGATAACCGTTTCAAGATTAATGTAAACTCCCAAAATCACTTTCATACCTTTACAAAGTTGTAAATCACGTCCACTCACCGACAACACAAGCTCCACTTGCTGATGCGAAATCAAGCTTTCGAAGCCTCTGAAACTTCTTCAATTGCTAAGGGATATGTCTCTCCTGTTTTACCCACACAAAAACATAGGATTAATGCATTACTATGCATCTGTAATCCCAGAAACATCTATTCTCAACTTGGCCACACTAAATGCCATCAAACACCTTCCAAGAACAACCAAAAACATCACTAAACTCAACCTAAACGAAGCCCAACCATGAATCAACGATTTCAACAACATCAATTAACATCTAAAAACACTAATAATACCACCTTATATCTCCAGAAACCTTTTAACACCAAGAACACTTCAAAATCCAACTATTTATAACCTAGAAAATTAGCAATTCAATTAGTTTCGGGATTCTTTCAATAATCTCTTCTCATAACATTAAAGCATATCTTACATGTGATCTATATCAATTATAATCAACACAGATCAGATCTATTATCAAGATCTACCAAATTTCTTATTAAAACTCAATTAAACCTTTAAATCTTGATTTATTCATTAATACACAACAAAAATCAATTGTAAAGGATTAAGAACTTGGGAATTTTAGTAAAGAACCTTTGATTAGAGGAGAGAAATGAAAATCACCTATAATTTTTGACTTCTCCCTTAATTGACATTATTTGAATGAAATCTACAAGAAAATAAATAGGATTTGATGTAGGAATCAAAGGAATCAATTAAGAAATCAAAAAGAGATGATTCTTGATTATTTTAAAGTGAAATTGGTATTTTGGCTACTGGGAAAATTGAGAGCAAAAGTTGTTACGTGAGAAAAGTAAATCACCTTTTAAAATCCTTTTTAACTAAACTATTTTATTTTTTTATTAAATAAACATTTTAAAACCATTTAAAATAGCCTAAATTAAGGGAAAAGTCTGATTAAAAATATTGGTAAATTATCTCTTTAAAGATTCTAAGTTTTGACCCTTTTATAATTTAGTCACCAAAACAATTTTGAAAACTTTACATTTTCTTCACCATACCAAAATGTCATTTAATTCTAACTTATTTCATTAAATTGAGTTATCCAAAACCCTCAATATATTAAATAAACATTTTCCAATATTTTCCATATTTTATTTCACGTTAAAAATATTTATCACAATTTAATTTCCCAAAACTAGATCGAACCGACTAATCTGGTTCACCCGAACCGTCTAATATATCTAGCTAACTTCTAGGCCCAAATTCAGGGTGTTACAACTCTCCACCTCTTAAGAAATTTCATCCTCAAAATTTACCTGATAGAAAAAGATGAGGAAATTGCTTTTTCATGTCCTCCTTCCTTTCCCACGTGGCCTCATCAATACCTCGATGTCGCCACAACACCTTTACCAGCTCAACGGCCTTTCCACAAAGAACCTTACTACTAGAATCCAAGATCTTCTCTGGTTCCAACTCATAGGTCAAATCCGGATTCAGCTCAATCTCTTCAATAGGCATCACATGCGATGGGTCTGATCTGTATCTCTGGAGCATCGATACATGAAAAACATCATGCATCTTTGCTAAATTTGTGGGTAACCTTAGCCTATAAGCTATTGGACCAAAACGCTCTAATGCCTCATAAGGAATAATGAACCTCGGACTCAACTTCCCCTATCGTCCAAACCTCATCACCTTCTTTAAAGGCAAAACTTTTAAAAACACCTTATCACCCACCGCAAACTCAATCTCCCTACGCTTTAAATCAGCATACGATTTCTGCCTATCCGAAGCCATCCTCAACCTATCACAGATAAGCTTCACCTTCTCATTAGGTGGAGAAAAATACTTCTCACCCGCCTCAACCCAACAAAGAGTCGTATGGCACTTCCTACCATACAAAGCTTCACAAGGAGCCATTTGAATACTCACTTGATAACTATCGTTATAAGCAAACTCCACCAACGATAGTTGCTTCTCCCATGATCCTTGAAAATCAATGATTCAACACTGCAACATATCCTCCAACACTTGGATAACACGTTCAGACTAACCATCCGACTGAGGATGATACAAAGTACTAAAATTCAACTGTGTACCCAAGGCTCTATGTAAACACTCCCAAAACCTTGATGTAAAATGTAGATCCCTATCTGACATGATAGATTTAGGTACTCTATGCAACCTCATAATCTCATCAATATACAAATCCGCTAACTTATCCAATGTATACGTCGTATGAACTACCAAAAAATATGCACACTTCATAAACTGATCCATAATTACCCAAACAAAATTCTTTTTTGATGGCATCAACGGCTACCCGATCACAAAATCTATGGTAATTCTCTCCCACTTCTATTCTAGAATCCTCAATGGCTGCAACAACCCGGAAGGAAACTAATGCTCAGCTATAACACGCTAACATGCCATACATCGAGCAACAAACTTCGCTACATCCTTCTTCAGACCTACAGAATAATAATCCTTCTTCAAATCTTAGTACATCTTCATACTACCCAGATGCATAGCAAAAGGACTAGAATGCGCCTCTGTCAAAATAGTGCGCCTCAAATCAACATTTTCCAACACAACTATTCTACTCTTAAAACACAAAACACCATCATTATTAAAACCAAAATCCGTCTGATGACTATCCAAAATATCCTTAACTTGTGGTACCAATGAATCATCATATGGTTGTTTCTTCTTAATCAACTGTTGTAATACCCCCTAAAACCGGGCTAGGAGTTCTACATGGTAAACCATGTTTTGAGAAGTTACAATTGAATTTCTAAAGATTCAATTTGAGTCAATTGAATAAATAAGTCAATGGAATTGGGAATGAAATAGCTAATTAAGCTAAAAAAATCAATTATCAAATGAATAAAGTAATTATATTTCAAGGAGCATGAAGGAGCATATATGAATATTAAGAGGTTAATTAGTATGTGACTTGAGTTATTAAGGATTGAATTGTAAGATGTGAGAAATGAATGATTGGAGATGTAATTAGTTTTGAAGGATCAAACTGCAAGAAGCTTAAAGTTGAGAGCATAGGATCAAATTGAAACAAAAATAAAATAATGTTTTTGCATGTGTAATTATACCACTAATGGTTACTGGAACACATGTGGCAAAGCCATGTTACACATGGCTAAGGAGGGAATTGATGGCTGGCCAAGTTGGGAGAGAAGGAGAACCATTTTTCTCCTAAGCAATTGTGTTCATCTTTGGTTATTCTTGCTTGGTCGATTGCTATCTTGAAGAAGGAAGGGAGTTTTTGAGATGAATTCTTGTAGAGCATAAGGATTTTGGTGAGAAATAAAGGAAGAAAGGTGAGCTAGAATTCTTGTAGAGCATAAAGATTGCTATCTTGAGTTGGAATCAAATTTGAAGTTTTGGAGCTGGAAAAGCAAGGGAGACTCAGCAAGGTGAGCTGATTTTGAATGCAAATGGTGTTTCCACGATTTTCATAATGGGCTAATGTTGTTTAAAGTATGAACTCTTGTTGTTAATTATGAGAAATTAAGTTAGATGATTCTGGAAATCTAAGTTTATGAAGGTATTTGTATGGATCCTACAAGTATTTGAGGTCACATGTTGTTTTGAAGTACTTAGAATCATTGAAACAATAGTCAAATACAATTTGCCCAGAAAAGTTTTGTTCTAGCAGCAAGTTTAGAAATTCATAGAAAATTGAATACTTTGAGTTTTTGGATAAATTTTATGCGTATAGAATCATGTGTGAGTCTAGTTTAATCATGCGTAGAAATTCATAGAAAATTGAATACTTTGGAACTTCCAAAAATTCTCCTAATTGTTATAGAACTTGTTAAATTGAGAGGCTTCTTCCGTTAAAGCCGTGGTTAAATCTAGTTTGTAAGGATGTAAAGAGCTTTAAATTCCAGTGTATATTTTGTTCTGGAGAAACAGTTCTTTAATGATAGCTCAAGTTGCTAAAAATTAGAAATAAGGACTTATATTGAAAATAACTAGCATATGTATAGCTAATGCTTTAATGAAAACATTGGTTAAGTTTATTGAGTTAAATGTGATGAGGAACATGTATATTAATGGAGGTATTTTGATTATTTGAGCTAAAGATTGGAAGGAGAAGCTAGAAGTAAGGTCAAAGGAAAAGGAAAGCTTGGATGTGTTAGTGGCTCAGGATATTCTGTAACTTCGAGATATAAGGTTAGTGTAGTTTTAATGTCTCGGGATAGATTAAAACTACCCAGGGCATTTATGTTTTCTTTGTTTAATTTTGCTTACACATTAGGCTAAATTTGCCCGTACGAATAAGCTTGGATGCCAAGGTAAGGACAAAAATTAAAAGCTATATGTACTTGAATATGTTTGATAAGCTATGAAAACTATATGTACTTGAATATATTTAATATGCTATGAAAGCTATAAGTACTTGAATATGTTTGAGATGCTACGAAAGCTATGTGTGATTCAGTATGTTTGAGATGTTATGAAATGCATGCTAGTTTCAAAAGCTATATCTGATTGAATTTGTTCAAGAAGCTATTAAATGCATACTATGTTCGAAAGTCACATGTAATCAAACTTGTGGATATATATGAATCAAGCCTTGACCATTTGATGATAAGAATGTGATTGTACGAATGTGAGGCTATGCCCATTTCTGATACGAATAAGACATGTAAATTGATTATCTGATTAAGGAGCTAAGCTCAATTCTGATTTTGTTATGATAAGATTTAATTGGAAAGCCTTGGTTTCGAGTCAGTCATAGGAATAGTTGGCACACCATAGAGTCTACTGAGCTCGTGTTTAGGGTGGACTACGGTCTTTATTTGGCGACAGTAGGAGGGAAGTGTTGTGGTCACTTGGCAACAATAGGAGGGATTGACCGGTACTATGAGTACCTTTCTATTGGCAACAGTTGGTTGGGAATTCGAGTACCTAGGATGATGCTTGATTTCAAGGCTATGATAAGACTTCTTAATGAAACGAACTAATGAATTAAAGTGATAACTTATGAGACAAATAACACATGTTTGCAATATATTATGTATGATAGCTTATTTGATAAGTAAATCATGTTTATAATATGCTATGCTTGATAAGTTACAAGAATAGTAAGATGTATATGAGATACTATGATGGATAAAAATGTGTATACAAGTGTTATGGACTGCTTTGCTTAGTTAAGAACATTAATGGACTATTTTCAAGATGTATGCGAAAATTTATATGATTAAGGACTGTTTTTCTATGTAAATAAATGAATTCGGGGACTGTTTTGATGCATGTACATATGTTTGCAAGCATAATGGATTGATTAGGCATGGATATGAACATTTGTGGACTATTTTGATGCATGTAAATATGTTTGCAAGCATAATGGATTGATTAGGCATGGATATGAACATTTGTGGACTATTTTGATGCATGTAAATATGTATATAAGAATTAAGGACTATTTAGCATATGTGAGAACAAATATTGGACTGTTTTGGATAGAAATAAATATTTTTGGACTATTTTGCAATATATAAATATGTATACATGTCTATTGGACTATTTTGGGTAGAAATGAATGTGTTTGGACTGTTTTGCAATATATAAATGTGTATACATGTCTATTGGACTGTTTTGGGTAGAAATAAATATGTTTGGACTGTTTTGCAATATATAAATTTGTATACATGTTTATTGGACTGTTTTGGATAGAAATAAATATATTTGGACTGTTTTGCAATGTGTGAATGTGTATACATGTCTACTGGATTGTTTTGGATAGAAATAAATATGTTTGGATTGTTTTGCAATGTATAAATCTGTATACCTGTCCATGGGACTTTTTGATTAAATTCAAGCATGCTTTGGATAGTTTTGATTGTGTAATTGTATACATATGATTAGTGGACTATTTTGATTAAATTCAAGCATACCTTGGACAATTTTGATTGTATAATTGTATACGTATGATTAGTGGACTATTTTGATTAAATTCAAGTATGCCTTGGACTATTTTGATTGTATAATTGTATATATATGATTAGTGGACTGTTTTGGTTAAATTCAAGCATGTCTTGGAGTTTTTTGAACATATGAGTATCGCATGAATATGACATGATATGTTATTATCTTGTGCCAAGTAACTTTCATGCTAGTATTCTAGTCTGATAACTTGTGAGATAAGTATCAATGTTTACAAAATGCTATGTTTGATAATTTATGTGAAAAGTAACCATAATCTGGATATGTTTCATGTGAATAATCAAGTACACTTGGATATTCTTTATTTGAACATTATGTGTGTTTATGTTCATGCTTGAATCGAATATCATGTATAGCAATAAGTAATAGTGTGTTTGTCTTTTCCTAATATGACCAACCTCTTGTCCAAGCTTAGTATGTGAAAGGAAAGATTATTATTTCAGTCTAATAGTCTCTCTAAGCTACTTCACTAAGCCTATGCTTACTCTATCCTTTTAATGCATTACATGATGAACTTGCTTATAAGTACTTTCTGGGCTCTGACGAGATCACAAGCGTTGAGGTGTATGTTCACACTCTCCTTAAGAACTCCTAGATGGTGACACATAGTTGATAAGAGTGCATTGTGCATAATAGCTTACTGTTTGATTTTATATGTTTATAGGCTTTATTATTATTCAGAGCGTTGTAATGGGCCTTTAATTATTTCACAATTGCTATTATGTGAGTTATAATAGTTAGTTTGATGGTATGGTTGTTTAAGTATAGATAAGTGCCTTAAGTTGGTAGACTACCTTGATGTCATGCATATAAGTAGGTTGATATATATCTCTATCTATTAACATGTGTTAACCCTAAAATGGTAATGTATCTCGTATGATGAGATGGATGGTTAAAATAATTAATTGGTAAGTATGTCAACGATTTCGTGTAAGGTTTTGGCTATGTGAAAGTTATATGTAACTGAATATGATTAGTTTAAGAGTTGAAATAACTTTGATCTTAGTATTTTGAGTGGAACTATCACTTTTTTTTTAAATGGTTTATAATACTCATGATTGCTTGTTGGATAAGCTATGTTACACTTGATGTTGGAATACTTGTTATCATGGTTATATGTTTGATTGTGATATGTGTTGCTTAGTTAGTAATCTTGGATAATAAGTTTGAGTCTTAAATAATACAACATGTAAGCTTAAAGATCATTAATCAATGGATGATTGTTAACTTGAACGATCTTGATCATAGATCGATGTGTCTTAAATTGAATAGAGATATGTAAGTTTATAATTGAGTTAAGATGGATAATGTGTATGTATAAAAAAGGTATCTTATGTGTTAGTATGAACAGTATAATAACTTTGTGATTTGAAGAACATAGAAGATAGAGGCATACTAAGAACTTGTGATTGGTGTGTACAGTTTATGGTATGAAAATACATGTTGAATATGACTGAAAGATTAAGTTAGATCTTTGAAATTTAAATTTTTTAAATTACTCCAATTTTTCGAAGGCATGTTCACTTGATTGTACTAATTTGATCAAGACTCTTTGTATGTTTGATTGATAACACATCCTAATCTAGTTTATTTCGTAGACCGGGTAGGGGGTGTTACAATTTTGGTATTAGAGCTTAGGTACTTGAAATCATAGTACAAGTCAATCCTTCCTATGTCGCCAAGTGACCACAACACTTCTCTCCTACTGTCGCCAAATAAGGACCGTAGCCCAGGAACGTAGTCTACCCTAAACACGAGCTCAATGGACTCTATGGCATGCCAACTATACCTATGACTGACTCGAAGCCAAGGCTTTTCAATTTGATCCTATGCTCTCAACTTTAAGCTTCTTGCATTTTGATCCTCCAAACTAATTACATCTCCAATCTTTCCTTTCTCACATCTTATAATTCAATCCTTAATAATTCAAGTCACATACTAATTAACCTCTTAAGATTCATATATGCTCTTTCATGCTCCTTGAAATATAATTACTGATTAAGACATGTAAATTGATTATCTAATTAAGGAGCTAAGCTCAATTCTGATTCTGATATGATAAGATTTAATTGAAAAGCCTTGGTTTCGAGTCAGTCATAGGTATAGTTGGCATGCCATAGAGTCCATTGAGCTCGTGTTTAGGGTAGACTACGTTTCTGGGCTACGGTCCTTATTTGGCGACAGTAGGAGAGAAGTGTTGTGGTCACTTGGCGACCTAGGCTGATGCTTGATTTCAAGGCTATGATAAGACTTCTTAATGAAACCAACTAATGAATTAAAGTGATAACTTATGAGACAAGTAACACATGTTTGCAATATATTATGTATGATAGCTTATTTGATAAGTAAATCATGCTTATAATATGCTATGATTGATAAGTTACATGAATAGTAAGATGTATATGAGATACTATGATGGATAAAATGTGTATACATGTGTTATGGAATGCTTTGCTTAGTTAAGACCATTAATGGACTATTTTAAAGATGTATGCAGAAATTTATATGATTAAGGATTGTTCTGTATGTAAATAAATGAATTTGGGGACTGTTTTGATGCATGTAAATATGTATGCAAGCATAATGGATTGCTTAGGCATGGATATGAACATTTGTGGGCTGTTTTGATGCATGTAAATATGTATATAACAATTAAGGACTGTTTTGCATATGTGAGAACAAATATTGGACTGTTTTGGATAGAAATAAATATTTTTGGACTGTTTTGCAATATATAAATATGTATACATGTCTATTTGACTGTTTTGGATAGAAATAAATATGTTTGGATAGTTTTGCAATGTATAAATGTGCATACAAGTCTATTGGACTGTTTTGGATAGAAATAAATATGTTTGGACTGTTTTGCAACATATAAATATGTATACATGTCTATTGGACTGTTTTGGATAGAAATGAATGTGTTTGGACTGTTTTGGATAGAAATACATATGTTTGGACTGTTTTGCAATATAAAAATGTGTATACATGTGTATTGGACTGTTTTGGATAGAAATAAATATTTTTGGACTGTTTTGCAATATATAAATGTCTATAGAGGTCTATTGGAATGTTTTGGACAGAAATAAATATGTTTGGACTGTTTTGCAACATATAAATATGTATACATGTCGATTGGACTGTTTTGGGTAGAAATGAATGTGTTTGGACGATTTTGCAACATATAAATATGTATACATGTCTATTGGACTGTTTTGGATAAAAATGAATGTGTTTGAACTGTTTTGGATATAAATAAATATGTTTGGACTGTTTTGCAATATAAAAATGTGTATACATGTGTATTGGACTGTTTTGGATAGAAATAAATATTTTTGGACTGTTTTGCAATATATAAATGTCTATACAAGTCTATTGGACTGTTTTGGATAGAAATAAATATGTTTGGACTGTTTTGAAACATGTAAATATGTATACATGTCGATTGGACTGTTTTGGGTAGAAATGAATGTGTTTGGACCGGTTTGCAATATATAAATGTGTATACATGTCTATGGGACTGTTTTGGATAAAAATAAATATTTCTGGACTATTTTGGAATGTATAAATATGTATACATGTCTACTGGACTGTTTTGGATAGAAATAAATATGTTTGGACTATTTTGCAATGTATAAATGTGTATACCTATCCATGGGACTGTTTTGATTAAATTCAAGCATGCTTTGGATAGTTTTGATTGTATAATTGTATACATATGATTAGTGGACTATTTTGATTAAATTCAAGCATGCTTTGGACAATTTTGATTGTATAATTGTATACATATGATTAGTGGACTATTTAAGCTATCGGTCCAAACACATAATATTCTTCATGTGAATAATCAAGTACACTTGAATCGGATATCATGTCCAAGCTTAGTATGTGAAAGGAAAGATTATTATTTCATTCTAATAGTCTCTTTAAGCTACCTCACTAAGCCTATGCTTACTCTATCCTTTCAATGCATTTCAAGATGAACTTGCGTAAGTACTTTCTGGGCTCTCACGAGATCACAAGCGTTGAGGTGTATGTTCGCACTCTCCTTAAGAACTCCTAGATGGCGGCACATAGTTGATAAGAATGCATTGTGCATAATAGCTTCCTGCTTGATTTTATATGTTTATAAGCTTTATAATTATTCAGAGCGTTGTAATGGGGCTTTAATTATTTCATAATTGCTTGTTATGTGAGTTATAATAGTTAGTTTGATGGTATGGTTGTTTAAGTATCGATAAGTGCCTTAAGTTGGTAGACTACCTTGATGTCATGCATGTAAGTAGGTTGCTATATATCTATCTATTAACATGTGTTAACCCTAAAATGGTAATGTATCTCGTATGATGAGATGGATGGTTAAAATAATTAATTGGTAAGTATGTCAACGATTTCGTGTAAGGTTTTGGCTATGTGAAAGTTATATGTAACTAAATATGATTGGTTTAAGATTTGAAATAACTTTGATCTGAGTATTGTGAGTGTAACTATCACTTTGTTTTAAATGGTCTATAATACTCATGATTGCTTGTTGGATAAGCTATGTTAGACTTGATGTTCGAATACTTGTTATCATGGTTATATGTTTGATTGTGATATGTGATGCTTAGTTAGTAATCTTGGATAATAAGTTTGAGTCTTAAATCATACAACTTGCAAGCTTAAAGATCATTAACCAATGGTTGATTGTTAACTTGAACGATCTTGATCATAGATCGATATGTCTTAAATTGAATTGAGATATGTAAGTTTATAATTGAGTTAAGATGGATAATGTGTATGTATAAAAATGGAATCATATGTGTTAGTAGGAACAATAAAATAACTTTGTGATTTGAAGAACATAGAAGATAGAGGCATACTAAGAGCTTGTGATTGGTGTGTACAGTTTATGGTATGAAAATACATGTTTGTGTATGATTGGAAGATTAAGTTAGATCTTTGAAATTTAAAAAGTTTTAAATTACTCTAATTTTACGAAGGCATGTTCACTTCATTGTACTAATTTGATCAAGACTCTTTGTATGTTTGATTGGTAACACATCCTAAGCCGGTTTATTTCGTAGACCGAGTAGGGGGTGTTACAGCTCTAACAATGATGGTTTTACTTGCAACTTAGCCAATAATCCACCTTCTTTGTAACATCCACTGCCCAGTTTGGAAGAAAACTGGAATCAGAGGTGTTACCAGAAACAACTCACAGAACAAGGAAATGAATATAGAAATCGTAAGTTCCAAAATAGCAGGCTTACAAAAAAATATTTTCCATAATAACATTCAAGTCATACCATAGCATACTTATCATTATCTGATGGTGAGTTCTAAATCATACGTGCATAGATTCAAAGTGCTTATAATTAAGTTATCGTTTTATTTATACAATATTAAAAGATTATAAAAACATTTAGTCCTTCTTCGGTTGTAATTCAAAACATGCATGCTTACTTAACAATGTTACATTTTAATTGAAAGGTTTTAGAAGATGTCTATTGACATACGATTTATGCCATATAACTTTAATCAAAAGTTTCTTAGGATATCTCACTTCAAACGTAGTTTTCTATAGTTCTTATGATTTGTCTACAAGATAATTAATTCGAATTGTTAATTCCAAAACAAGCCTACTTACAATTTTTACTCCATAACATACATACAAATAAATACCTCTTGGCAAAGTTATTATAGATAACTTAACAAGCATAGACATTCATCCAAAACATTCTTATACTTAGCATAGCAAGATATATATAAGCAATTCATACAAATGACAACCAAGTCACACCCATAATCACGATTTACATACCAAAGAAATCACATGAAAAATGTTAGTTTCTCAAAATTACTAAGATGCTTATACTAATTCCATATGCCACCAATCTAGGAGTTTCAAGGGAAGAATAATTATTACACAAAGACTTTATTAAGTGACTTGCAACCTCCAACCACGATCGAGCTATGAAAACTGATGTAATATTGAAAATGAATGCATTAGGCTTATATAGCCTAAGTGAGGTAGTAACTTAAAATAACAAAGCACAATGCCAAAGACATTAAATGAAAAATCCAAAGAATACAAGCATGAGTTAACAATAGGTGTTTATGACTTAGTCTTAGCATATACGAGGCTTTGTCTTATGGGAGCTTTATCGGAGTTCACATTCTTTCATATCTTATTCGAAAATCATTTAGCGTTTTTAACTGAGTTCTTTCAGATTTCTTTTCAAACTTATCAGAATCCATATCTAAACTTATCAGAGTTTTTAACAAGGCTTATTAAGTTCTTATCGTGGTTTTACATTGAAATTCATATTAGACCTTATCGAAGTTCTTTTCAAAGTTTATCAGAGTTATTATAGAGTTTATATCATTTAGAATATTTTCCTTGGATCACATTTGGACATAGGTATCACTGGTCTAAGTTTCACTTAGCACAAAGCAATGGCTAGTGTTATAGCATATCATACCTAGCTTCTTTTCACTATCCAGCCAACTATCATCAATCTCCTTACCATCCCCCCCCCGTTACCTCCTATTGTCGCCATTATATAACATATATGGGTCGTCACCCCTAAGCCGTAGCCCGTGGACCGTAGTCCCAATTATACCATTGTACCAAGCCAAAGTGTTAAAGGACTTCCATTGTTCAAGTAAATTATACATCTTATACTTTGTTGTTAGGATGGCTATCTTATCACATAAAGTGAGCTTGCTTATTTATTTTCTTAGTACTTTATGGCACATGTCAGCTATTAGCTCAGGAGTACTTAAGAATTCAAGGGTTTATAGCATTAGGAACTTACTTTGTTTTAAAGGGTTTCATAGCATCTAAGAATCATATCTCTTATTAGGTATCTTATGTCAAAATTTCAGAGTTTAATACATTCTACATAACAAGGCATAAATGCATATGTAATGCAAGCATATCTAAATAACTTATCAAAGATGTCATAACATGAACGTAACCTCCCCATATCTCTATGCGAGCCATATGCAGAAATGATCTTACACATCCTTACTTTACAGTATACAAAACAAACACAAAGCAACAAATATCACAATGACACCGTGTCATTCAAGACAAGTGTAACTACACTCACCTGATATCCTGAGGTTACGAGATACCTGAACCACAATCACATCTTGTTCTTATTTGATTCCCAACTTAGTCCTCATTTATCATTTCTTCCATATAAAGTATTTACCTCAAAACAAAATAATTTATTAGCATTAATCTTATTCAAACTTGTACCACTAATTTTCAAAGCACACATACAACACTATTTTTCCTCAATTGATCTCATAACATTTCAAGTATTCAAAGCAAGCTTATAAGCTCTAATTAAAGCATGACTTTTAAGCAAATCAAAGCAAAGTCTTTAAGAATTCATTCCCTCAAAAGTCTTTATTATTCTATTATCTTCAAAACTTCATGTTTTAAGTTTTAAAACATAGATCATATTCACATAATCACTTCTAGTTCATAGCATTAAGGCAAAAGTTCATAACATGTTCATCATCTAAATTTCTAGAATTCAATGTTGTCAGCAAAACTAATTTATCAAACAGTTTAAGTTTTTAGACATCATTTTCTAGCATACATTACATTACTACATTTCAAATTTCATAAAATAGATTTTCACATACATAACCGTACTACACTGTATTTTACAATCTCCAGCAGCTGCACCCATATAAACTGCATTCATACATACACCATTCTACATTCTTAAACATTATTCTGCATTCAACTACACAATATATTGAACTGATATGCAATTAAGCTAGCTGTACAAATTTTTTATGAATCCGTTATACATTTAATTAACTGCACACATAGTTCATTTATTACAACCCACCACCATCTTTCAATTACACAAAACTGCACTGTTTAGACTGAGTAAAACTACATTCATAGCGTGCATACATCACAATTTCATTGGTTCACAAGCTTATTTCATTGATACATTAGTAAATTTCTACTATCTATTTAACAAATACATCTCTAAACAAAAAAAAAGTTTCGTAAATGGAACATTCCTTATCCAAAACAATTACCACAATTTAAGCTATAGAGTTAAATTCTAAAGCATGATCATATTCAATCTAAAAGAAATTATCATAAGCATTCGGTTTTCCTTAGCTTAATCTCTTTCATGTGTTTTATTAACTTTAAATCATTAATTACACATCATCAAACTGGTTATACAAAGGTTAATCCAAACTTTATTTTCCAATATCATAAAATTGCACACAAATGGCATACACTGCAGTATACAATTCTGCATTTTCCCTTTTTACTACTGCATTATTCTTAAAGAAATATTTCTATAAAATGTTTTATTACTCGAAATTTGATTCTGTTTGTTTTAAATGAAACTATACTAAATAACATTTTAAACCATATAAATTATAGCCTTAATTCTACTTATACAATTTATAGTGAATTTCTAAAGTCACTGTTAAAGCCGGTTTAGGGGCAAACTGCTACCTTGTTTTCATGACCTTTACTCACTCAAAAATTCATATCTTTTGATATACAGATTAGAATCGATTACGGTTTTTTAAACGAAATTAGAAATACATAAGATTCTATACATATGTGTTTTATTCTGTAATTGGACCTTTGGAATTTCTTGTGAATTTTTGAACTCACTGACATTGTACTATTTTTGGGCAGATTTCACTAAATCAACACCAAGGCCACAAAATGCTTAACATTATCACTTCTACTCAATCACAAGTTTTCAGATAAATCAAATTCCAATATATTAAATAGTTTTCAATTCCAAATTAACTCTTAATTCTATCTCAATTCTTTATTTAACAATAAACTCTAGCCAAAATCCAACGAGTCCCAATTTTAAATTCATGAATAGCTACATTCAATCAAACTTCCACCCCTAGTTTCAAATTGAATGGAAATCATTAAAGGTTCTCTAAGCAAATTTCATGTCTAAATTTCAAGAACAAATACTCAAGAGCAACTATTTTCCAATCTTAATAAAACTAGCACTAAAACAAAGCTTGAAAAAAATACTTACAATTTCAAAAGTTAATTCGAAGAAATGGAGAGCCAAACATAAGTAATTCAAAATTTTAAACTATGAATTCTTCAAAATTTTCCCATGGAGGTTCACGGTGGGGAGAGAGGGATGGAAGATGGTTTCATTCCCATTTTGTAACCCCTAAACCCGGCTATGCGACACACCTAAATCTAGGAGGTCACATTAGGGTCACCGGAGCGACCCACAGAAAAATAAAAAACTCTTAGAAATACATTTAAAGGTGTAAAATAACATCTCTATTAAAACTATATTAAAATTTCGTTTATACAAACTAAAATTATCCTAGTGTTGCACGTAATAAGTGCTTCGCAATTGTGCAAGTGTACACGTTGCAAGTTATAGTATAAAAGATATCGTCTCTATAGGGATTGGTGCCATTTCAAGAATCTAATCTCTTGCACTATAAGAAGTAAAAACACAAGTAGGTGATTGTAACAACTAAACTAGAAAGCAATAAAGTAAAAGAATATGTAATCAAATGAGAGAGAATAGGCCAGGTTATCGTGACTTGAGGTGTGATAGCCGATTGGATCGTCTTGGTAAAAGAGTGCAAGGGCAACTCAGTTGTCGTGGCAACTTGCACAGCGGGGTTGCCTTTGCAACTAATCGACGGTTGCCTGGGCAACCACTTGGGCGACTGGGCAGCAACTTCAACGTTCGGCGGAGCGTTCTTCAATGGTTTCTCTTATCCCTAACTCTAGCTATTTGTGCATGCCTTGATAATATATCCCTGCGTGAATCAAGGGTGAACAACAACCAATCTTGCGCTCCTCTTAGTCGTTAAAATCCTTAACTTATTCCTAAGCCAGATTAATCTTCACCATCAAGAGATTGAATAAAGACCATACTCATTCGTTTCTTGAATCTAACTCTCCCAATATTAGATAAATAGATGAAGTTACGAGATCCTCTCCCAATTCACTCGCAAACAAGAATAAAAACCAAGAATGAGTAAACCTTGAATTGAAAGTGCAAACTCTTATTACCTAAACAAAATCCAGTTGTTTCTCACAACCACAAAACACCATAACCTTAGCCAAGTAGATTTAGTTCATGGCTAGGTTCCAAAGAAACACAAGACAAAGAATTCCTAGCATAAACCTAATTAAACAAGAAAGAAAAAGATGAAGAATGGTTGAAGCCTTGTCGAAATCTCTCTTTGCTCTTGTCGAAATCTCCCTCGTCTCTTTTTCGAAATTTCTCTCCTCTCTCCTTCTACAGTTGATGGCTTGGTCCTCAATTTATAGGGCTAGGTCAAAGTATTTTTTTGAGGAGGAAGTTAAGTTGGAATTAAATATCTTTAAAGAATATAATTCTTTATTATATTTAAATTCCTTTCCGAACTTCTCCTATCTTTTTGGGATTTAATTTCTCTTTAACCTCTTTATGGAAATCAAACTCCTTTGGGATTTAACTTTGCTCCACGTCATCTTGGGCTTGTCTAGTCATCAATTTCGACTACCATATCATCTTATCCCTTATCAAAAATTGGTCTGGCAACTAGCTCGACATCTCCTTCATGCATTGCCCTGGCAACTAGCTCAGCATGTCCTTCATGGATTGCCCTGGCAACTGGTTCCAGCCTTGCTTTGGCAAGTGATTCTGCACACACACACAAAAACACACCAAAGCATTACCTTTTTCAACAAAATTAAGCAAAATATGAAATCAAGCTTGTCCACCAAGGAAACAATGCAAACATGCATGAATGGCTAATAATGCAACTAATATGAGCCTAAGACTAGCAATAATATGAATAAAAAGGGTGAATAAAATAGTACTTTTAGACACTTAACACACCCCCAAACTCGAACTATTCTTTGTCCTCAAGCAAAGCAAACTAATAATTACCCGCCAAGACTTCAATTTTCACAAACTTAGCTTCGAACTTGATTTCAATTCTCAGAACCGTGGCACAAAGTATGATTGGCTTTTCATTTTTTTCAGAAAACTTAGGAGTTACTCAGAATCAAACTATAATGCTTGTGAGTGTGTGAGGAGTTGTGTGCAAGTTGATTTTTCAGATTTTATGCAAACAAAAGGTTTTTAAATTACGTCATTGGGTTCTTTTAACATGTTTTAACTAGAGCCGGTTTCAGACACTTCTAGTGTTTTATTTTTTAGTTTTATTAAGTTAAATTAATTTATTCGACTAGAGCCAGTTTCAGGCACCTCTAGCTATCAATTTTTAGCACATACTAGAGACAATTTCGGGCACCTCTAGCAATCAATTTTTAGCACATACTAGAGCCAATTTCGGGCACCTCTAGCATTCATCCAATTTTTATTCTAATCCCCCAACTTTTTAACTATCAACCTAAGTTCGCTAGAATTCCTTAAATCAATCAAGCCACACAGTGTTTCATCAAGTTTAGCATCATAGTACGATTCTAAGTGTTTCCACATTTATCCTAGAATAAAAAGTTCTATCAATTAAGTACATTGGCAAAGTCATCATCGGATATTCACCAAATCTAGGCAATTCTTGTTCCAACTAAAGGCGTGGCAAGCAATTTATGTATCCTAAATGCAATACTTAAGATGAATGCTACTAAACATGGTAACTAACTAATAACAATCCCCCCCAAACTTGAGTGAGGCATTGTCCTCAATGCATGTAACAAAGAAAAATAAAGATAAAAAAACAAAAATAATAAAGAAAAGTAAAATGCACACGAGGACTAACTCCGAGAGTTTGTCGTCATGGATGATTAGTTTCCTTCTGGTCGGTGTCTTGATTATTTTGCTTGAACGTGGTGGTTGCTTCCTTGTTGCCGGTGGTGGAATCGATCCTCGTACGGGGTTATCCTCATCATCCTCTTTATCAATGTCATTGGCTTTTAGCTTGGGCTTGGAGGATTAGATTGGTGCGGTCTTTGTTGGTGCAATGGATGACTCATCTGAATCTAAAAAGTCAGACAATGATTCAGTACGAGTTGATTCGGGCATAGGTGCTTTACCTTTGGCTTTTGCAGTGGTTGTTGGGGTGTATTTAGCTTTGGTTGCCGCAACATCTTCAGTGTTGGTTGTCGTGGCAACTGCTTGGGCACGTGCAGTGTAGGTTGCCACAACATCATCTGTTGCGGTTGCCAGGGCAACTGCTTCATTGGTTGCCGTGGCAAAGATTTTGGCAGGAAAGATGGGGAACGACACGCGGTTGTTCGGGTACTTTTCTAGGATGACTTGGGTGATGCCATTGTTGTGATCTTTCATGTACCACATGAACATTAATTGCCACTCTTCAATTTGCCTAAGGCGGTTCACCAATGGTTGTAAGAGTGCTTCAAGTTGTCTTGAGCTTGCTGGCCGAGTTGCCCGAGTATTGGTTGCTTTTGCATTAGGAGTTGCTGAGGCGACAAGAGTTGTCGCGGTAATTGATGGCATTGGGGATTTTATCGGTGCCTCTCCCATTAGCTTTCGGATTTGTGCTCGATTCCAACCGGACTTTGGTAGGGCCTTTTCATCAGTGGACTCACTTGGGACATGCATTTCCTTGCAAAGATTGGAAATTAAGCAAGGGAAGAAAAGAGAACCCTTGTCTTTTGTGCTACATAAAAAAATCTCATCACAAATAATTTTTCCAATGTTAATGATGCGATTATGCAAGATAGAATGTATGTGAGCAAAAGACAAGGTGTATCAACGGTGGTATTGTGTGTTGTTGGCATTAAAGAAGTTTTAACAAACTTATTCCATAATTTTGCCTTGGGTTTAAGCCGAAGGCGTTTTACCATGCCCTTGTATTTATTGTCGTTCCAATGAGTTCCCGATAGAGTGAGTTCTTGAAGAACCTTGTCGAGTTGCTTGGGCATGAGTTGATCAACAAAGGCTTGATGCTCGTCCTTCTCGGCGTAGAGCCCATAAAAGGTGTTGATGTTTTTGGGGCTTATGAGTATAGCCTTGTCACGAACAAAAACATAAGGATTATCCGAGTTAGGCGAGTGAGCATAGAATTCTCTTACCCATGAGATGTTACTCTGTTCCGATTGATGGCAAAAGATTTGCCACTTTTGATGTGCAATCCTTTCAAAGATGAATGGTTCAAGGCCGGAATCTTGATGAGAGTTGAAGTATTCAAAGCCTTGTTCTTCGTAAATTTTCCACCTTTCAAACTTGGAGTGAAATATTTCTTGAACCACCGGTGTAGCAAACTTCTTGTGTCTTCGTTCTTTGGAGGAACTTGGATGAACCAAAAATTCGATTTTGGATGCCATAGATGATCTTGGTTGTGAGTTTGATAGAAACAAAGAAAAGAAAGGAAAAGAAACTAAAGAGTTGCAAGGTGAAAAGTAGGAATAGGTTTCTTCGAAGTTAAGGGTGATGGGTTAAATAGAAAAGATAGGTAGTAAATATGGTGGGTGGGAGTAATTTTGAGAGAAAGAAAACAAGGGTTTAGATTGGGGGAAGGTGATGGCTAGGGGGTTTAGGGAAGGGGAAGGGTTTGGCCGGTTATGTAGGGTTTATTTAGGGTAAATTGGAGGCTTAATATAAGCCTTAGATTCAGCCCATTAATTTCCTTGTTGAAGAAGTTTCCTTTTTGAATCAAAATTCCTCTTTATCTTGAACTCTTTTCCTACAATTCAAAAACTAATAAAATAAGAATTAAAATTAAAGATAAACTAATAAAAGAAAATAAAGAAATACGTGTAAAGAAATTCTTAAACTTAAAATTTTAAAACAATTAGATAAATATGAAAGAATGATGTAGTTTTAATCTTAAAGAAAATAAATAAATCTATCCTAAAAAGAAAAATAACCATAAATAATAAATAATAAATAAAATAATTAAATAGTTCGAAAAAAAAATATCGAAAGGAGAGCATGCTCATGCATCTCCTAAGGTGACAACTTCTTTGTTACGTTCCACATGGGCACCGTTGTAGTGCTTCAATATTTGTCCGTTAACTTTGAATTCATGTTCGTCAGTGATGGACTTGATTATCACGACACCATGGGAGAATGGTTTGACAACTTCGAATGGTCCTGACCATCTTGATTTCAGTTTTCCCTGGAAAAGTTTCAGCCGAGAATTGAATAAGAGAACTAGTTGTCCTGGCATGAATTGACGCGACAATAGTTTCTTGTCATGCCATTGCTTTGTTTTCTCCTTATAGATTCGTGTATTGTTATAGGCAAATGCACGGAATTCTTCTATCTCGTTGAGGTCCAACAAACGCTGTTGTCCGGCACTTTCCCAATCCATATTCACGGTCTTGATTGCCCAATATGCCTTGTGTTCGATTTCCATCGGTAGATGGCATGTTTTGCCATAGACAAGTCGGAAGGGGGACATACCTAAGGGTGTTTTGAATGCAGTGTCATATGCCCAAAGTGTGTCATCTAGTCTTACTGACCAATCTTTCCTAGAGGGATTTACAACTTTTTTCGAGTATACCCTTCAATTCTCGGTTGGAAATTCTGCTTGCCCATTGGTTTGTGGGTGATATGGCGTGGCAATTTTGTGAGATACACCAAAGCGTTGTAACATCTTGTCAATGAGTTTGTTGTCGAAATGCTTGCCATCATCACTGATAATTGCTCTTGGCATCCCAAATCGTGTAAATATGTTTTTCTGCAAGAATCGTTGCACAGTCTTAGAATCGTTGGTGGGAACTGTAGCTGCCTCAACCCATTTAGACACGTAGTCGATGGCAAGTAGAATGTAGAGGGTTGCTGAATGAAAATGGGAAAGGTCCCATAAAATCAATCCCCCATACATCGAACAATTCCACCTCGATGATGTTTTGGAGCGGCATCTCATGTCGTCTAGAGATATTTCCCGTCCTCTGGCAACAATCACATTGCTTGTAAAACTTTTGGGCATCTTTGTACACTGTTGGCCAATACAAATCAGATTGCAAAACTTTGGCCGCGGTATGTGTTCCTCCAAAATGTCCTCCATAGGGTGAAGAATGGCATTGCCAGAGTACATTCTGCTGGTCCTCTTTAGGGACACATCGGCGTATAACCTGATTTGTACATTGTTTAAACAAAAGAGACTTGTCCCAAAAGTAATGCTTAGCATCATGGCGGAACCGCTTCTTTCCTTGGTGAGTAAGGTTATAAGGTAAAATACCAGAAACAAGGAAATTAACTAAATTGGCGTACCACGATATTGCCGAGGCATGTGTTGTCGTGGCAACTGCTTCCAAGGTTGCCAAGGCGTGCGCGTCTAGAGTTGCCGCAGCATGCGCGTCAAGCGTTTCTGAGGCATGCGCGTCAAGAGTTGCTAAGGCTTCGAGGGTTGCTGAGGCATGCACATCCATGGTTGCCGAGGCGTCAGGGATTGCCGAGGCATACGCGTCCATGGTTGACGAGGCAACTAACAGTTGCTCATTCAGGAATGCATCGCATATCTCTAAATCTGCATCCTCCTCCCTATTGCGTTTTAAGCGATATACGTGATCGGCCACTTGATTTTCTGTTCCTTCCCTATCCTTAATTTCAATATCAAACTCTTGTAAAAGTAATATCCAACGAATCAAAACGAGGTTTGGCATCCTTTTTAGAAATAGATACTTATTTGCCGAATGGTCCGTATGGACAATTACCTTTGTACCAATCAAATAGGATCAAAACTTGTCAAATGCAAAAACTACGACTAGTAACTCTTTCTCCGTTGTTGTATAAGTCACTTGAGCACTATTAAGAGCTTTACTAGCGTCGTATATCACATGAAAGGTCTTACCTGTGCGTTGGCCTAGGACTGCTCCTACCGCGAAATCACTTGCATCACACATAAGCTCAAAAGGTAGCGTCCAATCTAGTGGTACGACAATGGGTGCCGAGGCAAGCTTTTCCTTTAGGGTTTCGAATTATTGGGCGCAAGAATCATCAAAATTGAAGACTTTATCCTGTTCAAGCAAATTGCACAAGGGTTTAGTAATTTTAGAAAAATTATGAATGAACCTCCTGTAAAAACCTGCATATCCAAGAAAGCTTCGGATTCTTTTAACCGAACTTGGTGGGGGTAATCTCTCGATCACGTCCACCTTGGCTTTGTCTACTTCAATTCCCTTGGATGAAATCTTGTGGCCGAGCACTATTCCTTCATCTACCATAAAATGGCACTTCTCCCAATTAAGGACTAAATCGGTTTCTTCACATCTTGCCAACACCTTCTCTAAATTGCCTAGGCAACTGTCAAAGTCATTACCAAAAACGGAAAAATCATCCATGAAGATCTCAAGGAAGTCTTCCACCATGTCTGAAAATAGTGCCATCATGCATCTTTGGAAGGTTTCCAGGGCATTACACAATCCGAACGGCATCCTTCGGTCAAGCATTTGATCAATAAAGGGTAATGGGAAGTGATATTTACTAGTGGCTTTGTTTAGCTTTCGATAATCCATACAAACCCTCCAACCGGTCACATTCCTGGTTGGAATGAGTTCATTGTTTTCATTACTTACCACTGTTATACCTCCCTTTTTCGGTACACATTGTACCGGACTTACCCATGTACTATTAGAGATAGGGTATATGATGCCAACGTCAAGCCACTTGATGATTTCTTTCATTACAACCCCTTTCATGGCATGATTCAGTCTCCCCTAGGCCTCAATCGAAGGTTTGTGATATCTTCCAACAAAATCTTGTGCATGCACACTGCCGGGCTAATTCCCTTCAAGTCGACAATTGTCCACCCTATTGCCTTCTTGTGTAGCATCAACATTTTGATCAGCTTCATGTTCTGCTCAGGCTGTAAGTTAGAGGAAATAATTATAGGCAATGTATTATCGGTTCCCAAGTAAGCATATTTTAGTTGCCCTGGCAATTGTTTCAACTCAAGTACCGGTGATTGTTCAATGGAGGGCTTTTCGAGTTTACCTTCCTTACCTGAGTAATCCAGTGGTTCAAAGTATGTACCTGGTCGATTGACTAACCAATTTACCTTTTCTTGTTGTTCCTTGTCAATCGGTTCTTCATACTCCTCAGGTTCCTTTTGATCGGCAATGTAGTTGCTGAGGCAACTAAAATCCTCATCAAAGTCAAACTCTACCATGGCATGAAGAAGTTGGCATTCTTTCGGATCATCGGCATGCCTTAGTGTTTGGAACACATTTAGTTTAACTTGCTGGTCATTCACCCTCATTGTGAGTTCTCCCTTTTCAACATCGATCAAGGTTTTCCCTGTTGCTAGGAAGGGTCTCCCGAGAATAATACGTGCATGTCCATTTGCTTCACAATCCATAACAATAAAGTCAGTGAGAAAAATAAATTTATCAACTTTTACCAGTATGTCTTTGATTTTTCCCTCTGGATGCACATAGGATCTGTCGGCTAGCTGTAGCATAACTGTTGTAGGTCTTGCCTTCCCGATTCCTAGTTTCTGGAGAACCGATTTAGGCATCAAGTTTATGCTTGCTCCAAGGTCACATAATGCTTTCCCGACATAGTGGTTTTCGATGGAACAAGGTATTGTGAAACTTTCAGGATCCTTCAACTTGGGTGACATGGGATTGTGCAACATGGCCATGCATCCCTCTGTTGCGGAAACTGTTTCAAACTCTCCTAGCCTTGTTCTCTTGGACACATTGTCTTTAAGAAACTTTGCATAGTTCGACATTTGTTCAATTCCTTCAACCAATGGCAAGTTGATGTGGACTTGCTTTAGGATATCAAGAAACTTCTTGAATTGATATTCTTGCTTTTGTCGCTTCAACCTTTGTGGGAATGGTGGTAGAAGTTGGATATCTTTGATCATTTCATTAGTCTAGAACCTGATTGATGGCATTTCCGGGGCAAATGGAGTTATCGAGGCATCGTTAACTGTGGTTGTCGTGGCTTGCCTATCGCTGGTTGCCGAGGCATGCTTATCGCTAGCTGCCGAGGCAATTCCTGGTTCAGCATCAGAGGCTTTGTCACTGAGTTCGTCTTGTTCTTTTTGTGGAGTTTTGTTTGATGAGCGAGCTTAAGCCTCTTTAAGTTGTTGGCCACTTCTAGTGGTGATCGCCTTACATTGCTCATGGTCAGTTCCTCTTGCGACTTCAGTATCGCTAGGTAAACCTCCTTGCGATCTAGTATTCAGGTTTTGAGCAAATTGTCTGACTTGATTTTCCAATGATTTGATTATCAGCTCTTGGTTTTGCAATCTCATCTCGGTCTTATTAATAAAAGCATCAGTTCTTTTTATGAACTTACTATTCTCAGCCATATAATATTCAGTTTTCAACATAAAAGCATTGAGAGAATTTTCCAAAGAACTAGATGTTTTCGGTTGTTACTGCGGCAACTGTTGCCGTGACATGTTCTGCTGGAATCCCGATGCTTGTGCATTCTGATTGTTTTGGTTTAGAGCATTGTTGGGATTACTCCATGAAAAAATCGGGTGCTTCTTCCAAGCTGGATTGTATGTATTGGACATCACATTGTTGTTCCGGTTGTAATTCCCCACATAACAGCTGGATTTCGGATTCTGCATACATTCAGAAGAATCATGGTTACCACCACATAACTCACAAAAGAAATCCATTACCTTGACCTTCTGTGTGTTGTTTGGTTTCTGCATGTTCTGGACCATCTTGGTTAGAGTAGCCAATTGTGCCAAAATTGAGTCTGATGATCCCAGTTCATGTATTGTGGTTTGGCGTCTAACTCCTCCTTTTCTAACAGATGGAATTGATAATCATTCTTGGCAAGCCTGTTTAGAATTTGCATTGCTTCCTCCGGCGACTTATCTAGGAGTATGTCGTTTGCCGAGGCATCTAGCATCATCCTTGTTGGTGTATTCACAGCATTGTAAAACATTGTTACTTGTGTCCACACTGGGAATTCGTGTAGGGGGCATTTGTGTAGAAGTTCTCTATATCACTCCCAAGCCTCGTACATGGATTCATCATCTGCCTGCCGAAAAGAAGTAATTTCATTACGAAGCTTATCAGTCAAATTTGTAGGATTAAATCGAGCAAGGAAATCACGACAAAGATCAGTCCAAGATCCTATTGATCCGGTAGGAATACTATTCAACCATGCTTTCTCCCTATCCCTCAGTGAATAGGGGAATAATCTTAGTCGTAAAACATCGGGGGTGACTCCTTGTATTTTGAATGAATTGCAAATCTCGAGGAAAAATTTAAGATGTTGTTGTGCATCTTCAGTTGCTGAGCTGCCAAATTGACCAATTGTGTTGATCATATTGAACATCACCGGTTTCAACTCAAAGTGGTCGGCTTCAATTTTAGGTGTGACAACTCCTGGATTAAATCCTTCAATATCTTCTTCAAGATAGTCTCGAATAGTTCTGTTTCGTGCAAGAATCACTCTCTTGCTTGAACATCCTGATTCATATTGCCGTCTTGATTAGCCATTGCTACTCTTAACCTTCGTCAAAGTCTTTGCAAGGTTCGTTCGATTTCTGGATCAAAGGGATATTCTGGTGTAATCGGTCTTACCCTGGTCATATACCAATGCAAAACCAAAGTCTGTTAACCCTTTGAATCTTAAACAAGAAAAATAAAAAGTGCAAGAACATAAAAACAAAGTTGCTATTGCCAATCCCCAGCAATGGCGCCAAAAACTTGTTGCGCGTAATAAGTGCTCTGTAATTGTGCAAGTGTACACGTCGCAAGTTATAGTATAAAAGATGTTGTCTCCACATGGATTGGTGCCACTTCAAGAATCTAATCTCTTGCACTATAAGTAGTAAAAACACAAGTAGGTGATTGTAGGAGTTTAACTAACTACTAAACTAGAAAGTAATAAAGTAAAAGAAGATGTAATCAAATGAGAGAGAATAGGTCAGGTTATCGTGAGTTGAGGTGTGATAGCCGATTGGATCATCTTGGTTAAAGAGTGCAAGGGCAACTCAATTACCGTGGCAACTTGCACAGCCGGGTTGCATTGGCAACTAGCTGGGCAACTACTTGGGAGGCTGGGCAGCAACTTCAAGGTTCGGCAGAGCGTTCTTCAATGGTTTCTTCTTATCCCTAAGTTGAAACTCTAGCTATTTGTGCATGTCTTGATAATACAACCCTGCATGAATCAAGGGTGAACAACAACCAATCTTGCGCTCCTCTTTGCCGTTGAAATCCTTAACTTATTCCTAAGCCGGATTAATCTTCACCATCAAGATATTGAATAAAGACCGTACTCATTCGTTTCTTGGATCTAACTCTCCCGATATTAGATAAATAGATGAAGTTACGAGATCCTCTCCCAATTCACTCGCAAACAAGAATAAAAACCAAGAATGAGTAAACCTTGAATTGAAAGTGCAAACTCTTATTACCTAAACAAAATCCAATTGTTTCTCACAACCACAAAACACCATAACCTTAGCCAAGTAGATTTAGTTCATGGCTAGGTTCCAAAGAAACACAAGACAAAGAATTCATAGCATAAACATAATTGAAAAATAAAGAAAAAGATGAAGAATGGTTGAAGCCTTGTCGAAATCTCTCCTTGCTCTTGTCAAAATCTCCCTCCTCTCTTTGTCGAAATTTCTCTCCTCTCTCCCTCTAGAGTTGACGGCTTGGTCCTCAATTTATAGGGCTAGGCCAAAGTCTTTTTTTAGGAGGAAGTTAGGTTGGAATTAAATATCTTTAAAGAATATAATTCTTTATTATATTTAAATTCCTTCTAAAACTTCTCCTATCTTCTTGGGATTTAATTTCTCTTTAACTTCTTCATGGAAATCAAACTCCTTTGGGATTTAACTTTGCTCCACGTCATCGTGGGCTTGTCTAGTCATCAATTTCGACTACCATATCATCTTATCCCTTATTGAACTTTACCCTGGCAACTAGCTCGGCATCTCCTTCTTGCATCGCCCTGGAAACTAGCTCGATATCTCCTTCATGCATTGCCCTGGCAATTGGTTCCAGCCTTGCTTTGGCAAGTGATTCTGCACACACACACAAAAACACACCAAAGCAGTACCTTTTTTCCACAAAATTAAGCAAAATATGAAATCAAGCTTGTCCACCAAGGAAACAATGCAAACATGCATGAATGGCTAAGAATGCAACTAATATGAGCATAAGTCTAGCAATAATATGAAAAAAAAGGGTGAATAAAATAGTACTTTTAGACACTTAACACCCAGCCAAAGCGTAGGAACCTGATACAGTAGCCATAAGGAATTACCCTAGCCGAAGCGTAGGAACCTGATACAGTAGCCATAAGGAATTCCCTAGCCGAAAAGTAGGAACCTGATACAGTAGCCATAAGGAATTACCCTAGCCAAAGCATAGGAACCTGATACAGTAGCCATAAGGAATTACCCTAACCGAAGCGTAGGAACATGATGCAGTAGCCATAAGGAATTACCCTAGCCGAAGCGTAGGAACCTGATGTAGTAGCCATAAGGAATTACTCTAGCTGAAGCGTAGGAACATGATACAGTAGCCATAAGGACTTACGCTAGCTGAAGCGTATGAACCTGATACAGTAGCCATAAGGAATTACCCTAGCCGAAGCGTAGGAACGAGATATAGTAGGTCAGTAATTTGTTGTGCTAAAGAGTGCTGACAGCATGCTATGCTTCCAAGTCCATTCCATTAACCATGTTTCATCAATGCATCAATCTCTAAGCATTTGAATAAGTACACCTCGCAAGTTTTCAAGACTTTGTTCTAGTTGTGGAGTGTAGTTGAACCAGTCACTATCATAAATTATCTTAGATCAAGCCTTGAATGTTCGAATATGAATTTGTACAATGTTATTTCATTATTGATCAGTCTTAAGAATAATTGATATTCTTAAGTCGGACTTTAAACACATAGAAGTATTGTAGTCACATGGGTATTCAATTAATTAAGTTCTGAATGGTAGTGTAAGTCCTTTATTTTAGTCAATTTGGAAATTTTTGTGCCTAAGGAAATATCCTTTATTTCAGTCAGTCTGATCATTTTATTCTTTATTGCTATTTGGATTAGTTCAGAAATATGGAGAAATTCTAATAAATTTATTTTTTAGGTGTTTATCTAGGGCTCAAGAAAATCCAAATGGTTTGTTATCACAGATATTTGCATCACGATACCGAATTATTTCTCAATAGATCGGAGATTTCAGATGAGGTAGTCATTATATCAGATCAAATATAAAATCCAAATCATTTCTTTCGTTAGAGGTATTTTTAATCATTCTCATGCCTCAAAGGTATTATCAACTTTTTCTTAACAAAATATTTAAATTATCAAACTTTTAACACTATTCATTAAAATCATGCATAATTTAACAAAATACCAATATGTTTCGCAAAGTATGCATGAGGTAGTAATGTATTACCTTTGATTCGGCATTACATATGTCGACCCAAGGTACTCCATTCGATCATTCTCGAATCCCTAATTCGTCATCCTTTCCACGCTCGAAAACAAAGAGCCGCGATTTCCCTCAATTACACATGATCCTTAATCATTCCATAACATGAATACAATACACTTAAACTGAATAATTACACGTAGGTTCACTCAGGCTAAATGTCAAATTAGGAGGCTTTCGGGTTCGAAATTCACAAAATTGGCTTCAAAAATGGACTCATGACGTCAAAAAACATAAAATATGACTTTTCAAAAAAAGTCAACATTTGATCAAAGTCAACAGTCAATGCTGCCATCATCAGTCAATGGTAAATGTTGACGTCATCGGTTAATGCTGACGTCAGCGGTCAAAGGTTTAACTTGGGTGAGTAAACTCATCGAGTTGACTGGGTCAGGTTGACTCATTGAGTGGGTCAGGTTAGACGGGTCAGATCGGGTCGGTCACGGGTCGGATCATGTCAGTCACGGGTTGGGTCAGGTTAGTTGAGTTGGTCATGGGTTGGGTTACTATTCAGTTTAGAGACCAAACTAGGTCTGGCTAGACCGGTTCACCGTTGAGCAGGTCCGGTTCAAGGGTTGCCGTCCAGGGCGGCCAGAAATCACCCCAGACGGCGCGTAGAGCTCACGCGCTGCCAAAATCGGCCAGAAATGACCCAAAATTCCATTTTCCACAGTTTAACATATTTCTCAAATTTATACAACTTAAAATTCGATTTTAAACTAAGGATTTGAATCATTCTTACCTAACTTACCCAAAAACGGCCTAACTCTGAAGAAGGCTTGAATGACGTCAGTTGGATGATCGGCGGTCAGGGTTTTGCTCGCCTAATCAAGAGGAACTCAACGGTGGTGCCGGCGTCTCGATTGGATGGCCACAATGGCCGAAAAACGTGAAATTTAGAACCAACCTACCCTAGGTTCGTCAAACCTTGAAGCCTGATTTCTCGATGAATGGAGTGACAAACCGGCGTATGGTTTGAGGGGTTTTGGTCGGGCTCAACGATGGTTCGTTGGGTGTCGGCGGTGATGGCCACAGTGGTACGGTGAGGGAGATTAGGCGGTTGTCGAAACGGGATAAGTAGAAGCATTTTTTAGAATTCTAGGTAAATGGTTCGAATGAATAAATAAAAATTAATAAAACTGGATAAGTGGGAACATTTTATTTGCCTCATGACCTTAATAAAACTGAATTAATATTTTTATTAAGGTAAAACATATTAGATATAGCGCCTTGGCTTAATTGGTTAACCTGCATGCATGTGCAGCCAAGGTCACGGGTTTAAACCCCCTTGGCTGTAATTTCATTTTTAAATTTTCATTCATTCAATCATTTCAACTTTTTATTATTATTTTTTTAGGTGTTACATATTTACCAATTCTCTTTCTTACCCCCTTTTACCATATCAGTATCCCCTCCCCTATTCTAATTTTCTTCTTTATATTTATTTATTAATGCTAAATCACTCATTATTCACCACCAACTTGTCTAATTTGAGACACATGTAAACCACTTACCAAATTGGGTCAAATAACCATACAAAAATAACTTTAGCCTTAATTCGATTTAATCCTTTCTCAAGGTTTCCTCCTTTACAAATTGATCCTTAAATCAAATAAACTTAACCAATTCGTAACAATTCACTTCAATTCATTTTTTAAACTTGATCCAATGGTTCTAAATGCTTCTTTAAGAGTTCAAAAAAGTATTTTGGATCTTCAAAAAATCACTAATAATTACTAGCCCAGTTTTAGGGGTGTTACAGTCTCGCATCACACTTAACCACGCAAACATAGCCCACAACTCCACTGCAACATTTCTACTCAGGGCATCGGCTACCATATTAGCCTTACCAGGGTGATACTCGATTGTCAAATCATAATCCTTAAGCAACTCCTACCATGGACGTTGCATAAGATTCAACTCCTTTTGCGACATCAAATACTTCAAAATCTTGTTATCCGTGTACACAATACACTTCTCACCATACATATAATGCCTCCAAACCTTCAGCACAAACACCACTGCGTCAAGCTCTAAATCAAGCGTATGATAATTACGCTCGTGAACCTTTAACTGCCTAGATACGCAAGCCACAACCTTCTCATCTTGCATTAACACACACCCTAAAGCAACATAAGATACATCACTATAAACAACAAACTTTTTACCCAATTCAGGTTGAATCAAGATCGGAGCTTGCGTCAAAGCTTCCTTCAACTTCTCAAGAGGTTGTTGTCTACCCTTTGTCCACTCAAAATAAACATTCTTTTGCAACAACATAGTCAAAGGAGCAACAACTTTTGAGAAACCATATACAAAATGATAATAATACCATGCTAACCCTATGAAACTAGAAACCTCCATCACCGACTTAGGTTGCTTCCAACTCACCACCACCTCAATCTTATGCGAATCCACATGGATACCTTCTGTCGACACCATATTTCCAAGGAAAACTACTTCCCTTAACCAAAATTCACACTTGCTCAACTTAGCATGCAACCGATTATCCAACAAAGCTTGCAACACAATCTGCAAAAGCCGATCATTTTCTTTCTCAGTACAAGAGTACACAAGGATGTCATCAATGAATACAACTAAAAATTGATCCAAATATTCATGGAACACTCGATTAATCAAATCCATGAAAGTAGTAGGTCATTCGTCAACCCAAAAGGCATCACCAAAAACTCATAATGTCTATAACATGTGCGAAAAGTAGTTTTTAGCACATCCTTATCCTTAACCTTCAACTACTGATCAAACTTGGAAAACACTGCAGCACCCCGGAACTAATTAAAAAATATCATTCGTGGCAAATGATACGTATTCTTAATCGTTAATTTGTTCAATTGCCGATAATCAATACACATCCTCGTCGTACCATTCTTTTTTACGAACAATATTGGTGCTCTCTATGGAGACACACTTGGTCTCGGATGAAACTACGATCCAACAACTCCTAAAGTTGCGTCTTCAACTCCTTTAACTCTTTAGGAGACATGCGATATGGAGCAATTGACACCGGAGCGTATCTACATCGTCTTGATACAAAACTGTACTTCCTTATCTGGTGGCAACCAAACAACTCCTCCAAAAACACCACTGGAAATTGCAAATGTTACAGATATCCTGAAAATGCACCTCTTTCAAATTTGGGTTCATAACATAAGCCAGATATGCTTGACACCCAAACTCCAACAACTTTTACGGTTCTAACGTCGAAACCACATTGGACAAGAATTTAATATTCTTGGCCACAACCACCACTCCATAATCATTAGCAAGTTTCAATGAAACTCGCTTGGTTTTGAAATCAACCACAGCCCTATGCTCAGTGAACCAATCCATACCCAGGATTACATGAAAACCATGAAACGATAACTCCATCATATCAAACGCAAACACGTCCTTGAAACATTAAAGGACATCTCCTAAACAACCTCTTAGCAACTACTTTTTCCCCAAAAGAACAAGTTAGTCGCATACCCACATCTAACACTTCTACAGGTATATCAAGTAAACATGCATCATGGCACAAGATATATGAATGTGTAGAACCATAATCTATCAAAAAAGTAATTATATGGACTACAATGTAAAAGTACCTGCAATCACATTTGTGTTATTCATTCCCTCACGATGCGTATAGATCCTTGCAGGTCCATCACCCTCGGATTGAATAGCCAATATATGAGCAATAGTCCTCTAACCTTTCCATCGACGCTAAAAATTACCTCGGCCACAACTACGACCTTTCTATGGTGCAACAATAGGTACAGAAGACTGTCAATCCCTAGCCATCTATGGACAATCACGTCTCAAATGATCCCGCGAACCACAACTCCAATATGTACCATGTATAGCCCAACACTCTCCCGAATGATGCTTTCCACAACGCTTACACTCGAGTACTTAGCATAGGTGTTCTAACCCTGCTATCCACGTCTGACTTAACCTTCACCATGTCTCTGATTAGGACGATAGTTCTTGTCTTGATTCTTCTTGAACTGACCACCACCAATATCCGAATCAGCAACTCTCTTGCTGGTAATGAGAAGACAAACCCAAAATCTGCTCAATATCCTTGGCTCGCCTAACCAGACAACAAAATTAGTGTAGTTCGAAGCCAATATATAGGTTTTAACATCTTTGACCAAACCATATAAAAAATGATCACATCTCTGTCGATCATGTCGAACCAACTCAGTTACATAATGACTCAAACGAACAAACTGAACCTTATACTCTGAAACAAACATATTGCCCTAGACCAAAGACATGAACTCACGCTTCTTTCCTTCCTGGTACCATAAACCAAAATACTTCCTCCAAACAGCAACACCAAAGAATTCCCAAGTTACATCCTCGGCTGCCATTCCCATTATAGTGGTAGTCTACCAACTATAGACATCTCCCTAAAGCAGAGATACAATGCAGCCCAACTTACGTACATCTGTGTACTCCATCTGACCAAGAATCTTTTCGGTACTCAAAAAACACTCTTCACCTTCCTTAGGAGCTAAACCTCTTAACTCAGAACCTTCCAAACTACGTAAAGCTCAAACGAGAGTCCCGTATTAACAGCTACTGCAAGTGTTGGTGCCTGAACATGCACTCCAGCCATAGCTGCCTAAAAAGCTTCATTCATAGTCTGAATTAATGGTGTCATATCCCCAAAGACTAGTCCAAGTGGAACTGGCGATGCTTGCCCAACATCCACCCCAACTAACAGATTAGGTGGATGAGGTGGCAAGCCCTCAGGGTGCACTATCTCAGCCTCAACTCTATGCCCTCTGGCAGTATTATTCGTGTTCGGCCTACGCTCTCATCTCGGTGGCCTACTAGAAAATATGTATCTATAGCATGAAAATATAACCAAAAATATAATTAGGCTAGCTTCAAGCAAGGATCCAAAATTTTCACTTTTCAAAAACAAAATTCATTTACACTTGTAGTAATAAGGCAATGTTTCCCCAATATTCTACCCAAAACATCACATTCTAGTTATAAAATCATATAATCAAATACCGTACATATTATACAACAATCAACATCATCTTAAACCAACACAATATACCTCCCAACAATCATAACATGACTCTGATACCACCAAATATAACTCTCTTAACTCAGCCTAGACGCTAGACCGAACTGAGAGAGCTACATTGAGTTTGTCGAGACAAACTCGAATGATTACCTAGAAATAGTGTAACACCACTTACCCGGTCTAGGAGTGTTACTAAACAAATCTTTCATCAAATTCATAATGTCTTCGAACTTCCTAACAAAGTATACAACAAAGATTTAGGGTAATTTAAAACTTTTTAACAACTTTCAGAGATCAAAATCAAAAATACATATCATGTTTGAAAAGTACAAATTCGTACGATACACATAACACTACATTTGATAGCTCGTAGCAAAAACTTTATTCGATAAACTTTCAATAAGCAGGGCTCACTCATAAAAGGATCAAGAACGGTTGAGTCTATTCTTAAAGAATCGAATAATAAATTTGAGCTATTCAAAGCTTTAGGTCTAATCATATTCATGCTTACTGTTCGAATAGATAAGAGATACAAACTATGACAATGACTCCTTTAATAGACTAGTATTCAAATTTTAATCCATCTTTATCTCATCGAACTAGCAATAAAGACATTGAAATTCATAGAACATTTCCTTAGAGTTAGATCGACTTGTATATATTACTAATACAATGTCTAATTCCATGAGATTAAAACTATTTTAATAGAACATTCATTTAACTAACATGAATATTTCATTGAAGCTTTTACCCTTAAGACTCGAACCTATACTTATAACTTATTATTCTCAACAAGACTTTGTAGTTAACTTAATAGACTAAATCAAACAATACATGATAAAAAAAAACAAAACAATTAATCCAACAATCATCTAAGAATCGACCCTTCTGATACAGTTTATAAAGCATAGCCAACTTCTATGTACATAACTAAATATTCCATCTTTTCATAACATAACAAGCTTTTTATTTCATATATTTTAATCTTATTCTATTAGCAGACGTTTTAAAATATAAATCTAGCATGTCTTAGCTATTAAGCAATTAATCAATTACCATAAAGAACCGAAATTATCAAGCAAACGACCACAGAGAATAAAGGGCCATTACAAATACTATAGTCACTCAAGAGACTTATACACTTATGAAATCCAAGGAATAATTAAATGCATTATGCATAGCCAACGAATATGTGCCACCATCTAGGAGTTCTTATCTAAAAATACAAATTATACACCCACGATTTCTGGTGATCTTGTCCAAACTCAGAGTATAACCGGAAATGAATTATCCTGAAAGATATCAGAAGGATACATAAGTATGATTACTTAGTGAGGTAGGTGAATGTAAAATAAATCATAAATAAAAATCCATCCTCTCACTTAAAATTTAATAATCGTTTACGTATACTTCTAAACTTGGACAGAAGGTCAGCTATTTAAGGACAAACCATACCATCAAGTATTTACTCTCACATACGGATTATTCGAAACAACTAGTTCATATATACATGTGGATGTTTGAATAAATCATGGTTTATATGTAATCATATAGTAATCGAACAAAACGTGAATTGTATTTATAGATATATATTCATTTAAACATTTGCACAAAGTATTCACATATACACAAAGTATGGAAACCAAATCTGTACACACACATATATATACATGGAATTCGATCCAAATAAGCATAAACACATATGGGAATTCATACAAACATAGACATGTATTATTATGCATATCTGATAAAAATACAAACTTCATTTCATGAAATTTCAAACTAACATATTCCCATAAAACATACTGCGTTTATACACGATATAGCCTTTATACCTTTGAGGATTCGAAAAGAGCATGTGTTCATTTGCACAGATACCCTACATCTATACGCTATTAACTACATGTGATTTACAGTAAGCATAAGTGTTAAATCAATCAAAGTAGTCCTTGATATGAAAGCACTTCAACATAGTTTATCTATTTATACAAATCGTCCTTATAATTCTTCCATATGTAAATTTCTTATTTTGACAAACTCTTTATCAACTTAGTTTTACAAGATTAAATATTACTCCTCATATGAGTTAATAAATATATCTTAGTATAAGTGTAGATCTTTAACACACAAGATATTAAGATTATCCAATAACTTATTTGTAAAATTTATTATGAATTTTGGCGTAGAATGGCAATCCTTGTTCTTCAAATAATTATCAATAATCATTATTGAGAGAAAACAATTTAACATAGTATATGATGGAATCATAGATTTCTTAACGAAGAAATTACAAAGTAATACTTATCCAAAATATGCATTTCTTGCTTTATAAGTTTTCAATTTAATTCATGTGAAGGATTTTATTAAAATGTTTCAACATAGCCTTGAAATCAAGCATCAGCCTAGGTACTCGAATCCCTAACCAACTGTCGCCAAAATGGAAGGTACTCATAGTACAGGTCAATCTCTCCAACCAATTGACCACAATACTTCCCTCCTACTGCCGCCAAATAAGGACCATAGTCCAGGACCGTAGTCCACCCAAATCACGAGCTCCATGGACTCTATGGCATGCCAACTATACCTAAGACTAACTCAAAACCAAGGCTTTCCCATATTATATTATTAGTACAGAGAGAGTATAGCTCCTTATTTGGATATCATATCCACTAACATATTGTCGTCTTCATAATAGGCATGTAATCACTTTATATGGATTTCTTATCGTATCACTTTTCTTATTCTAGGAACATCTTAATAAAGATCAGTGTCACATATAAACCATATATAATCTTTCATTGTATCATATTTACATAAATCTTATCATGAACATGGTATTCGAATAGCATGATTTAATTATGTCAAGGATGAACATAGCTTATATATCATAACATCACACATGACTTGTATCTTACCATATCAAACACATACATAATTCATATGTGATTCTCGATCATACTTATTTTTCCTAATCAAAAGACAACATAGCACAATTTCTTGATAAGAAAGTATATATATATATATATATATATATATATATATATATATAAAAACCATTTGGAACATCTCAGGAGCATACCAACATGTTAAGTTTTACTTAACATATCATACCAAATGTTCACATACGTACCTCAGTCCCAAGCTCAATTATGCATAACGGATTTTTAAAATATAATGATGAAGTTATTCAGGAAGAAATGCTCAGGATGGTTACTAACCTACCCAAGACTTTAAACTACACTCACAGGTATTTCGAGCCAGATTTGATCCCGAACCATGATTCCCTTTTTGCTTATCTACCAATTGATCTACTTTAGCCCTTACACCATCAACTCGTCCTCAGTCTAAAAGTGACAAGGAGTGCAATCATATATTAGAACCATCCTAATAGCTTCTCACTTGTAAAACTACTCAATTACTCAAGTGTACATATAGTTCACCAAAACAGTCCCTTAAGACTTCATATATTCATATTAACTTTCAAACTTTCATACGCACATATGTACCTACTCCAAAACAGTCCACAATGCTCACACATATGTCAAAACAGTCCTACCTATATTCACATATTTAACCATAGGATAGATTACTAATGTTTTTATCAAAACAGAACAGCCCTTAAGATGCATACTTTCACATATAAACTCACAAAATAACTTACTAACTTCCATTTTATTGCAGAACAGTTCTTGTATTAGTTACATAATTAGTTTCCTCAAAACAGCCCATTAATTAAAGACCAATCCTTACTTAAATTGTCTAATCCCTTCCACTCTTAGCTTGTAAAAATTGTCTATAATCTATTTTACAAAGTCATATTTTTTGGACTATAACACAACCCTTATTTCTAGGTACAAAACAGTTAAATTTTTCATTCAAAACAATCCCAAAAATTAAGTTTATTAAACAGCCCTGTTTCGAAACATACACGATTTTTTGCTATTTAACCTTCCAGGCAGTTATTTAACTATAAACTATCCCTAAATTCCAGATTTCAAACCAGACCAATGACTAAGTCAAAAATTAATTGCTAGCTCGCTTATCAATCCAATAACGTGATGAGTTCATATCATGTTTAAACAAATTCAGCATTCTAAAATCATATTTTTCAACGATTCAAGGACTCAGTAATTTATACTCTTAAATTCATAATTGATACTCGGTAAAGGAACAATTCTCCCTATATACATTCCATTTTTCGAGCTTGAAATCTCTATGATCACGAATCCAGTCGAACCATTCTAAAGCCAACATTTTAAATTATCAAACATTATAACACTACAACCAGGTTATAATATCGTCATGAAGCATAAAGAATCGGCAAATACACTCTTCAAATGACCTTAAGAAGATTCATTGTATGAATTTGAATTTCCTAACAATTTTATTAATGCCTAATACAAATTGTTTTCATAAAAAAAATCCTCAATTAGAAGCTTAATATGATACTCGAACAAACACTAGAAATTTAACCAACAAGCCTTTAATCCTTAAGTTCCCATGGAAATCTCTAACCTCTTTCATCCAATGTAGTTTCGGTCTTGACAAAGAAGATGATAACTTAGTTTATCATCTTTTACAACCGAGATTCCTCCCCTCCACATGCATTCTTCCAATGTCAAACATGTGTACAAACCTTCCTTTATTTTTACTTTACCATGCAAGCCTTATAATTTAAAGGAATTCGGTTTAGACCCTTATGAAACAACCATGTACTTTTTGCTTATTTTAAATTTGGTCACTTCCCTACTTGATTAATATAATAAGTGGCAATAAAACATCATATTGAGATAGGTATTAAGATGTTGTGTACTTCTAAGCTAACTAATTCAAGCCTTAAAATGTATCAAGGCATTTAAAATTGTATTGAATTTTTTTCATTCTACTAAGCCGATTTTTGAGGTGTTACAAATAGTCCATTTTTTCCTTTTATCTTGTCTAAATGCATAATTTAGTCCTATGGTAATCATGCTAGCAACGTGTAAAACTCACTATTAAATCGGGGCGTCAAAATGACACAAATTTGTAATTTTGGAAAATTGAAGGGGCTTGCTTAAATCCAAAGTTACCAAACCATAATTAATTAGGTTACATGCAATCTGGTTAAGTTTCAACTTAAAATAATCATCCAAACTCATTTAATTGAATGATCAAGGAACATGGACTAAATTGCAATGATTAAAACTTTAGCAAAGCATATTACCAGAAATAACAGACTGACCCCTTATACGTATCAATACAGGTATAATTTGCAAAGGATATCGGTATGGTCTTCAGGCGTACCGATACCAATAGTTCAATATCAAAATAGGGAAATCCAGTAGCTAAAGGGCGCATCGATACGTTTGCCCGCATACCGATACCTAGTGTAATTTTTGAGGGGCGTACCAATACGGTTATCAGACGTACCAATACCCCTATGCAAATCTGCACACTTTTGAGCTGAGACAAACCCGCGTACCAATCCCTGAGGACCCATACCTATCGTCTAGGTCTATAATGACCTCTTGGTCGAACATGTGACACTTGATCTCAATTAATCTTACTTCAGACATCATACAAATATCATAAAACATATTTAGCATCAACCCCACAACCAATCAAGCATGCTAGATGAACATTTAATACATAGCTAAACAATCCATAGGTCCTATAAGCATAGTCTCTACCCAAGCATGCAAAACTCATCCCAACCCCTCAAATCAAACTATATAGCCACATACATATCCAAAATACCAAAAGAAACATGTCCAAAATAAGGAGCAAGCATACAACCCTCCCAATTACAACATGGTCACATTGCCCTTTTATTACAAAATGTTCATTTATTAAAACCATACTTTCCTGCATTGATGAGAAATGAGAGCGTGAGCAAATAATGCCTAGTGAGGGACACTCTAAAAACATTCATCAATGCATTTAAAACCATTTGCGTCAAATCACATTTTCAACATCACACTAAAACATCTCATGCCCTTTTTACTTTTGTAAAACATGCACATTAAACCATATGCAAGACATGTATCATGAATCTAATGCTTAATCCCATATGAAAATACTATAACCCCCTTAACCCGGTCTAGCCGAAAGACCAAACCGAGAGAGCTACATTATGGTTTATCGAAATAAACCCCGAAGAGATTACGATATAAATGGACCATTTTTTCTTTTATCTTATCTAAATGCATTATTAGATCCTAAGTGTTCATACGAGTCATGGTTAAATTTTCAACTCAATCAGGCATCGTTTCGACATCCAATTGCTCGTATACGCTTTACAAGGACTAAAACATAATTTCCATTATTTACAAGAGCTTTCATGAAATTAAGGTTACCAATCATTGATTAATCATGCTACATACCTTCATGTTGAATCTCATCTCAAAATGACCATTCAATCTCATTTAATTGCACAATTAAGAAACAAGGACCAAAGTACAAGGATTTCAAACATCATATAGCATCTTAACTAAATTAAAGGTTAGCGTATCGGTACACTGAGGCATGTACCGATACGGTGTGTTGACCACCCCCATACCGGTACAACTTTGATCCATACCGATCCCCTTCAACTTACCTCAAAACCCAGGATTCCAATAACCAAGATGCGTATCGATACGGTACCTCGCGTATCGATACGGGTTACTAAAATCGAATGGATCATACCAATCCTCAATCCCGTGTACCGAAACACATATTCTTTTTCCCTAAGGCATACCGATACGCTGGTTGTGCATACCGGTACCCGTAGCTTTAATTCAGCACTTTGAGCCTCAAACAGACCCCGCGTACCGATCATGAGGTAGCTGTACTAGTATGTAGTGGCCTGTAATGATCTCTAGGTCCAACATATGACACTTTGGCTCAATCTAACACTCTCCATTCATCCTCTAGTCATCATATGGCATCACAACATTCAATCATCAAACATAGCAACATAAATTGAGACTACACTAAGCATGGCATAATCAAGCAATCTCCTATGAGCATGATTTCTACCCAAGCATGTTTATCGTCTCCCATCCCCTCATAACCAAGCATAAAAGCATCATACAAGTCCAAAACATTAATTCAAACTCTTACAACTGGAATAACTCAAAAGACATCTCCCAAAATAACTCGGTCACGTTGCCTTCTTAATACTACTTAATGTGTATAAAAGCATACTTTGTAATGTATCGACCCTTGGATCCTCGCTTGCTCACATGTTGTCGAGAAACTATTTCTCTGCATTGATGAGGAAAAGAGAGTGTAAGATATAAGCTTAGTGAGGGAAATTGCAATACACTCATCAATGCATTTTAAACCATCTGATTTAAATCACATGTAAATATCTCGTGGCAAAAACATCTCATGCTTTTCATATTATCTCAAATAATGCACATTTAAATCATTTTCAACCCATGTATCATGTATTCAATCTCTACCTCAATTTAAGCTTCGTACCACAACACCTTTATAACAATCTTAAAGAGTAACACATGTATAAATCTCGTTATACAAATATAATCCATTTCACATGTTACATTATCTCATATATTGGCTTTCAAGTGACTCAAAACCAACAACATTTGTTTTCATAAAACACATCGGATACACGGATTTCTCAAGTGGTTACCACAACCACTTCACATACATACCTCAACCGGAGCAACGACACACTTGCCCACCTCAACAGTTCAAACTGGAGAAACGAAACATTTACCCACCTCCACAGTTTGGATGTATAATCCACCAGCGGGAGAAAAGAGAACATTTACCCACCTCAACTGTTGTGGTTCTCATATTGGAAATTACGAACACTTAACACCCCTCGACAAACATGAGGCGACTTTTTATAGTGCACTCTAAACCCTATGGCTAGCTAACTATATATGATATCATTTTAAACACAACCACTTGCCAATATATTCAATAAACAATATTATCTCACTGTTTTACATATGCATCAAATCAAACAAACACAAATACATTAAGCCATGTATTTTAACAATCTCAAGAATATTTTCATAAACCATATGCCATTCACAAAAGCCATCATCTATGATCATTTGCAACATCTTTCACTTTCAAAACATGCATAATACAGTGAGTAAATAAACCATCAACAAGTGCATGAGATTTCATTTTGCAAAACAAAAATAAAAAGAAAGGTCAACTGATACTTACTTTCAAGCTTAGATAGGTGCATCAAACTTTATCTAAACTCTCACAACTCCTTTTCAAACCTTTTAACAGTGTAAAACACTTTTCCACTCACCAACAATCCAACGCTTACTTGCCAATGCGCAAATCAAGCTTTCGAAGCTTCCGCGCCTTCTTCAAAAGCCAAAAGATTCAACTCCCCTACTTTACCCAATCAAAAACAGAGGATTAAAACACATCTCTGTAACATGTACCTCTAGCAACCAACAAACACAACCTCAACTCCCATGAATCCACTCAACAATTTCCTAAAACCATCTAGAACGCCACCAAGCCTTACCTAAACAAGGCCCAGCCAAAAGCTAATGATTCCAACACATTAACAACATCAATTAACATCCAAAAACATCTTAAATATACCCTTATACATCCAAAAATATTAAACTTTAATTAGAGGAGAGAAACGAAAATCACATCTAGGCCCAATTTCAGAGGGTTGCAACCCTCCCTCTCTTAAGAAATTTCGTCTTCAAAATTTACCTGACGGAAAAAGATAAGGGAACTATTTCAACATGTCTTTTTTGCTCTCCCAGGTAGCTTCCTCTACACCGCAGTGCCGCCACAACACCTTTACAAACTCTATGTCTTTTCTAACTCTGTCGACAACCTCAATCTATACGCAACTAAACCAGTGCGCTCCAACACCTCATACGGTCCAATAAACCTAGGGCTTAATTTGCCCTTCCGTCTAAACCTCATCACCTTTTTTCCAAGCGAAACCTTCAAGAACACATGATCACCAGCTTTCAAACGATCACTTATAAGCTTTAATTTCTCATTGGTACCTTTAACATATCCGACAACAATATATACTTCTCCCCTGCCTACGCCCAAAAAAGTGGCATACGACTCTTTTACCATACAAAGCCTTGTATGGTGCCATCTGGATACTAGCTTGATAACTATTATTATAAGCGAACTCCACCAAGGTAACTGATTTTCCCACGATCCATGAAAATCTATGATGCAGCACCGTATACCCAAGCCCCTATGCAAACACTCCCAAAACCTCGCGGTGAAACGTGGATCTCTATTCGAACTCCATGCAACCTCCCAATCTCAGCAATGTACAACTCAGCCAACTTATCCAAAGTATACATCGTATGCGAAGCCAAAAAATGTGCACACTTCGTAAAGTTGTCCACAATCACCCAAACAGAGTTCTTTGGTGACGTCAAAGGCAAAATGATACAAAATCCATGGTGATTTTCTCCTATTTCCACTCGAGAACCCTTAACGGTTGCAACAACCCCGAAGGAAACTGATGCTCTGCCTTAACACGTTGACAAATAATGCAATGAGCCACAAAATCTGCGATATCCTTTTTCAAGCCAACCCATAAAATACTCTTTCATCAGATCTTGGTACATCTTCATACTCCCCAGATGCATAGTAAAAGGACTCAAATGCGCCTCAGTCAAGATAGTATGCTTCAACTCTTCCTCTATAGGCACCACCACTAGACTCTTAAAGCATAAAACTCTGTCCTCATTAAAACCAAAATTCGTCTGATTCCCATCCAACATATCCTTAACATGAGGCACCAACGTCTCATAATATGGTTGCTTTTCTTTTATCATCTGCAACATCGAAGGCTTCACTGCAACTACACTAACAACCCACCATCTCGCTTTAAACTCAACCACGCAAGCATTGCCCTTAACTCTACCGCGACCTTTTTACTCAAAGCATCCGCTACCACATTCGCCTTTTCCCGGATGATATTCAATTATTAGGTCATAATCATTAAGAAACTCCAACCATCTTCGTTGGCTAAGGTTAATTCCTTCTACGACATCAAATACTTCAAACTTTTGTGATTCGTGTACACGATACACTTCTCACCATAGAGATAATGACGCCAAATCTTCAAGGAAAATACCACTGCGGCTAACTCAATGCCGTGCATAGGGTAGTTGCACTCGTGCACCTTCAACTGCCTAGATGCATAAGCTACCACCCTTCCTTCCTGCATCAGCACACACCCTAAACCCACGTACGTTGCATCACTATACACGATAAAACTCCTTCCCTGACTTAGGTTGAATCAAGATTGGATCTTGCGTCAAAGCTTTCTTCAGCTTGTCGAAAGCTTGTTGCCAAGTTTCTGTCCACTCAAGACTCACATCCTTATGCAACAACTTCATCAGAGGAGCGGCAATCTATGAAAAACCATCCATGAAGCGTCAGTAATATCCTGCCAAACCCAGGAAACTATAGACTTTTGATACAGACTTTGGTTGCTTCGAATTCACAATGGCCTCAACTTTCTATGGATCTACACGAATACTCTTGGCCGAAACAATATGTCTAAGGAAAACCACTTGCTTGATCCAAAACTCACATTTACTTAGCTTGGCATAAAGCTTGTTGTCCAATAGAACTTACAACACAATTTAGAGATATCGATCATGATCTTCCTCAGTACACGAGTAGACCAGAATGTCATCGATGAATACTACCACAAATTGGTCCAAAAACTCATTGAATACCCTATTCATCATATCCATGAACACTGCCGGTGCATTTGTCAAACCAAACGGCATCACTAGGAACTCGCAATGTCCATAACGTGTTCAAAAAGCTATCTTTGGAACATCCTTATCCTTCACCCTCAATTGATAATACCCGACTACAGATCAATCTTAGAAAACACTGTAGCACCTCTGAACTGATCAAATAGATAATCAATCATCGGCAAAGGATACTTGTTCTTAATTGTTAACTTGTTCAATTGTCGATAATTAATGCACATTCTTATCATGCCATCTTTCTTTTCACAAACAACATCGGTGCTCCCCACAGTTACACACTTGGCCAAATGAACCCACAATCCAGCAATTCATACAACTACGTCTTCAACTCCATCAACTCTTTCGGTACCACACGATACAGACCAATCGACACCGGAGCTGTATCTACATACATCTTAATATAGAACTCTACCTCCCTATCCGGCAGCAAACCAGGCAACTCTTTAGGAAACACTCCTGGAAAATCTCAAACTATGCGAATATCCTAGGCTCGTGCTTCTTTCATATTCGGGTTCATAATATAGGCTAGGTATGTTTGGCCCCTAGCTCCAACAACTTATATGCCTCCAATGCGAAAACCACATTTGACATGAACTTTACGTTCTCGCCCACAATGACAACTTCATAATCCTCTGCAAGTTTCAAAGAAACCCACTTGGCTTCAAAATCCACTACAGTTTTGTGTCGAGACAACCAATCCATACCCAATATCACATCGAAGCTGTGAAATGGTAACACCATCAGGTCAGCCTTAAACACATGCCCTTGAACCATCAAGGGACAACTCCTATACAAACTTCCTAGCTACAACTGTTTCAGCAAAGGAACTTGTTACACGCATAACAACATCTAACAACTCTACAGGTAATTCCAGCAAACATGCATGCTCGTGCCAAATGTAGGAATACGTAGAACTGAAATCAATAAAAGATAACAAAGGTATAGATTGTAAGGTAAAGGTACATGAGATCACATCGGTATCATTCATCCTTACCCGGTGAACAAAGACCCTCGCAAGTCCACCCTCCTCTAGTTGAACCACCACGATATGCGCTACCGCTCTCTGTCCATTTTCCCTGTGCTAGAAATGTTCACAGCCACGCCCACGACCCCTGGGTGCCATATCAAGTTGTTTTGGGGTTTGTTTATGGGTTTGATGGATTGGTATTAGGGATTCAAGTCAGTTTCGAGATTAAACTGGATTAAATATTTTTAAGTTGATAAAAATATAGAAAAATGTTTTAAAATCATTATTTAATATATTGATGATTGTGGTGAAGTCAATTTTGTAAAATGAGTTTTGAAATCGGACATTTTGGACTAGTGACCAAAATGTAAACTTTGAAAACTATTTTTCGTGACTGATTTGTAAAGATTCAAAACTTTGAATCTTTAAGGAGCTAATTGCCCAAAAGTTTAATCTCAAACTTTATCCCATAATTGGCTATTTTAAAAGTTTTTTTGGAAATATAAATAGGTTAGGGAGAACTAATTTGATAATTAAATCTTTAAACCAAAAATCACGTAACTAACTTTCTCTCAAAATATTTTCTCTCAAAATCTCTCCAGATAAACATCACTCTCTTATTCTAAATCTTCAGGCAAATCTTTCTTTTCTTAAATCTTTTATTTTCAAATGATTTCTTGTTGATTGTTTATCAAAACCTTGTTGATTTTAACTTTATTTTCTAATGTAAATCATCCATTTAAGGGAGAAAGCATCCATTACAGGTAGTTTCGTCCTTCTCCTCTAATGAAAGGTTCTTTACTGAAATTCCCAAGTTATTGATTCTTTACAATTGTATTCTAATGTGTTTTGGTAGTTTAATTAAGGAAAATTGGTTTAATTGTGTTGTGATTGGGAAAATTGATATATTTTCAAATTGGATCTATTTTGCTGGGCAATTGATCAGATTAGATCATGTTTTAAGAGTTTAATAATGTTGAAGGCTTGGTTTTATCAATATAACCCCGAAACTAGTTGAATCCCTAATGTTAACGGTTGTTAATTAAGGGTTTTTGTGATGTTAATGGAGTTTAATCATTGCTGGAAGTAAAAGGATGTTGAAGAAGGGTTTTAGATGTTAATTGCTGAGGTTTGATGTATTGAATCATTGTTTTGTGGCTGGGTTAAGGTTGGGAAGTGTTTGAGGTTGATTTTGATAAGTTTCAGATGGTTTTAGAGTGGGCAACTTGTGAGTTGCTGGTAATTGCTTTGAGGTAGTGCTTTGGATGCATTTTAATGCATGTTTCCTCTGGTTTTGTGTGGCCAAAATTGGGGATAATCAAGGTGAAGTAGCTTGAGGTGGATTGTTGCTTGCTGGGAGCTTGATTTGCATAGGCGAGCAGGGCGAGTTGTATTGGTGAGTGGAAACTGGTTTTAAATGCCCTTAAAGGCTTTCTATATGATGTTGTGATTTTAGGTTAAGTTTGAAACACTTACCTAAGCTCGGAAGTAAGTTTCCCTCTTTTGCTCTATAATATCGGCTCAAATATGAGCATGTGTAATTCATGTTTTGGTCGTAAACATGGTTTGTTTTACTCACTATAAATGCATGATTTTGAGAACATATGTAGTGGTTTAAAAGTATATGAAATGCTAGTGAGCATTGGTTTTCCCTCCGATCGAGAATGTGGTATTGCTTTGGCAATGTGGCTTGCATATGTGGCAATTTTGTAAAATGCATTGTAAAATAGTGAGTAAATGGTCTTGTAAATGATATATTGGCTACGTGACATGATGAGAAAACATTCGAATATAGTTGCCTTGCCATATGATGAAGTGCACTTAATATATTAAAAATCGATCGTGGTTAAAGGTCCTTGAGGTATAGCAGTCGGGTACTCAGACTATACTATTGTCACTTGGGTTAAGCGGTTGGTTCCCCTTGTTGACGTTGAGCTTGAGGTCGATAAGGTTGTCATATTATGCTGTCGGCATGGTATGGGTTTGATGGAGGTTGATCATCATGAGAGATCTGTGTATCCGATATATATGGTTAGCGGTCGGCTAATCAAAGATAGGGGTCGGCTATCCGAGGATAGAGGTCGTATATCAAGGGTCACAATAAATGCCAATGTATGAAAGTTCATGTGCTGAACCTACTTTATAATGCTTTGGAATTTAAGCATGGTAACATGATTTAATGCTTTAGGATTTAAGCATGTGGTTTGTAAATGTTTTTCCTAAAGGTTGCTATGCATGTATTGATTTGGAATCGATGAAAACGCTTTGGTCGTAAGCATGGTTTGAAAAAAAGAGTTTAGTTTTCAAAGAAATTTAAATGCATAATTGTTTTATGAGCATTCTTACTAAGCATATGTGCTTACGCTCTCTTTTTCCTAATGATGCAAAGCATTGAAGTGTGGGGCAACAAAGGGAAGGTTTAAAGTGATCCAAGAAAAAAGAATACTTTTGATTATGACCTCTGTAACACCCCGGTTTTGGGCCTAGCGGATTTGAGGTTTAATAGACGATCCGATGGACCGAGTTAGAGATACGAGTCAAATTCGGGACCGTATATTTTTCGATAAGATAAAAATATGGAAAATAGTTAAAAATTATCTTTTATTATATATTGCTTTTTGGTGGAATCAATTTTAGGAAAAGGAATTTGGAAATATGACATTTTCGGATAGTGACCAAAATGCATTTTTTGGAAAACTATTTTTAAGTGTCTGAAATCAAAAGGGTCAAATCCTTAGAATCCTTAAGGAGCTAATCTACCAAGTGTTTGCTGGTGGTTTCTCTCTTCAATTAAATCATTTTAACATGTGTTTTAAAAGGGGTTAATAAGGATTAAATATCTAAAGTTAGTTATTAGCTTTTAAAAGAAAATTTACATAACTTTTTCTCTCAACTTCTTTTCTTTCAAACATTCAGAATTTCATCAAAATCCAGAGGTAATGAACTCTTTTCACTCATATTATTGATTTTAATTTGTTCCTTTAACTTTGTTTTGCAAAATCTCATTGAAATCTTGCATTTTCTTAGCTTTAAACAAGCCAATTGAGGGATAAATCACATAACAGGGGTAAGGTCCGTGATCTCCTACGTTAAATGGTTCTTTTCCCAAGTACTTGATCCTTGATTTATAAGTAGTAATGTGGTTTTAATGTTTTATCCATGTTTAATTGAATTATTTTGGAAATATTGATGAAACATGGTAATTTTCGAAGTGGATTTGATTTTCAGCAATTGAGATTGATTTAATATAGTTTTGGATGTGTTTTGACGTTGATAAGTTGTTTTTATCAATAGAACCTGAAACTCATGAATCTTTAATTATTTAGGTTGCTAGTTTTGAGTTTTTGTGGAGATAACCGAGTTTAATCTTTGCTAGAGGTAATAGGATGTTAGGAAAGAGTTTTTGGATGTTATTAGATGTTGGTTGAAGGCTTGAATTGTTGTTTTATGGCTGGGATAAGTTTCAGAAACGTTTGATGGTTTTTCGGTATTTTTTGGATGGTTTTTGAGTTGGCAACTTGGGAGATTGCTATTAGGCAATGGTTTGAATGCATTTTAATGAATTTATCCTCTGGTTTTATGTGTTTAAAGCAGGGGATAATCAAGGCGACGGAGCTTGAAGTTGTTTGGTTGCTTACCGAGAGCTTGTTTTGCGTTGGCAAGGAAGGCAGGGCGTATCGGTGAGTGGGAACTGGTTTCAAATGCTTTACAAAGGTTTGTAAAGGTTGTTGGGAGTTTAGGGCAAGCGTGAGACACTTACCTAAGCTCGAAAGTAAGTTTGCCTTATTTTGCTCTAGAATATGGGCTTAGATATGAGCATGATGTTTGCATGTTTTGGTGATAAACATGGCATGATTTACTTCTGGTAATGCATAATTTTGAGCACATATGCAGGGGTTTGAAAGTATATTAAATGCTATTGAGCATTGGTTTTCATTCCGGTTGGGAATAGTGTTATTGCATTTGCAATGAGATTTGCATATGTGGTGTTTTATGAAATGCATTGTGAAACAGTAAGTAAATGGCTTTGTAAATGATATATTGGTCATGTGACAAGGTGAGAAAACAATCGGATATAGTTGGCATGCCATAGGATTAAAAGTGCACTATAAAATATAAACAAAATTGATTGTGGCCATGGGTCCTTGAGGTATGGTGGTGTAACAAGGCCAGTCGGACTGTTGGGGACCTCACTTGGGACTTGTGGATTAACTAGGCAAGGTCGGAACACTTGCGGTTTAACTAGGGAAGGGTGAGATCTCGCGGTTCAACTAGGCGAGGGTATCAAATCTTACGGTTTAACTAGGCAAGGTTTCAGATATTATGCGGTTTAACTAGGCATGGTATGAGAGATCTGTGTATCCGATATGTGTATAGGATAGAGGTAGTATATCTGGGTCACTATAAATGCCAATATATGTGAAAGATCATGTGTTGAATCTTGTACATAATGCTTTGGGATTTAAGCATGGTTTGGTTAAAATGCTTTGGGATTTAAGCATGGATTGTATATGATGCTATACAAATGTTATTATGTTTTGATTCGGTTGGAATCATGGAAAAATGCTTAGGTTGTAGGCATGTTTTGAGAAAAGCAAGCATGTGGTTTTTAAATGGTCTTTAATACATCATTGTTTTATGAGCATCCTCACTAAGCATGTGTGCTTACGCTCTCTTTTTCCTAATGATGCAGAGCATTAAAGTTTGGGGCAGGAAAGGCAAGGTTTGCAAGGATTCAAAAGAAAAACTACTTTTGAGTATGAACTCAATTTATGTTTTCAGTTAATAAGGCAATATATTCTCCATGGTTTTTGGGAATTGTAATCCTGATTTCATATAGATTTTAAGTATGTTTCTATGTTGGCTTTTGAGGATGGTTTGATGTTGCTAAGCTTGATGTTAATACTTGCTTGTAGTTGTGGATTATTGGTTGCATAGGTATGCATCTAGAGCTTCCTTGATGATTGCCTTGTTATGATGGTTTGTGCGAGTTTATTATGCTGTGCGAGTTGTGTTGTATGATGCACGTGCTGAGATTGGCCTATTTGTGTATTTTGGGTTGTCTGGCAAAGGGTTTTAGGAAGCATGCCTCTAGAATACCATATGATGTTTGAATGCTAATTGGTTGCTGAATTTATGATGTTTAGGTTGCTGATGCATCTTGGTAGTGTTGTATGAAAGTTTGTGGCATGCTGAAATGGTTTAGTTGTGGAATAAGCATGTTAAACCAGCCATTAGTGACCATTCAGGTCCAGGTGTACCGGACGCGTGTTCTCGTATCGGTACGGGAAGCTATTTCAGGCTTGTGGTTTTGGTACGCGGGTTAGGTGTATTGATATGGAAATGCTTTTTAAGAGTATCATACCGATACTCAGGTTTGTGTATCGGTACGGGAAGGCTAACTTTAGCATGAGGGTTCAATACACGGGTTTGAGGATCAGTACAAGCCTTTGGTTTTGGTAAGGCTATCGGTATGCAGGGTCATACCGGTATAGGAGTTGGCTACTGGAGTGTTTGGAAATTGAAATGGAAATGGCGTATCGATACTCAAGTGTACGTGCCGATACCCGAGGCAGTTAGTTAATAGCTTTAGTGAAGTTCTGTTTTATTTCATTTTGGTCCTTGTTTGATATGGGCTCAATTGTGTGAGTTTGGAGGGTCTAATTGAGCTAATTTTTAACATATAATAATGAAATGAACCTAATTAAAGGTTGGTAACTTAAAAAGTGTAAAAGTCCTTCCATAATGCTAAATTTACGTTTTGGTCCTGAAGTTGTGTTGTGGCCAATTGGATGTCGTTATGATGCCCGATTGAGATGAGTGCTCACCTATGAACAATATGACCATGTAGGAACGCTTAAAATCATCTAGATAAGATAAAAGGAAAAAAATGGGGGTGTCTTGGGTTTAATATTTCCAGTTTACTTCGGTAAACCTAATGTATCTTCTTCGGTTACATTTGTTGGTATCAGAGCCAGGTTTACGAAAGTTGGGATGTTGTTGTTTGACTAGTTGATGTTGTTTAAACTGCACGGTGATTGTTTAATGTTCTGTTGGGGTATGTATTGGGAACACATTGCCTATTACCAAGGATTTTAAATGCGTTTTGAAGTTAACTTGGATCCTTTCCCTGATGCTAGCCTAACTCTAATGTGTTTTGATGCTTGTGTTAGCATGACTCGACGTGAGACATGATCTATGGCTAACACTGGCGGGGTTGGGCAGAACAATGAGACAGAAGAGCATCTCCTTCATATTTTACCTCCTCCTCCTTTAGTGTTTCCTCCAGTTGACGGTGGGGCAGGTGAAGCACCTCAGGTTCACCAAGTGTCTGTGTATGGTGATTCGACACCGTTAGTTCAGACGATAACGGGAGCCTTTCAGGCAGTGATGGCTGGAGTGCAAGCCCAGGCACCAGCACCCTCTATGGTGGCAAATCAAGGTTTACCCTTAGAGCATTTGAGGAGTTTGGGAGGTGAGGAGTTTCAGGGATTGAGCCCTCATGAAGCCGAGGGTTGGCTGGAAAAGACGGTTCGCATCATGAATCAGATGGGATGTAATGAGGAGCGCAAGTTAGGTTGCACTGTATCTCTACTGTAGGGGGATGCATATTATTGGTGGGTGACCATGATTGCTGGTGTTCCTGAGGCAGACATTACTTGGGAGTTCTTTTAGAGAGCTTTCAAGAGGAAGTATCTTGGTACCAGTATTTGGATATGACGAATCGCGAGTTTATGTCGCTATCTCAGAGAGGCATGTCTGTTGCTGAATACAAGGTGAAATTTGTCTGGTTGAGTCAATATTCTTCGGAGTTAGTTCCAGATGACCAGTAAAGATGTGATAGGTACTGTTATGGTCTTGTTAAGGACATCAAGACATATCTCTTGGCCGCAGATTACACGGATTTCGATGTGTTGGTCAATCGGGCCAAGGATATCAAGCAGTCCTTGGGTGCACCAGTTAAGGCTGTAGGTGTGAACTTGGGTAAAAGAGTGGCGACTCTAGTTATTCTAGGAGGCAGAATAGGAGGTTCAGGGACAAGAGGCATAAGCCAGATCATAGGCGTGGTGGTAGAGTTGTCCAGGATATTTAGGGAGCTCGTGTTACACCAGAGTGTGAGCAATACGGTAGGTGTCACGCGGGTATGTGCCGGGGTAATGCTGAAGCTTGTTAGATTTGTGGCTCATCTGATCCCTTGAAGCGTGATTGTCTTCGAGCTGCGAGAGATGCACCAGCACAGGTTGCTGCATATGCTAGGGGCCATGGCAGTGGTAATTTTTAGAGACGCGAGGATGGTCAAAGGGGTATGGCTCATGCTGCAGCAGTGAGAACTAGAGGTGGTGGACTGGCTTGAGTCTTTGCTCACCAAGAGGGTCATAATGACACAGATGTGATCGCAGGTACTTTTACTTTGCAATCCTTGTCATTGTTGTCTTTGATTGATTTAGGGTCTACGCATTCATATATCTTGAGTGAACATGCATCTTTCCTGAATGTTCTTGTTGAGATCTTAGATGTTGGCATGTTAGTCACAAGTTCTTTTGGAGAGACGGTTACAACAAGAAGGTTGTATCAGCGTTGTCCTTTGGTGGTTTAAGGACATGAATTTGCCGCAGATCTGATGGAATTGTCATTCCATGGTTTTGATATCATTTTGGGTATAGATTGGTTGAGTGAGCACAGAGCACTCATGGATTGTGAATCTAAGAGGATTTTCTTGAGGTTGGCCGATGACTATGAAGTTCTGGTGGTTACCGAAAATGTTAAGTTTTTGTCTAATATAGTTTCGACTGTTAGAGCGGAGAAGATGATGTTTGATGGCTGCCAGGATTATTTGGCTATTGTTATGAATCCATAAGCCAAGGGTGTTCGAGTGTAGGACATTTGGACCGTTTGCTATTTTCCCGAGGAGTTGCCGGGTTTACCTCTTGATAGGTAGGTGGAGTTTTGTATTGAGACATATGAGGGTACAACACCGGTGTCCATTGCTCCTTATAGGATGCCACTGAATGAATTGAAGGAGTTGAAATCGCAGCTTTAGGAGTTGTTGGACCATGGGTTCATTCGACCAAGTGTTTCTCCGTGGGGTGCTCCTGTTCTTTTCGTGAAAAAGAATGATGGTATGATGCGTATGTGCATTGATTATCGTCAGTTGAAAAAGTTGACGATAAAGAACAATTATCCATTGTCGCAGATTGATGACTTGTTCGATCAGTTTCGTGGAGTAGCGGTGTTTTCCAATATAGATTTAAGGTTGGGTATTATTAGTTAAAGGTTAAGGATGTGGATGTGCACAAGACCATGTTTCGTATGAGGTATGGGCATTATGAGTTTCTGGTCATGCCTTTCGATTTGACAAATGCTATACTGCGTTTATGGACATGATGAATTGAGTGTTCCATGAGTATCTTGATCAGTTAGTGGTGGTGTTCATAGATGATATTCTCGTGTACTCCTGTACCGAGGAAGAGCATGTTCAGCATTTGCGGATAGTGTTGCAAGTGTTGAAGGATAATTAGTTATATGCTAAGTTGATCAAGTGCGAGTTTTGGCTTAAAAAAGTGACATTCCTTGGCCATGTGGTATCCGCTGAGGGTATTTGCGTTGATCCATAGAAGATTGAGGCTATTCTCAATCGAAATCCACCTAATTCTGTATCGGAGGTGCGTATTTTCTGGGGTTTGCTGGTTATTATCATTGTTTTGTTGAGGGTTCTCGAGTATTGAAGCACCGTTGACCAAGTTGTTACAGAAGAATGTTCCTTATGCGTGGACGGAGAAGCAGCAACACAGTTTTGAGAAGTTGAAGGAAGTTCTGACACATGCTCCTGTGTTGATTCAGCCTAAATATGGGAAGGAGTTTGTTGTTTATAATGATGCATCGTATGTTGGCTTAGGTTGTGTGCTGATGCAGGATGGGAAGGTTGTGGCCTTTGCATCGAGGCAGTTGAAAGTTCATGAGCGGAATTATCCAACTCATGATTTGGAGCTTACGGCTGTGGTCTTCGCTTTGAAAATTTGGCAACATTACCTCTATGGTGAGAAGTGCGTGATCTTTATGGATCATAAGAGCTTGAAGTATTTGATGTCTTAGAAAGATTTGAATCTTAGGCAGCGTAGGTGGTTAGAGTTGCTTAAGGATTATGACTTGACCATTGAGTATCATCATGGTAAGGCCGATGTAGTGGTGGATGCATTAAGTCTAAGGTTGCAGTTGAGCTTCGAGCTATGTTTACAATGTTGAGTGTGACACGGGAGTGCGGTTTACTAGCTGAATTGCAAGTTACGTCTACGCTATCACAGTTGATTAAAGCTAAGCAACCGTATGATGATTTGTTGGTTGATCATATTAAGGATAAAGTAGAGGGTAATCCGACGAAATTTCATTTTGATGATGATGGAGTTTTGAGTTTCAAGGGTCGAATAGTGGTGCCGGATAATCCAGAGTTGAGGCACACTATCTTGACGGAGGCACACTCTAGTCCTATTTCTATACATCCTAGTAGTTTTAAGATGCATCGTGATTTAAAAGGGGTATACTACTGGGTTGGGTTGAAAAAGGATGAGGCTGAGTTTGTTTCCAAGTGGATGGTATGTCAGCGGGTTAAGGCTGAACATCAATTTCCATCCGAGTTATTACAACCGTTGAAAATTCCTGAGTGGAAATGGGAGAGATTCACCATAGATTTTGTAACAGGTTTGTCGTTGACACCGGCTGAGAAGGATTTCATTTGGGTAATTGTTGATCGGTTAACAAAGTGTGCACATTTCCTGCCAGTGCATACAATGTACACCTTGGACAAGTTGGCAGATTTGTATATAGCAGAGATTGTGTATTTTTATGGTGTACCTAAATCCATTATTTCTAATAGGGATTCGAGGTTTACAGCAAGGTTTTGGAGGAGTTTGCACCATGCCTTGGGTTTGAGGTTGATTTTAGTGCTGCGTATCATCCTCAGTCGGATGGTCAATCTGAGCGGGTTATCCAGGTTTTGGAGGATATGTTAAGATGTTGTACTATAGAGTTCCAAGGAAACTGGGAGAAGCGCTTGCCTTTAGTTGAGTTTGCTTACAATAACAGTTATCAGGCGAGTATACAGATGGTATCTTTTGAGGCGTTATATGGTCGGAGATGTCGTACGCCCTTATGTTGGGCTGAGGTGGGGGAAAAGCATGTTACCCTACCCGATGTGTTGAAAGACACATATGAAAAGGTTAAGCTTGTATACGACCGGATGAAAGCGAGTGCGGATTGGCAGAAATCTTATGCGGATTTGAAGCGTAAGGAGGTTGAATATGCGGTAGGCGATCGCGTATTCTTGAACGTGTCACCATGGAAAAAGGTGATGAGATTTAGACGTAAGGGTAAGCTTAGTCTGAGGTTTATTGGACCATACGAGGTTATTAAGCGTGTGGGCCATGTGGCATATCGATTGAGGTTGCCTCCCGAGTTGGAGAAAATTAATAATGTGTTCCATGATTTGATGTTGAGGAGATATCGATCAGATCCATCGCATGTTATGCCGGTGGAGGATGTGGAGTTGAGGTCGGATCTATCCTATGATGATGAACCTGTACAGAACCTCGTCACCAACAAAAAAGTTCTATGTGGTAGAATGGTAGAGCTTGTGAAAGTCTTGTGGCGACAACGAGGTGTTAAGGAAGCTACTTGGGAAAGCAAGACAAATATGAAGGAGCAATTTCCGCATCTATTTCCTCCAGGTAATCAAGGATGAAATTTCTTAAGTGGGGGAGAGTCGTAACACCACGGTTTTGGGCCTAGCGGATTTAAGGTTTAATAGATGGTCCGGTGGACCGGGTTAGAGATTCGAGTCAGATTCGGGACCATAAATTTTTCGGTAAGATAAAAATATGGAAAAATAGTTAAAAATAATCTTTTATTATATATTGATTTTTGGTGGAATCAATTTTAGGAAAAGGAATTTAGAAATATGACATTTTGGGTTAGAGACCAAAACACGACTTTTGGAAAACTGTTTTTAAGTGACTGAAATCAAAAGGGTCAAATCCTTAGAATCCTTAAGGAGCTAATCTACCATGTGTTTTCTGGTGGTTTCTTCCTTCAATTAAATCATTTTAACATGTGTTTTAAAAGGGGCTTAATAAGGGTTAAATATCTAAAGTTAGTTATTAGCTTTTAAAAGAAAATTTACATAACATTTTCTCTCAACTTCTTTTCTTCCAAACACTCAGAATTTCATCAAAATCCAAAGGTAAGGAACTCTTTTCACTCAAATTATTGATTTTAATTTGTTCCTTTAACTTTGTTTTGCAAAATCTCATTGAAATCTTGCATTTTCCTAGCTTTAAACAAGCCAATTGAGGGAGAAATCACATAATAGGTCTAAGGTCCGTGACCTCCTCTGTTAAATGGTTCTTTATTGATATTCCCAAGTATTTGATCTTTGATTTATAAGTTGTAATGTGCTTTTAATGTTTTATCCATGTTTAACTGAGTTATTTTGGAAATATTGATGAAATATAATAATTTTCAAAGTGGATTTGATTTCCAACAATTGATATTGATTTAGTATAGGTTTTGGATGTTCTTTGATGTTGATAAGTTGTTTTTATAAATAAAATCCTAAAACTCTTGAATCTCTAATTATTTAGGTGCTAGTTTTGAGTTTTTGTGGAGATAACCGAGTTTAATCTTTGCTGGAGGTAAAAGGATGTTATGAAAGGGTTTTTTGATGTTATTAGATGTTGGTTTAAGGCTTGAATTGTTGTTTAATGGCTGGGATAAGTTTCAGAAATGTTTGATGGTGTTTTTGGTATGTTTCGGATGGTTTTTGAGTGGGCAACTTGGGAGTTGTGGGATATTTTTGTTAAACAATGTTTTGAATGCATTTTAATGCATTCATCCTATAGTTTTATGTGTTTAAAGCAGGCGATAATCAAGGCGACGAAGCTTGACGTTGTTTGGTTGCTTACCGGAAGCTTGTTTTGCGTTGGCAAGGAAGGCGAGGCGTATCGATGAGTATAAACTGGTTTTAAATGTTTACAAAGGTTGGTAAAGGTTCTTGGGAGTTTAGGGTAAGCGTAAGACACTTACCTAAGCTCAGAAGTAAGTTTCCCTTATTTCGCTCTTGAATATTGGCTTAGATATGAGCATGATGTTTGAATGTTTTGGTGATAAACATGGTATGATTTACTTCTGGTAATGCATGATTTTGAGTACATACACAGGGGTTTGAAAGTATATTAAATGCTATAGAGCATTGGTTTTTATTCTGGTTGGGAATGGTGTGATTGCATTGGCAATAAGATTTGCATATGTGGTGTTTTATGAAATGCATTGTGAAACAGTAAGTAAATGGTTTTGTAAATGATATATTGTCTATTTGACAAGGTGAGAAAACAATCGGATATAGTTGGCATGCCATAGGATTAAAAGTGCACTATAAAATATAAACAAAATCGATCGTGACCATGGGTCCATGACGTATGGCGGTGTAACGAGGCCAGTTGGACTGTTGGGGACCTCATTTGGTACTTGTGGATTAACTAGGCAACCCAAATTGATGGTGATCTTGTGGATTAACTAGGCAAGGTTGGTACACTTGTGGTTTAACTAGGGAAGGGTAAGATCTCGCAGTTTAACTAGGCGAGGGTATCCGATATGTATATAGGATAGAGGTAGTCTATCTGGGTCACTATAAATGCCAATATATGTGAAAGATCATGTGTTGAATCTTGTACATAATGCTTTGGGATTTAATCATGGTTTGGTTAAAATGCTGTGGGATTTAAGCATGGATTGTATGTGATGTTATACAAAGGTTATTATGTTTTGATTCAGTTGGAATCATGGAAAATGCTTAGGTTGTAGGCATGTTTTGAGAAAAGCAAGCATGTGGTTTTTAAATGGTCTTTAATGCATCATTGTTTTATAAGCATCCTCACTAAGCATACGTGCTTACGCTCTCTTTTTCCTAATGATGTAGAGCATTAAAGTTTGGGCAGCAAAGGAAAGGTTTGCAAGGATCCAAAAGAAAAACTACTTTTGAGTATGAACTCAGTTTACGTTTCCGATTAATAAGGCAATGTGTTCACCATGGTTTTTGGGAATTGTAATCCTGATTTCTTATAGATTTTAAGTATGTTTCTATGTTGGCTTTTTGAGGTTCGTTTGATGTTGCTAAGCTTGATGTTAATACTTGCTTGTAGTTGTGGATGAATGGTTGCATAGGTATGCATCTAGAGCTTCCTTGATGATTGCCTTGTTATGATGGTTTGTGCGAGTTTATTATGCTGTGTGGGTTGTGTTGTATGAAGCACGTGCTGAGATTGTCCTATTGATGTTAATACCATGGGATGTTTGAATGCTAATTGGTTGCTGAATTTATGATGTTTAGGTTGCTGATGCATCTGGCAGTGTTGTATGAAAGTTTGTGGCATGATGAAATGGTTTAGTTGTGGAATAAGCATGTTAAACCAACCATTAATGACCATTCAGGTCCAGGCGTACCGGTACGCGTGTTCACATATTGATACGGGAAGCCATTTCAGGCTTGTGGTTCCAGTACGCGGGTCAGGCATATCGATACGAAAATGCTTTTTAAGAGTATCGTACCGATACTCGGGTTTGTGTATCGGTACGAGAAGGCTAATTTTGGCATGGGGGTTCGGTACACGAATTTGAGGATTGGTATAGGCCTTTGGTCTTGATAAGGTGTACCGATACGATGGCTACTGGAATGTTTAGAAATTGAAATGGAAAGGGTGTATCGATACTCAAGTGTGCGTACCAATACTCGAGGTAGTTAAGTTAGTTAATGGCTTTAGTGAAGTTCTGTTTTCTTTCATTTTGGTTCTTGTTTGATATGGGCTCAATTGTGTGAGTTTGTAGGGTCTAATTGAGCTGATTTTTTACATATAATCTTGAAATAAACATATTTAAAGGTTGGTAACTTAAAATGTGGAAAAGTCCTTCTATAATGCTGAATTTATATTTTGGTCCCTAAGTTGTGTTGTGGCCAATTAGATGTTGATACGATGCCCGATTGAGATGAATGCTCACCTATGAACAATATGACCATGTAGAAACGCTTAAAAGCATATAGATAAGATAAAAGGAAAATAATGGGCGTGTCTTGGGTTTAATCTTTCTGGTATACTTCGGTAAACCTAATATAGCTTGTTCGGTTCGGTCTTGCGACTAGGTCGGGCTGAGGGGGTTACAACCTCGATTTAAGTTTTCAGTTAATATGGAAACATGTTCACCATGTTTTTGGGATTTGTAATTCCGTCTTTCCCCTGGTTTTTGAGCATGCTTAATGTTGTGTTTTGGAGTTGGATTGATGTTGATAAGCATGTAGTTGATTCTTGCTTATGGTTGATGCTAGGTGGTTGCTTAGGTATGCATCTAGTTAGCCTTGGTTGGATGCCATGTTTTGATGGTTTTATCATGTTACTTTTGATGCAATGGATATGTGAGTAGTTGACATATGCTAGTAAATGTCTGATGGAGTATTTTTGGTATGGTTGGTAAGCGGTTTAAGTAGCATGCCTATTGGTTGATCTTGTGGAAGCTTATGTTATGTTGTGGATGCTAAATCTTTGTGCTAATTTTGGAATATGGTTGGATGGTTGGTTATATGCATGAATGTGAGTTTCTAGGATCCAAATGCATCTAGATTCGATTGAAAAACCAGCTAAACCTTTCGGGTCCAGGTGTATCGAAACGCATCCCTCTATACTAGTACGACTAGGCCATTTCAGGCTTAGCATTTCGATATACGGGAGAGGTGTTTTGATATGGGTAAGCCTTTTTATGCATAGCATTTCGATACGCGAGGAGGTGTTTCGATATGGGTAAGAGCAGGTTGGCTTAGTATTTCGATACGCGGGGCCATATTGGTACGATTTTGAGCTACTAGAATCTGAGTTTTGAAATTGGCCAAGGCGTACCGAAACACCTGTACGCGTACTGATACGGGCTACGACTAAATAAGTTATTAGGGTGTTTGATAGTTTCTGTTTGGGGTAGGTGATATACCTCAGGCTTTGCATGGCCCAGTGTTTGGGGATTTGGCTCCGTTGATCCAAGCGATCATAGGAGCTTTCTGAGAAGCAATAGTGGAGTGCAAGTGTAAGCACCAGTACCTACTGTGGTGGCTAATCAAGGTTTACCTTTGGAGCGTCTTCGTAGTTTGGGAGGCGAGGAATTTAGGGGTCTGAGTCTTGAAGCAGTCGAGGGATGGCTGGAAAAGAAAATTGGTATCTTGAATTAGATGAGTTGTAACGAAGAGCGCAACTTGGGTTGCACCGTGTCCTTGTTGCATGGTGATGCTTATCATTGGTGGGTGAACACGATTACGGGGGTCCCTGAGGCGATGAGACTTGGGAGTTCTTTTGGAGAGCTTTCAAAAACAAGTATCTTGGTTCATAGTATTTGGACGTAAAAAAGCGCAATTTTATATCGCTGTCGTAGGGTGGCATGTCGATTGCCAAGTACGAGGTAAAGTTTGTTCACCTAAGTCAGCATACCCCGGAGTTGGTTCCAGATGAGCATAGAGGTGCGATAGGTTTCGCTATGGTCTAGTGAAGGACATCAAGACGTATCTGTTGGCTACATATTACACAAATTTTGATGTGTTGGCCAATCATATAAATGATATTGAGCAGTCCTTGGGAGTGACTGGACAAGTTTCAGGCATAGGCTCAAGTAAGAGAGTAGCTGATTTTGGTTATTCTAGGAAACAGAGTAGGAGGTCTCGGGATAAGAGGCACAAGTCGGATCATAAGCATGGTGGCGGTTTTGGCCAAGGTAACCAGGGAGCTCGAGTTGTGGTTGAGTGTGAGCGTTGTGGTCGATGACACAAGGTGCATATTGGGAAAATACCATGAGTTGTTGGATCTGTGGATCCCCTGATCGCTTGAAGCGTAATTGTCCATGTGCTGTGAGGGTTTGACCAGTTCATGTTGTTGCACCTGCTAGTGGCTGAGGCCATGGCAGGGGTAATTTTTAGAGGCGCGAGGATGGTCAGAGAGTTGTGGCTCATGCTATTGCTGTACACCCAGAGAATGGTGGACCGACTCAAATCTATGCTCGTCGTAAGGGTCGTAATGACACTGATGTGATTGCAGGTACCTTCACTTTGTAATCCTTGTCATTGTTTTCCTTGATTGATTCAGGGTCTCTCATTCTTATATCTTGAGTAAGCAAGCATCTTTGTTGAATGTTCCTATTGTAATCTTGGATGTTGGCATGTTAGTAACTAGTTCCATTGGTGAGACGATTAAGACTAGAAATTTGTATAGGCGGTGTCCTTTGGTGGTGCAAGGTCATGTGTAGTCGCAGACCTAATGGAGTTGCCATTCCATGGCTTTGATGTTATTTGGGCATGAATTAGTTAAGTGAGCACAAGGCGGTTGTGGATTGTGAATCCAAAAGGATTTCTTTGAGGTCAGCCAATGATTATGAAGTTGTGGTGGTTGACGAGAATGTGAAATTCTTGTCCAATGTCGTTTCAGCTACCAGAGTAGAAAAGATTATGCAAGGAGGTTGCCAAGCTTATTTGGCTATTGTGGTAAATTCGGAGGTGAAGGGATTCGTGTGTAGGACAACCAGGCTGTTTGTGATTATCTGGAAGTTTTTACTGAAGAGTTGTTAGGTTTACCTTCAAATAGAGAGGTGGAATTTGGTATTGATATGTATGCTGGTACAACTCTGATGTCTATTTCTCCTTACCGGATGGAACCGAAGGAGTTGAAGACATAGCTTCAGGAGTTGTTGGATCATGGGTTCATTCGACCGAGTGTTTCTCCATAGGGTGTTCCTATTCTTTTTGTGAAAAAGAATGATGGTACGATGCGTATGTGCATTGATTACTGGCAGTTGAATAAGTTGACGGTTAAGAATAAGAATCTTTTGTCAAGGATTGATAATTTGTTTGATCAGTTTCGTAGAGCGACGGTGTTTTCTAAGATTGCTTTGAGATCGAGGTATTATCAGTTGAAGGTTAATGAGGTGGATATGCATAAGACTACATTTCGTACAAGGTACGAGCATTATGAGTTCTTGGTGATGCCATTTCATTTGACGAATGCCCTGACTGCGCTCATGGATATGATGAATAGGGTGTTCCAAGAATATCTTGATGAGTTTGTGGTGGTATTTATTGATGATATCCTTGTATACTCTCGTGCCAAGGAAGAACATGATCATCATTTGCGGATTGTTTTGCAAGCCCTGAAGGATAATTCGTTATATGGCAAACTGAGTAAGTGTGAGTTTTGGCTGAAGAAAGTGATGCTTCTTGGTCATGTGATTTCTGATGAGGGTATTCGTGTTGATTCATAAAAAATTGAGGCAATTCTCAATTGAAAGCAACCTAAGTTTGTGTCTGAGGTGCATAGTTTCCTTGGGTTGGCTGGTTATTATCGTCGTTTTGTAGATGGTTTTCTAGTATTGTGGCACTGTTGAGGAAGTTGTTGCAAAATAATGTTCCTTATGTGAGGACGGAGAAGCAACAACATAGTTTTGAGAAGTTGAAGTAAGTTTTGATACATGCTCTTGTGTTGATCCAACCCGTGTCAAGGACGGAGTTTGTGGTTTATAGTGATGCGTCTTACGTTGGTTTGGGTTGCGCGCTGATGAAAGATGGTAAGGTTCTGGAGGCAGTTAAAAGTTCATGAGCGCAATTATCCAACTCAAGATTTGGAGCTTGCAGATGTGGTGTTTGCCTTGAAGATTTGGAGACATTAGCTTTATGGGGAGAAATGCGTTGTTTTTACGGATCACAAGAGTTTGAAATATTTAATGTCTCAAAAGGATTTGAATCTTAGGCAACGTAGATAGTTGAAGTTGCTTAAGGATTATGACTTGACGATCGAGTATCATCCTAGAAAGGCCAATGTGGTTGTGGATGCGTCGAGTCGTAAGGTTGTGGTTGAGCTTAAGCCTATGTTTGCAAGGTTGAGTGTGACACGTGAAGGTGGATTGTTGGCTGAGTTGCAAGTTAAACCGACAATGTCACAAATATTTAAAGCAAAGCAACCGTTTGATGATTCTCTTTTTTTCGCGTGTTAAGGATATATCGGATGGAAATCCGATAAATTTTCATTTTGATGATGATGGGGTTTTGTGTTTTAAGAGTCGAATAGTGGTGCCGGATGATTCAGAGTTGAGGCATACTATCTTGACAGAGGCACATTATAGTCCTTTTGCTATGCATCATGGTAGTACCAAAATGTTGCGTGGATTGAAAGAAGCGTACTATTGGGTTGGTATGAAGAAGGATGTGGCAGGATTTGTTTCTAAGTGCATGGTGTGTCAGTTAGTTAAGGCTGAACATTAGTTTTCATCAGGGTTGTTGCAACCATTCAGAATTCTAAAATGGAAATAGGAGAGAATCACCATGGATTTTGTGTCAGGGTTGCCTTTAAAACCGGCTTAAAAGGATTCTATTTGGGTGATTGTTGATCGGCTTACGAAGTGTGCACATTTTCTGCCAGTGCATACGACGTATACCTTGGACAAGTTGGCGAACTTGTATATTGCTGAGATTGTGCGTTTGCACGGGGTACCTAAGTCCATTGTTTTGGATAGAGATCGAGGTTTACAATGAGGTTTTGGGAATGTTTGAATCAAGCCTTGGGTACAAGGTTCAGTTTTAGCACCGCATATCATCCTTAGTTGGATGGTTAGTCTGAGCGTGTTATTCGGGTTTTGGAGGATATGTTGAGGTGTTGCATCATTGAGTTCCAAGGAACCTGGGAGAAGCCTTTACCTTTGGTTGAGTTTGCATATAATAATAGTTATCAAGCGAGTATATGGATGTCACCGTATGAGGCTTTACATGCCTGAAAGTGTCGTACACCTTTGTGTTTGGCTGAGATAAGGGAAACGCATGTTTCCTTACCAGATGTATTGAATGAAACGGAGGATAAGGTAAAGCATATGTGTGATCACCTGAAAGTGGCTATGAATTGGTAGAAATCTTACGCAAATTTGAAGCATAGGGAGATTGAATATACGGTGGGTGATCGTGTGTTCTTGAAAGTGTCACCATGGAAAAGGTGATACGATTCGGACGTAAGGGTAAGCTTAGTCTGAGGTTTATTGGAACATATGAGGTTTTGGAGCGTGTTGGTCCTGTGGCTTATCGGTTGAGGTTGCCTCCTAAGCTAGAAGAAAATACATGATGTGTTCCATGTATCTATGTTGCGAAGGTATCAGTCGGATCCCTCGCATGTTATGCCAGTGGAGCATAATGAGTTGAAGCTGGATTTATCCTTTGATGAGGAACCAATGGAAATCCTTGATTCCAACAGCAAAGTTCTTCGTGGCAAGACAATTGAGCTTGTTAAGGTTTTGTGGCGACGTCGTGGTGTCTAGGAAGCGACTTGGGAAAGCAAGACGGACATGTTGGAGCAATTTCCATATTTGTTTCCTCAAGGTAAATTTTGGGGATGAAATTTCTTAAGTGGGGGAGAGTTGTAACACCCCGGTTTTGGGTCTAGTTATTTTGGGGTTTGTTTAAGGGCCTGATAAACTGGTATTAGGGATTCGAGTCGGTTTTGGGATTAAATTGGATTAAATATTTTTGAAGGTGATAAAATATATAAAAATGCTCTAAAATTATTATTTAATATATTAATGATTGTGGTGGAATCAATTTTGTAAAACGAGTCTTGGAAGACATTTTGGACTAGTGATTGTTTTTAGTGATTATTTTGTAAAAAAAAAATTAGTGATTTTTTTGTAAAGAGTCAAAACTTTGAATTTTTAAGGAGCTAATTGCCCAAAAGTCTAATCTCAGACTTTATCCCTTAATTGGCTATTTTAAAAGTGTTTTAGAAAGTATAAATAGGTCGGGGAGAACTAATTTGATAATTAAATCTTTAAAAAATCATGTAACTAACTTTCTCGCAAAATATTTTCTCTCAAAATCTCTCCAGTCAAACATCACTATCTTCTTCTAAATCTTTAGGTAAATCTTTCTTTTCTTAAATCTTTTATTTTCAAATGATTTCTTGTTGATTGTTTATCAAAACCTTATTGATTTAACTTTGTTTTCTCATGTAAATCATCCAATTAAGGGAGAAAGCATCCATTAGAGGTAATGTTCATCCTTCTCCTCTAATGAAAGGTTCTTTACTAAAATTCCCAAGTTATTGACTCTTTACAATTGTTTTCTAATGTGATCTGGTAGTTTAATTAAGGAAAATTAGTTTAATTGTGTTGTGATTGAGGAAATTGATATATTTTCGAATTGGATCTATTTTGCTGGGTTATTGATCAGATTAGATCATGTTTTTAGAGTTTAATAATGTTGAAGGCTTGGTTTTATTAATATAATCCTGAAACTAGTTGAATCCCTAATGTTAATGGTTGTTAGTTAAGGGTTTTTGTGATGTTAATGGAGTTTAATCATTGCTGGAAGTAAAAGGATGTTGAAGAAAGGGGTTTTAGATGTTAATTGTCGAGGTTTGATGTATTGAATCGTTTTTTTGTGTCTGGGTTAAGGTTGGGAAGTGTTTGAGGTTGATTTCGATAAGTTTCGGAGGGTTTTAGAGTGGGCAACATGTGAGTTGTGGGTAATTGCTTTGAGCCAGTGGTTTGGATGCATGTTTCCTTTGGTTTTGTGTGGCTAAAACAAGGGATAATCAAGACGAAGTAGCTTGAGGTGGATCGTTGCTTGTTGGGAGCTTGATTTGCATAGACGAGCAGGGCGAGGTGTAATCGATGAGTGGAAACTGGTTTTAAATTCCCTCAAAGGCTTTGTATATGATGTTAGGAGTTTAGTTTAAGTTTGAAACACTTACCTAAGCTCAGAAGTAAGTTTCCCTCTTTTTCTCTTTAATATCGGTTCAGATATGAGCATGTGTAATTCATGTTTTGGTCGTAAACATGGTTTGTTTTACTTACTGTAAATGCATGATTTTGAGTACATACGCAGTGGTTTAAAAGTATATGAAATGCTAGTGAGCATTGGTTTTCATTCTGGTCGGGAATGTGGTATTGCTTTGGCAATATGGCTTGCTTATGTGGTAATTTTGTATAATGCATTGTAAAACTGTGAGTAAATGGTTTTGTAAATGATATATTGGCTACATGACATGATGAGAAAACATTCGAATATAGTTGACATGCTATACGATGAAGTGCACTATATATGTTAAAAATCGACCGTGGTTAAATGTCCTTGAGGTATAGCGGTCAGCTACTCAGACGATAATATTGTCACTTGGGTTGAGCGGTCGGTTCCCTTTGTTGACGTTGAGCTTGCGGTCAGCAAGGTTTTCAAATCATACTGCCGGCATGGTATGGGTTTGATGGCAATTGGTCAACATGAGAGATCCGTGTATCCGATACGTATGGTCAGCGGTCGACTAATCAAAGAAAGTGGTCGGCTATCCGAGGATAGAGGTCGTCTATCTGGGGTCACTATAAATGCCAATATATGAAAGTTCATGTGTTGGACCTACTTTATAATGCTTTGGAATTTAAGCATGGTAATATGATTTAATGCTTTGGGATTTAAGCATGTGGTTTGTAAATGTTTTTGCATAAGGTTGTTATGCATGTCTTGATTTGGAATCAATGAAAATGCTTTTGTCTTAAGCATGGTTTGAAAACAAGAGCTTAGTTTTCAAAGGAATTTAAATGCATCATTGTTTTATGAGCATTCTCACTAAGCATATGTGCTTATGCTCTCTTTTTCCTAATGATGCAGACCATTGAAGTGTGGGGCAGCAAAGGCAAGGTTTAATGTGATCCAAGAACAAAGACTACTTTTGAGTATGAACTCGGTTTAAGTTTCCGGTTAGTAAGGCAATGTGTTCACCATGTTTTTGGGATTTGTAATTCCATCTTTCCCCTGGTTTTTTAGCATGTTTAATGCTATGTTTTGGAGCTGGATTGATGTTGATGATCATGTTGATTCTTGCTTATGGTTTATGCTAGGTGGTTGCTTAGGTATGCATCTAGTTAGCCTTGGTTGGATGCCATGCTTTGATGGTTTTAGCATGTTTCTTTTGATGCAATGGATATGTGAGTAGTTGACATATGCTAGTAAATGTCCGATAGAGGGTTTTTGGTATGGTTGGTAAGCGGTTTAAGTAGCATGCCTATAGGTTGATCTTGTGGAAGCTTATGTTATGTTGTGGATGCTAAATATGTGTGCTAATGTTGGAATATGGTTGGATGGTTGGTTGTATGCATGAATGTGAGTTGCTAGGATCCAAATGCATCTAGATTCGATTGAAAAACCGGCTAAAAATGACCTTTTGGGTCTAGGCATATCGGAATGCGTCCCTCCGTACCGGTACAGCTAGGCCATTTTAGGCTTAGAGTTTCGATACGCGGGAAAGGTGTTTTGATACGGGTAAGCCTTTTTAGGCATAGCGTTTTGATATGCGGGGAGGTGTTTCGGTATGTGTAAGAGCAGGTTGGCTTAGCATTAAACATGCTTAAAACCTTGGGAAAAGAGAGTTACAAATCCCAAAAACATGGCGAACACATTGCCTTATTAACCGGAAACTTAAACCGACTTCATACTCAAAATAATCTTTGCTCTTAGATCACTTTAACCTTGCCTTTGCTGCCCCAAACTTCAATGCTCTGCATCATTAGGGAAAAAAGAGCGTAAGCATACATGCTTAGTGAGGATGCTCATAAAGCAATGAAGCATTTAAAACTTTTGGAAACTAAACACTTGTTTTCAAACCATGCTTACAACCAAAGCATTTTCATTGATTCAAAATCAAAACATGCATATGCCTTATGCAAAACATTTACAAATGACATGCTTAAATTCCAAGCATTAAATCATCTGATGCTTAAATCCCAAAGCAATATAAAATAGGTTCAACACATGAACTTTCATATATTGGCAATTATAGTAACCCCGGATAGACGACCTCCATCCTTGGATGAAAAATCCTCCATCCATACATCTGATTCACGGATAACTCATACCATGCCTAGTTAAACCGCATGATATCCCAAACCTTGCCTAGTTAAACCGCAAGATTTGATAGCCTCGCCTAGTTAAACCACGGGCTTTACTGACCTTGCCTAGTTAAACAGCAAGATCACCATCTTCTTGGGTTGCCTAGTTAAACTGCATACCCTAATAGATGCCCCAATAGCCCGAGTGGCCTAGTTAAACCGCCATACCTCAAAGACCCATGGCCATGATCGATTTTGTATATATATTATAGTGCACTTCATCCTATGGCATGCCAACTATATCCGAATGTTTTACACCTTGTCACATAGCCAATATATCATTTCCAAAACCATTTATTCACTGTTTACAATGCATTATACAAAGTCATCACATATGCAAACCACATTGCCAAAGCAATACCACATTCCCCACCAGAATGAAAATCAATGCTCACTAGCATTTTATATTCTTTAAAACCATTTCATATGTATTCAAAACCATGTAATTACAGTAAATAAATCAAACCATGATTAACACCAAAACATGTAATTAACAATGCTCACATCCAAACCGATAATCAAGAGTAAAAGAGGGAAACTTACTTCCGAGCTTATGTAAGTGTTTCAAACTTAACCTAAACTCCCATAACCACTTTCAAACCTTTAAGAGACTTTCAAACCCGTTTCCATTCACCGATTATGCCTCACCTTGCTCGCTAATGCAAATCGAGCTCCCGACAAGCAACGATCCACCTCAAGCTACTTCACCTTGATTATCCTCTGTTTTGGCCATAGAAACCAGGGAAACATGCATCAAAAATTCATCCAAACCACTGCCTCTAAGCAATTACCCGCAACTCACAAGTTGCCCACTCAAAAACCATCCAAAACATATTGAAATCACCCTCAACCATTCTCCAATCTTAACCCAGCCACAAAAAAACGATTCAACGTATCAAACTTCATCAATTAACATCTAAAAACCCTTATTCAACATCCTTTTACTTCCAGCAATGATAAAACTCCAATAACATCACATAACCCATCAACTAACAACCTTTAACATTAGGGATTCAACTAGTTTCGGGATTATATTGATAAAACCAAGCCTTCAACATTATTAAACACTAAAAACATGACCTAATCTAATCAATAACCCAGCAAAACAGATTCAATTCGAAAATATAACAATTTCCTCAATCACAACATAATTAAACCAATTTTCCTTAATTAAACTATCAAAACACAATAGAAAACAATTGTAAAGAGTCAACAACTTGAGAATTTCAGTAAAGAACCTTTAATTAGAGGAGAAGAATGAACATTACCTCTAATGGATGCTTTCTCCCTTAATTGGTTGATTTACATGAGAAAATAAAGTTAAAACAATAAGGTTTTGATAAACAATCAACAAGAAATCATTTGCAATCAAATGATTAAAGAAAACATGATTTTACCTTAAGATTTAGAAGAAGAGAGTGGTGTTTGGCTGGAGAGATTTTGAGAGAAAAGATTTTGAGAGAAAGTTAGTTACATGTTTTTTGTTTTAAAGATTTAATTATCAAATTAATTCTCTCTAAGCTATTTATATTTTCCAAAACACTTTTAAAAATATCCAATTAAGGGATAAAGTCTGAGACTAGAATTTTGGTCAATTAGCTCCTTAAAGATTCAATGTTTTGACTCTTTACAATACAGTCACTAAAAACAATTTTCAAAGTTTACATTTTGGTCACTAGTCCAAAATATATGATTTCCAAAACTCATTTTATAAAATTGATTTCGCCATAATCATTAATATATTAAATAATGATTTTAGAATATTTTCTATATTTTTATTACCTTCAAAAATATTTAATCCTATTTAATCCCGAAACTGACTTGAACCCCTAATATCGGTCCACCAAACCCTTAAAATAACCCTCAAAACATCTAGACCCAAAACTAGGGCGTTACAACTCTCCCCCACTTAAGAAATTTCATCCTCTAAATTTACCTAAGGAAACAAATGCGAAAATTGCTCCAACATGTATGCCTTGCTTTCCCAAGTGGCTTCCTCGACACCACGATGTCGCCACAAAACCTTAACATGCTCAATTGTCTTGCCACGAAGAACTTTGTTCTTGGAATCAAGGATTTCCACCAGTTTCTCATCAAAGGATAAATCTGGCCTCAACTCAATATGCTCCACCGGCATAACATGCGAGGGATCCGATCGATACCTCCGCAACATAGATACATGGAACACATCATGTATTTTGTCCAGCTCGGGAGGCAACCTTAACCGATAAGCCACATGGCCAACATGCTCCACAACCTCATATGGTCCAGTAAAATTCGAACCAAGCTTACCCTTACGTCTGAATCACATCACCTTCTTCTACGGTGACACTTTCAATAACACACGATCACCCACCACATATTTAATCTCCCTACGCTTCAAATCTGAGTAAGATTTTTTCTGATTTGTAGCCGCTTTCAAGCAATCACACGCAAGCTATACCTTCTCATTCGTGCCTTTCAACACATCCGGCAAGTAAACATGCTTTTCCCCTACCTCAGCCCAACACAAAGGCGTACGACACCTTTGACCATACAAAGTCTCATACGATGCCATCTGTATACTCGCTTGATAACTATTGTTATAAGCAAACTCAACTAAAGGTAAATGCTTTTCCCTGGTTCCTTGGAACTTAATAATGCAACATCTGAACATATCCTCCAAAACTTGGATTACACGCTCAGACTGACCATCCGACTGAGGATGATATGCGGTGCTGAAACTTAACCTTGTACCCAAAGACTGATACAAACATTCCCAAAACCTCACTGTAAACCTCGGATCCCTATCCAAAACAATGGACTTAGGTACCCCATCCAAACGTACAATCTCAGCAATATACAAGTTCACCAACTTGTCCAAGGTATACGTCGTATGCACTGGCAGAAAATGTGCACACTTCGCAAACCGATCAACAATTACCCAGATGAAATCCTTTTTAGCCGGTGTCAGCGGCAACCCTAAGACAAAATCCATGGTGATCCTCTAACATTTCCATTCTAGAATTCTCAATGATTGCAACAACCCGGATGGAAACTGATATTCAGCCTTAACTCGCTGACACACCAAGCACTTAGAAACAAACTCTGCCACATCTTTCTTCAAACCAACTCGGTAGTACACTTCTTTCAACCCACGACACATTTTGGTACTACCTGGTGCATAGAAAAAAGACTGGAATGTGCCTCCGTCAAAATAGGATGCCTTAACTCTGAATCATCTGGCACCACTATTCGACCCTTGAAACACACAATCCCATCATTATCAAAATGAAAATCCGTTAGATTACCATCTGATATGTCCTTAACATGCGAAACAAGAGAATCATCAAACGGTTTCTTTGCTTTAATCATTTGTGACATCGTCGTCTTAATTTGTAACTTAGCCAATAACCCACCTTCTCGTGTCATACTCAACCTCGCAAACATAGCTCTAAGCTCCACCACAACCTTACAACTCAACGCATCAGCCACCAAATTAGCCTTTCCAGGATGATACTCAATCGTCAAGTCATAATCCTTAAGCAACTCTAACCATCTATGTTTCCTAAGATTCAAATCCTTTTGAGACATCAAATACTTCAGACTCTTATGATCCGTAAAGACAACATATTTCTCTCCATAAAGGTAGTCTCTCCAAATCTTCAAGCCAAACACCACAGTCGCAAGTTCCAAATCATGAGTCAGATAATTGCACTCATGAACTTTCAACTGTCTTGACGCATAGGCCACAACCTTACCATCTTACATCAGCACACAACCCCAACCAATGTAAGACACATCACTATAAACCACAAACTCCTTCCCTGACTCGAGTTGGATCAACACAAGAGCATGTGTCAAGAATTCCTTCAACTTCTCAAAACTATGTTGTTGCTTCTCCGTCCACACATAAGGAAAATCCTTTTACAACAACTTCGTCAGCGGTGCCGCAATACTAGAAACCCATCTACAAAATGACGATAATAACGAACCAACCCAAGGAAACTACGCACCTCTGGCACAGACTTAGGTTGCTTACAATTGAGAATAGCTTCAATTTTCTGTGGATCAACACGAATACCCTCCACGAAAACCACATGACTAAGAAACATCACTTTCTTCAGCCAAAACTCACATTTACTTAGTTTGGCATACAAATGATTATCCTTCAAGACTCACAAAACGATCCGTAAATGCTGATCATGCTCTTCCTCGGTACGAGAGTACACGAGAATATCATCTATGAACACCACCTTGAACTAATCACGATACTCATGAAACACACTATTCATCATATCCATGAATGCAGCCGGGGATTCATCAAACCAAACGGCATAACCAGGAACACATAATGCCCGTACCATGTACGAAACACAGTCTTATGCACATCCTCATCCTTAACCTTCAACTGATAATACCCTGATCTCAAATCAATCTTAGAAAACATTCCTACCTCGCGAAACTGATCAAACAAATCATCAATCCTCAATAAAAGATACTTATTCTTCATCGTCAACTTATTCAACTGTCGGTAATCAGTGCACATATGCATCGTACCATCCTTCTTTTTTACAAAAAATAGGAGCACTCCATGGCAAAACACTCGGTCGAATGAACCCATGATCCAACAACTCGTGAAGCTGTGTTTTCAACTCCTTCAGTGCCATTCGATAAGGAGAAATAGGCACTGGAGATGTACCCGCGTACGTCTCAAAACAGAATTCCACCTCTCTATCTAGAGATAAACCCTGCAACTCTTCAAGAAAAACTTTTGGATAATCACAAATAAGCCGATTTTCCTTCACACGAACACCCTTGGCCTCCAGATTCATCATGATGGACAAATAAGATTGGCAACCTCCTTGCATCATCTTTTCTGCTTGAGTAGCCGAAACAACATTGGATAAGAATTTCACATTCTTGCCAACCACCACAACTTCATAATCATCAGCCAACCTCAAAGAAATCCTTTTGGATTCATAGTTCATAACCGCCTTGTGCTCAGTTAACCAATCCATGCCCAAGATAACGTCAAAACCATGGAAGGGCAATTCCATCAAATTCACGGCAAACTCATGACCTTGTACTACCAAAGGACAATGCCTATACAACCTTCTAGTCCTAACCATCTCACCAAAGGAACTAGTTACTAGCATTCCAACATCCAAAATCTCAAAAGGAACACTCAACAAAGATGCATGCTTACTCAAGATATTAGAATAAGTAGACCCCGAATTAATCAAGGGAAAAAATGACAAGGATTGCAAAGTGAAGGTACCTGCGATCACATCAGAGTCATTGTGACCTTCACGATGAACATGGATTCGAGTTGGTCCACCCTTCCCCGGTTGTACAGCAACAACATGAGCCACAACCCTCTGACCATCCTCACGCCTCTAAAAAATACCACTTCCACGGCCTCGGCCCCTAGCAGGTGCAACAGCATGAATCAGTGTATCTCTCTTAGCATGAGAACAATCCCACTTCATGTGACCAGGAGATATGCATACCTAGTGTAGACTCTCTAAGTGAATGCTGGCAAAAGGGGTAGAAGATGTGTATTGGAAAAGTATAAAATAGTGTCAGGATGAGTCTTTTGCGTGCAAGTATACACGGTCTGCAAATAATACAAGAGTTAAGCTGAGTATCGATCCCACAGAGATTCAAAATTGGATTCAAAATAATACAAGAGTAGAAGGTGATTTAATGAATGATGAGCGTTGGCATGGAATGTCTGATTTTCACGCTATACATGTCGTGCCAGCCTTTAATAACGACTTGTCTAGGCATTGTTTGCCGAGTAGATTCAAAATTAGCAAAGCTTCTCTCGATGGTCATTGTCCTAAATTGATCATGTAAAAAACTTATATCTCTATTGTGCATGCTTTTAAATAAACCAATTTGATTAAGATCCAATCTATACTCCTAAGGGGTAGATTTCACTCCAAAAGTAAGTTCATCTACTTGAATGACTTCTCTCGAAGCTTCTCTCCTCAGTATTCAACAACTTAATCATTGCCACCCCAAGTCTGTTAAGATATTGAGGAGTAATAGGCCAACAATACCAGTTCTCGCTTGGCATAATATTTAGGAAACATTAAAGTATGCTGAATAGATAAAACATTGTCAAAACAGATTTATTTCAAAAACTAAAACATAAAATAGCGTTCAACGCAAAACATCCCCCACCAACTATTAGATTAGTTCATGGTGAGAGATTTAACCCAAAATTCACAAACATTTTCCAAATACATCATTATTAAAACGAAATTAAAACTACTTAAAACATGAGAATGGGCGAAAAGGGTCTCTCAATGCAGCCCCCAAGATCCAAGCTCTCGGCCAAGTGGTCAAACCTCACTCCTTTGTGCGGTTAGTTGTCAATCATCGCACTCCAACTCCTCACTCTGATCAAGCACCACCAAAAACCACTCATCTAATGCTTGCTTGGTTGGTCTTTAAATAGGCGTGCAGGGAGGGCATAGGATAAGCTTATCATTTGAATTTTAAATGCTGAAGGGATAAGAGATAAGATCTTATCCGAATTTGAATGAAAGTTGATCAGGTTAGTGTTGACGTCATACTGCCGATGCAGCCTTGGCATCCAAGCTTGGCATGCATCTGCCAACCAACCTTGGCACTATCTTATCCGCTATTTTCTTAGATATTGATCTAATTGCTATCTTTTCGGAGCTTGATCTTGTCCTATTTTTCATAGTTCAATAGCTTCTTGGTATGGCATCAAGTTCACTTCTCTGCCAACCGGTGGTTGGCATTGTCTAGTCCATCTATGCCAACAACACTCGGTATTCTCTCTGGTATTCCTTCTTGTGTTACTTTTCTGGGCCAAATACTATGCCAAACCTAGAAAATTGCCAACAAAACAACCTTTCACACTGGCATAGACAGAATTCTAAACTCCTTATGCAAATGCATGATTTTATCATCCTAGTGCAACTAAATGTATCTAAAAACAAGCAAAAGCATTGTGAGATTGGCATTAAAAATAGTACTTTTGGAGAGGTAACACACCCACAAACCTAACTCATTGCTGGTCCTCTAGTAATGCAATCAAAATAAAAAACAAAAACTATGAAAATGTTACAAAATTTTGGTTGAATGCCAACACGTATTGGCAAGCGAATTTGGCTCTATTTATGTCCTCATTATCTTAATGCAATAATGCCAAGCAGATAGTAATTCAAGTGCAGTAGTATAACTCTAGTCTAGGGTTATGAATAGTGCATAATGTGCAGGAAATATGCATCAAGTATCCTTGCACTCCCTTAGACAAATTTACTACCTAAACTCAGATTTTTTTCTTTCCCAAGGGTTTCTGTTAGCATTAATTTAAGCTTGCTTCGTGACACTATTTAGCGTGAGAGATAAGAGGGAGTATACCACAAATCCTCACCTTAATCTAGACATCACTAGGCTTTCTCTTCAACTGATTCCCTAAAGTTTTAGACTTGAGAACTAAGAGGGAGCAAACCACGAAGCCCCAAGTAACTTATTATCCCTAGGTAGAGGAGAGTTCATTTTTTTCATTGCCCTGGCAGAACATTGTTTCCTTATTAATTTCTTTTACCCTAGCATCATTTGATATTTTTTTTAAATCTGAGCATAGTTTCAAAGAGTCTAAGTTTGCTAAGGAACTAGATGCATACTACGTGTTAAGTGAAATTTCAGCTCCCTAAACTAGAGATCAATTGGCAATCTAACCTGACATACTACTCTGCTGGCATCGCATGACAACTAAAGATTATAATTTCCTCATTACACATAACAAATGTTAACATTCTTCAAAATTAAACCGAGGCAAAATTTTCCTTTCCCTTTTTTAGTGGTTTGATATGCATCTATTCTAAATGACCTAGATGGCATGGCAAATGGCATGGAAACAGAAATTAAATATGAAATGTATTGCATGGAATAAATGTGAGGAAATGCACACCCCCAAACCCAAGATGTGCATTATTCTCAATGCATGAAAACAACATGTATATAAAATTAAAATAGAAAAATAAAATGCATGATCATGTAAATGCAAAGAAATGAAATGTAAAGGAGTTTAGGAAGAAGATGACGCCCCCTCAGAGACTTATTCTCGTGTGACACGGGCCTTTCTTTTCACAAATGACCCACGATCAGGGGCTATTTCTTTCCTTCTTTTCATGCTCAATTTTAAAGCGACAGTAGAGGCTCCAACTTCCTCCTTTTTCTTGGCAGGTTCTGACGCGATAGGTGCATCGATGATATCAGAAGGTGTTTGTATAGTAGGTGTCACTAGTGAATTGGGTTTGGTTTCCTTAGATTCAGATGAGGAATCAGAACTGGAAGAATCAACTTGTACTGGAGACAATGGGACTGTAGCATCGGAGAGGGTATGTACTGGACTAGCTGGCATGGCATCACCACTAACAGAGGACTTAACCGAGAAATCTAGGAATTTTGGACATAGTCAGGGGTTATTTTCTTGAGAGTGTCCCTGGTTACAACATCCCTAGCCTGTATGTAATGTCGTAGCTTTACATAAAGCTCTTCAGCCTTCTCTAATTTATTGAGTATGATCTCCTGGCGATGGTAAATTTGTGACAACATTACCAGTGAACTGTCTGGCATGGTTTTAGGCATGGTGTCTGACACTGCCTTTGGCACCTTTGGCTTTGGCGTGGGCATTTTTGCTTTCCCCTTGCCTTTGTCCTTTCGCTCGACAGTCGTGAGGTTTTTCCAAATAGCAGCTGTGATTGTTGTTCCCTTGATCCTTTGACCTTTATCTGTATCAAGCTTTGGCACACCATGGAGCATGCAAATGTTAGAAATTAACAAAAGAAATAACAAACTGCCATTACCTTTCGCTGCACATTTATAAGTTTTATCAATAATAAGCCTGCCAACATTAATTTTGCGCCCCATATTGATGGAATGCAATAGGATCAACCTCTCTTCCGATACAGTCTCATTGTGAGATGCTGGCATAAGATTTGCCTTGACAAAGTGATTCCATCCTCTCTATTAGGGTTTCAATGCCAACCGTTTTATCGTTCGGTGTCCCTTTGGTGACACTGTCCATGCCGTGCTAGGCTCACACAAGTCTGCTAGCAGCTTGTTTCTCTTGGTAACATTAATCAACTCGGCATAATCAAAATATACATCCCCTGCACCATCCAATTCAAACATAGTGTTAATATACCCCTCATCAAAACGCACACTTACCTCGAATCATCAAGAAAGGCGAATCCTTGGTCACAAGATGAGCTAGAATTCTTGAACAATGGTGGCATAAATCTCCCCTTCGTGGTGGCAAAACAGATTCCAATTGTGCATGTCGACTATCCCCATGAATTCTGGAGGGAAGCCAATGCTTGTCCCTGTCTTGAAATCAAAGTGTTTCTCGTAGCAAAAAGATCTTGAAGCAAAGTTAGCTTTCAATCTTTTTTCGGATCTCCTCATTGAAGAATCGGTTGAAAGGGGTAGAAGAAGAAGCCATTGGAAATGTGCAAGAATCTGGACAGATTTTGAATCAAGGAAGGAGAAGAAAAGACGATGTAAAGCTTGGTTCTTGTTTGAAAAGAAAATTGGAAAATTTAGAAAGAGTTGGGTTCTTTAAATTCGGTTATGGAAAAGAAAGTGAAAAGTTTGGGAAGTTTAATGGGGTTGGAAACCAAGTAAATAGGGATAATGATGGAAGGTAAAAAGATTTGATTTGAAAAGAAGGTAAAGTGATAAGGTTGTAAGTGATAAGATTTGGTAAAGGTTGGAGTGATAAGGTGATTGGATTGAATTTAAATTTCAACCCAATTTGGGGGGGTAGGGTTTAAATTTAAAGAAAATACTCTCTCTTATCTAATGGGCCGATCAAACTAAGTTTTATCTCCTCTTTTCATTTTTCAGTTCGCTGCATGCCAAACTGCTCTTGCATTGTGCTTGGCACGCAGAATTCTCCTATCGTGGCATCGGCACATGCCAACTCTCTCATCGGCATTGTTCCTGGCATTGCTCCTGACGTTGTTCGTGGCATGGTTCATGGCACACTGATTCTGCATTGACTCAAAGAAAACTTTCAACATAGATAAGGTATAAAAACAAGAAAAACTATTAGAAACCTAGAGACCTAAAAACAAAGAAAAAACAACTATCCTAATATTTACAAAATTCAAACCTGATGATGTTTTCACATTACCTTTGCCAAGAGGATCACATCCTTATAATTGTTCCGATCACCTTCCATGTAGTGCTTTAGTATGTGGCCCTTAGTTGGTGGATGGTAAGCTGTGGGACAATTTTTTTTGAATAACCAACATATAAAGCCGAAGAATTGCTTACCTTTGAGTATGTCGAACTCTAGATTGCTCAACAATGGAGAATGTTTTAACATGTGGGTTTTGAATAACCACCTTAGAAAACCAAAATACCTCTTTCTTGTAGGCCTATCAAATCTTTGATTGAATTCAACACCCCAATAGTGCTTAGGCTGTGGTCTTTCTATTTTGTTAGATGTAAAGGTGTATGTATCTTCAACTGGTTCAAGACTTGCCATAGCATTCGTAGGTAAATCTTCAATTTTTGGCACACCATCTATGGCATTATTGTCATGGCCAAATTCTCTTGCTTCAATTCTTCATTTTCTACCATTTGGACTATACTTTTTATTCTAGTAACTAGCCATCTAAGCACACCTCGCTTCATGGCATCAATCCTGGCCAGAATCGATCTTCTCTATCGCTCAATTGTGTTGCAATCGTACTTATGTTTAATGGCATTAGCTTTCATTCCCTGGCAAGTCAATGCCAGGTTCTCATCTAAAGTGGATTCATTGCCTCAACTGCATGGCATTCTTCAGGTTCATCTACACACTTAAGAGTTTTGTCAACATTAAAAGTGACATTTATTTGTCTTACCAATGTAGGGTTGGCAATTCTGGCTCCACTGGTTTTGTCGTGGTGGTGCTGGCATCAAATTCAGATTTGGCATTGTTGGTGCTTGCTTCCCCTTTCTCAGCTTCTTTGGTTTTTCAGTTGGCATTGATTTATTCGCAAGGAAAATAATTGGCCCTTCTCCTCACGTTAAAATCTCGACTTGGTTTCCACTTAAGGGAGTGACAGCTTTGCTTTGTTCTCCCTCTTTTTGTCGAGCATCATCCGTATCACATGGCAGAGTTTCTAGAGGTTTGGAATCAGATAGTGGTATGGCATCAGATAGTGGAATGGCATCATCAGCCTCTGCCTCTTCTTTCTCTACGTCCTTGGGTTCACCTGCTGGCACCGATTTCTCTTCATGGCAAATAATCAGTTGATTGCCTTCTTCTTCTTCTTGGTTTGTAACTTCAGAATCTTGTCATTCTGCTCTGGCAACGAACTTGGCAACATTATCTAGCTTTGCCATGATGTTTTTGTGTTTAGGATCCTTGCCCTCAAATTTTTCCTCACACTCTATTACCACTAATGAGTCTAATGTACTTGTTGTGGAATACTCTTCATCAGTGTAATATATTGATTCAAGTGTATTAGGAAAAACTTGATACTCGTAATGTTGATTCTGAATTCCTTGAGGAGCAGATGGAGGAAGAAAATTGCTAGCTTGTTGATGTAGCGTTGTCATGGCATTTTGATTGTTACCACTAACCGAAGTGTCTGCCACCTCTTACTGCCTTGATGGAAGATCTATCTCGTTCTCTTGAGGCATGCCATTCACAGCATTGCCAGGCGTCCTAACTTGTTCTTCCAAGCCTCTCATAGCATCAATGGCTTCTTTAAATATGTATCCAATGTAATTTGTTTGCTCTTGAGGTGGATTGTTGTGCATCGGCATTTCTGAAGTCAATTCTTCCATGGCAAATGATTTATTGGATCCATAAAGATCTATTGCTAATTTCTCATGAAAAATGTTGCCTTGGGATGGCATTTGTTTGAAGTCTGGTGGTGCATCAAAGTTGTTAGGTGCATAAAAATAATCGTCGTCTTGATCATTCCAAAAAATATTTTATTGCTGGTTCCATCCTTAGTTGAAGTTGTAGGAGGAAATGTTGTTCACATTACAGTGCCCCGTGTAACAAAAGGAATTAGGGTTGAAGGGGCAACTGTCAAACGAGTGGCATCCTCTACAATATGCACAAACAACGGGTGTTGCTTACCTTTTGCTGAACTTGTTAGGCACTTGCATTGATGCAATCATGTTTTTCAGTTCAAAAATCTATGTCGAGAGTGTTGTATAGGCATCCTCTTCATGTTTTTCATCTCGTCTTCGCTCATGGACAGCTCTTGGAGTTGGATATTGGTAGTCATAAGTGGGAGAAATGTAGTCATCATCATACCATATGTGGCTGCCCATACTTTTCTTTGTAGCTTTCATAAAAAAGAAAAAAAATAATGATCAAAACAAAAAAAAAAGTTAGTAAAATGAAAACAAAAAAAAGTAAAAATTAAGGCAATAAATTATGTCGCAATCCCCGGCAACGGCACCAGAAACTTGTAGACTCTCTAAGTGAATGCTGGCAAAAGGGGCAGAAGATGTGTACTGGAAAAGAATAAAACAGTGCCAAGATGAGTCTTTTGAGTGCAAGTATGCACGGTCTGCAAGTAATAAAGTACTTAAGCTGAGTATCGATCCCACAGAGATTGAATTGGAATTTGATTGTCTTTGATTGTTACTTGCCTTGAGAAAAAAAGTTGTTTTGTTTTGAAGTTGGTTTTGGAAATAATTTAATAGAAAAAAATAAAAGTAAAGTAAAACCGTTGGCAAGGAAGGTGCTTTAATGAATGATGAACGTTGGCAGGGAATGCCTGGTTTTCACGCTAAACATGTCGTGCCAGCCTTTAATAACAACCTGTCTTAGCACTATTTTCCGTACAGATTCAAAATTACTAAAGCCTCTCTCGATGGGCATTGCCCTAAATTGATCATGTAAAAACCACTATATCTCTATAGTGCATGCCTTTAAATAAGCCAATTTGATTAAGATCCAATCTATACTCCTAAGGGGTAGATTTCACTCCCAAACTAAGTTCATCTAGTTGAACGACTTCTCTCGAAGCTTCTCCCCTCATTATTCAACAACTTAATCGTTGCCACCCCAAGATTGTTAAGATATTGAGGAGCAATAGGCCAACAGTGCCAGCTCTCGCTTGGCATAGTATTTAGGAAACATTAAAGTATGTCGAATAGATAAAACATTGCCAAAGCAAATTTATTATCAAAAACTAAAACATAAAATAGCGTTCAACGCAAAATATCCCCACCAACTATTAGATTAGTTCACGGTGAGGGATTTAACCCAAAATTCACAAACATTTTCCAAATACATCATTATTAAAACGAAATTAAAACTAGTTATAACAAGAAAATGGGCGAGAAGGGTCTCTCGATGCAGCCCTCAAGATCCAGGCTCTCGGCCAAGTGGTCAAACCTCCCTCCTTGGTACGGCCGATTGTCAATCGTCGCACTCCAACTCCTTAATCCGATCACTCGTGATCAAGCACCACCAAAAATCCCCAAAAACCACTCATTTAATGCTTGGTTGGTTGGTGTTTAAATAGGCGTGCAAGAAGGGCATAGGATAAGCTTCTCATTTGAATTTTAAATACTGAAGGGATAAGAGATGAGATCTTATCCGAATTTGAATGAAAGCTGATAAGGTTAGTGCTGACGTCATACTGCCGACGCTAACTTAGCATTTAAGCTTGGCATGCAACTGTCAACCAATCTTGGCATTATCTCATTTGCTATTTTCTAGGAGATTGATCCAATTGCTATTTTTTCGGAGCTTGATCTTGTCCTATTTTTTCGGAGTTCAATAGCTTATTGGTATGGCATCAAGTTCACTTCTCTGCCAACGGGTGGTTGGCATTGTTTGGTCTATCTATGCCAACAACACTCGGTAGTCTCTATGGCACTCCTTATTATGTTGCTTTTCTGGGCCAAATACTATGCCAAACCTGCAAAATTGCCAACAAAACAACCCTTCACACTGGCATAGACAGAATTCTAAACTCTTTATGCAAATGCATGATTTTAACATCCTAGTGCAACTAAATGTACCTAAAACAAGCAAAAGTATTGTAAGATTGGCATTAAAATAGTACTTTTGGAGAGGTAACACCCCACAACCTCCAACACTGCCCCAACACATACCCGTTGGACGCCTACCACAACGCTCACACACAGCTACAACACGAGCTCCCTGGTTACTCTGGCCAACACCGCCACCGCGCATGTGATCCGGCTTATTCCTTTTATCCTGAAACTTCCTATTTTGTTTCCCAAAATAGCCAAAATCAGTTGCTCTCTTACTCGAGCCCATGCCTGAAACCTGTCTTGTCACTCCCAAGGACTGCTCAATATCCTTGGCACGGTTGACCACCACATCAAAATCTGTGTAGTCTACAGCTAACAAATACGTGTTGATGTCCTTCACAAGACCATAGCAAAACCTATCGCACCGATGTTGCTCATATGGGACCAACTTTGGTGCATACTGACTTAGGCGAACAAACTTCACCACATACTTGGCAACTGACATGCCACCCTGCGATAGCGACATGAACTCGCACTTCCTCGCATCCAGATACTCAGAACCAAGATACTTCCTCTTGAAAGCTCTCTGAAAGAACTCCCAAGTCACATATACCTCTGGGACACCCGCAATCGTGGTCACCCACCAATGATAAGCATCACCTTGCAACAGGGACACCGTACAACCCAACTTGCGCTCATTGTTGCAACCCATCTGATTCATGATACGTATTGTCTTTTCCAGCCATCCCTCGACTGCTTCAGGACTCAAACCCCTGAATTCCTCGCCTCCCAAACTATGAAGACGCTCTAAAGGTAAACCTTGATTAACCACCACAATAGGTGCTGGTGCTTGCACTTGCACTCCAGCTATCGTAGCCTAGAAAGCCGTCGTCATTGCTTTGATCAACAGAGCCAAATCACCAAAAACTGGCCCTTGCGGAGCCTGAGGTACATCACCAACCATAGAACGAGTCTCACGACGAGCCATGCTAACAAAAGCATAAAAACACATTAGAGTCAGGCATGCATTCAGCAAATGATCCAAGACAACCTTATAAACATTTTATTACCTCGGTAATAGGCAATGTGTTCCCAATTCACACCCTAACATGATGTAAAATAACCACCATACATATTCGCATTCACCGTGCATATCAAACATTAGCAAACAATCAAACAACAACATCCCAACCTTTTGTAACCTAGCTCTGATACAAACAAATGTAGCCCCCTCGACCCGGCCTAGACGCTCGACCAAACCGAGTGAGCTACATTTGGTTTGTATCAGAGAAAGATTACGAAAACCAGTCCACTTTTTCCTTTTATCTTGTCTAGATGTGTTTTACTAACCCTAAGTGATCATGCTTGCAGCGGATGAATTTACAAAGAAAACGGACCACGGAAAGACAATCATATTGCATACGATACATTTTAGGGACCAAAATGTAAAATTGGTAAATTAAATGACCATTACTGAATTTAGAGTTACCAATCCTCAATTAGTCAAATTACATGCTTGCATGTCAATTTTCAACTCAATCCGACCATCCAAACTCAAACAATTGCATTCAAAACTGTCAGGGACCAAAATGGAAGAATCAAAACTTTTAAACACCCCAATAACTAAATTAACGACAGTCAGTATCGGTACTGGTACAAGTGTTTTGGTATGCCTTGTCCAATTTTCAAAACTCAGATTCCTATAGCTCAAAACTGTACTGATACAGCCCCGCGTATCGAAACGCTCAACCAAATTGCTCTTACCCATTTCGAAACACCTCTCCGCGTATCAAAATGCTATGCCTAAAAGGGCTTACCTATATCAAAACATATATCCCACGTATCGAAATGCTAAGCCTAAAATGGCCTAGCCATACCTGTATGAGGAGACGCGTTCCGATACGCCTGGATCTGAAATGTAATTTTTAGCTATTTTTCCATCGAATCTAGATGCATTTAGATCCTAGCAACTCATATTCATGCATACAACCAACCATCCCATCATAATCCAAAAATAGCACAAAGATTTAGCAACCACAACATAACATCAGTTCCAAAAGATCAACCTAAAGGCATGCTCCCTGGACCACTTTATCAAACATACCAAAACACTCAATTGAACATTTACTAGAATATGCCACTTCCACACATATCTATAACATCGAAATCAACATGCTAGAACCATCAAAACATAGCATTCAACCAAGGCTATCTAGATGCACATCTAAGCAACCACCTAGCATCAACCATAAGCAAGGATTCACAACATACTTATCAACATCAATCCAACTCCAAACACAACATAAAAATGCTTAAAACCCAGGGGAAAACAAAATTACAAATCCCAAAAACATGGCGAACACATTGCCTTATTAACTAAAAACTTAAACCGAGTTCATACTCAAAATGGTATTTGCTCTTTGATCACTTTAGCCTTGCCTTCGCTGCCCCAAACCTTAATGCTTTGCATCATTAGGGAAAAGAGAGCGTAAGCACACATGCTTAGTGAAGATTCTCATAAAACAATGATGCATTTAAAACTTTTGGAATCTAAACACTTGTTTTCAAACCATGATTACAACCAAAGCATTTTCATTGATTCCAAATCAAAACATGCATATCCCTTATGCAAAACATTTACTAATCACATACTTAAATCCCAAGCATTAAATCATCTCATGCTTAAATCCCAACGCGTTATAAAATAGGTTCAACACATGAACTTTCATATATTGGCAATTATAGTGACCCTAGATAGACGACCTCTATCCTTGGATGGATAATCCTCCATCCATAAATCGGATACACGGATAACTCATGCCATACCTAGTTAAACCGCGGGCTTTACCGATCTTGCCTAGTTAAACCGCAAGATCACCATCTTCTTGGGCTGCCTAGTTAAACCGCATACCCCAAGTGATGCCCCAATAGTTTGAGTGGCCTAGTTAAACCGCCATACCTCAAGGACCCATGGCCACGATCGATTTCATATATATATATATATATATATATATATTATAGTGCACTTCATCCTATGGCATGCCAACTATATCCGAATGTTTTACACCTTGTCACATAGCCAATATATCATTTCCAAAACCATTAATTCATTGTTTTACAATGCATTATACAAAGTCATCACATATGCAAAACACATTGCCAAAGCAATACCACATTCCCCACCGAAATGAAAATCAATGCTCACTAGCATTTTATATTATTTAAAACCATTGCATATGTATTCAAAACCATGCATTTACAGTAAATAAATCAAACCATGATTAACACAAAACATGTAATTAACCATGCTCATATCCAAACCGATAATTAAGAGATAAAGAGGGAAACTTACTTCTGAGCTTAGGTAAGTGTTTCAAACTTAACCTAAACTCCCATAACCACTTTCAAACATTTGAAAGACTTTTAAACCCGTTTCCACTCACCGATTACTCCTCGCCCTGCTCGCCAATGCAAATCGAGCTCCCGGCAAGCAACAATCCACCTCAATCTACTTCGCCTTGATTATCCCTTGTTTTGGCCACAAAAACCAGAGGAACATGCATAAAAAATGCATCCAAACCACTGCATCTAAGCAATTGCCCGCAACTCACAAGTTGCCTACTCAAAAACCATCTGAAACTTATCGAAATCACCCTCAACCATCCTCCAATCTTAACCCAGCCACAAAACAACGATTCAACACATCAAACTTCATCAATTAACATCTAAAAACCCTTCTTCAACATCCTTTTACTTCCAGCAATGATAAAACTCCAACAACATCACAAAAACCCTTAACTAACAACCTTTAACATTAGGGATTCAACTAGTTTCGGGATTATATTGATAAAACCAAGCCCTCGACATTATTAAACACTAAAAACATGATCTAATCTGATCAATAACCTAGCAAAACAGATTCAATTCGAAAAATATGATAATTTCCCCTACCTGTTTCGTACTTGGAACTTTATTCCCAGTTGTATGAAGCAGACCTGGTCCATCCATACATCGTTACTCCTGTCAATCCGCCCTTCCCTTCTTGGTATAATCCGAACGCGCATTGTGACTATCACGGTGGTGCCCCTGGACATCCCACTGAGAACTGCCTTGCCTTCAAAAAACTTGTGCAGAATTTAATCGATTCTGGGATATTGAAGTTTGAAGAACCAAGTGTAGCTACTAACCCGCTACCTAATCATGGGAGCAGAGGAGTAAATGTTATTGAAGAATACTTTGCCAGAAGGATTAGGGATGATGTATCAGAAATCAAATCTCCTTTACGGTGGGTATTTCAACAGTTATGCATGGCCCGTGTGATCGACAAAGGCATGATAATAAGGCAGAAGGGATGTGGAGTGTATTGCGAATTCCACCAGAATGAAGGACATGACATCCAAGAGTGCGATGAGTTCAAGAGATTGGTACAACAATTGATGAATGAAAAGCAAATAGAATTCTTCGAGCAGCCCATGGGGAAAAAGGGGTCGGACGTACATATGACGGATAGCCCCAAATCTAAATACGGGAAAGATAGACCTTTTATCATCTCTCCCAGGCCAGGGAATGCAGGTGCCTCCCAAGGAGAAACCAATAAGATAAGTCCCAGGATCATCATTTCAGCACCATCCCCATTCCCATTCTAGGATCTGCGGCAAACCCCCTGGAATTATGCTGTAAATGTGACCACGCCAGAAAAACTAGAACATGGTCAGGTAAAAGAGCCTACGCTAAAAGACCAACAAAGCCAGAGCGATGTAAACGTTGGTGAGGAAGGCCATTTCACAAGGAGCGGCAGATGTTATTCCTCTGAGGCTTTGAAAGCAGCTGAAACAGATAAGGGGAAGAATACAGCAGTTAGCCCCAAAAGATATTTGGAGAAGAACCTCCCCCAAAGATGAATGAGCTGGTAACTGAGGCCCAAGCCAAAGAATTTCTGAAGTTCTTGAGACATAGCGAGTACAACGTAGTGGAACAACTACGAAAGCAACCGTCCAGGATTACAGTACTGGAATTGCTCTTGAGTTCAGAAAAGCACCGGGAGACGCTATTAAAAGTACTAAATCAAACTTTTGTGCCCCAGGATATTTCTGTGACAAATCTGGATAGGATAGTGGGGCATATCACTGCCTATAATCATATAACATTCAGTGATGATGAGATCCCTGAAGGAGGAATGGGGTCCACCAAAGCCCTTAACATCACAACCCACTGCAAAGGGTATGTAGTACCTGGCGTACTGATTGACAACGGGTCAGCATTGAACGTCTTGCCTATGGTGACCCTGCAAAAACTACCAATAGATGGTTCTCACCTAAAGCCCTGCCACAATTCAGTAAGAGCCTTTGATGGTACGCAAAGAGGAACAATAGGGAAAATTGAGGTGCCCCTATTGATCGGACCAACTGAGTATGTGATCGATTTTGTGGTGATGGACATAAAACCATCTTACAGCTGCTTATTGGGAAGACCATGGATCCACTCCGCAAGAGTTGTCCCCTCCTGCTTGCATCAGAAATTAAAATTTATAGTCGAAGGTAAATTGGTCACAGTAGAGGCTGAGCAGGAAATTGTTGCTTCCGTGACATCGGACGCCCCCTATATTCAAAATGATGAAGATGCTGCAGAATGCTCGTTCCGAGCATTAGAACAAGTGAATGCCACGTTCGTTTCAGAGGGAAGTCGAATCCCCTACCCCAGGTTATCTAATTGTACCAAGATGACCGTCGCAGAAACTTTGGGCCGAGGAGCCAGAGAAGGAAAGGGGCCGGGGAAGAAATTACAAGGAAACCTAAGAGCCAAGAATATGATAACCAAGAAGGATCGTTTTGGGTTGGGTTACCAACCAAATGTTCAACAGAGAAAAGAGGAATACAAGAGAAAGGAAGAGCAAAGAAAAGCCAGATTTAAAGGAGAAGACATTCCGTGGAGACCCATGTCCTTTCCTAGTTTAAAAACCACTTTTGTCTCCGGAGGATTCTACCAGCCAGGTCAAGAGGTTGGAGAGGCAATGAAGGAAAATGACGTACTCAACCAGGATGAGACATTCAATGAATCACTTGAAGGGATGTACATCAACATGATAGCTGGAAAAGACCGAGGCAACAAAATGTTGACCAACATCTGCCCCTGTCGTCCCGGAGAAACACTTGATAACTGGAGCTGCATTGATCTACCTGTGGTTTCTAGGAATAGATCAGAGTAATGCTCCGAATCAACCTTTTGTTTTTGCCCGTAAACAATGGGGATCTCTTGTATGGGGCACATTTGTTAACTTTTTGATTGAAATGAAAATATCCCCACTTTCCTGAATGACCAAAGTTTCATTTATTTCATTCATGCATTCTTCATGTTCATTCCCTTCATATAAAGCCGTCTTCTTCCCAATACAATTCATTCTCATTTAATTCAGGTCGCTCATGATTGATGATATGAATGATACCGGATCCAATCCTGGAGTGAATTTTGAATGCCCTGAGGTCTCAGAGGGAATTGAGGAAGGATATGATGAGATAGAAGGTGAGGTCCCGGAAGAGTTAAAGAGAATGGTGGCCAACGAAGAAAGGCAGATCATGCCCCACCAAGAAGAAACAGAAGTTGTAAACTTGGGGACTGAAGAAGAGAGAAAAGAAGTAAAAGTTGGAACAACGATTTCCTCAAAAACCAAGCACGAACTGAAAACCCTACTTCAGGAATTCAAGGATGTCTTCGCCTAGACTTATCAAGATATGCCAGGGTTGAATACCGATATAGTGGTGCACAAATTGCCAACAAAACTGGAGTGCAAACCAATACAGCAAAAACTGCGGAGAATGAGACCAGATATGTTGTTAAAGATCCGAGAAGAAGTAAAGAAACAATTTGATGCTGGTTTCTTGGAGGTAGCCAAATACCCCGAATGGGTTGCAAACAGTGTACCGGTACCAAAGAAGGACGGGAAAGTTCATATGTGTGTAGATTATAGGGATCTAAACCGAGCCAGCCCTAAAGACAACTTCCCCTTACCACATATTGACACACTGGTTGACAACATTGCAGGATATTCATGGTTTTCATTCATGGACGACTTCTCAGGGTACAACCAGATAAAGATGGACTCTAACGACATGGAGAAAACTACGTTCATAACCATGTGGGGCACTTTTTGTTATTGAGTGATACCGTTTGGGCTAAAGAACGCAGGGGCAACATACCAAAGAGCAATGGTGACTCTTTTCCATGACATGATGCACAAAGAAATAGAAGTATATGTGGATGACATGATTGCCAAATCCCGAACAGAGGAAGAGCACCTACAGAACTTGAGAAAACTATTCCAAATACTACGGAAGTACCAGCTGAGACTCAATCCTGGCAAGTGTACCTTCGCTGTTACTTCTGGAAAACTCCTAGGGTTCATGGTAAGCAGAAGAGGGATTGAGATCGATCAAGATAAAGTGGAAGCCATCCAGGATTTCTCACCACCCCACACTCAGAAGGAAGTTCACAATTTCCTAGAGAGGTTGAATTATATCTCTCGTTTCATTTCCCAATTAACCGACCGATGTGACCCGGTCTTCAGACTTCTCAGAAAGAATAATCCTGGTGTGTGGGATGAGGAATGTCAAAGAGCCCTAGCCGCGGCCGGCGGCAGAGAAGACGGCGGCCGGCCACCAGTTTCTGGGTTCATGGGATGAGGTTGAGAGAAAACGAGAGAGAAACGTTTATTATAAAACGTTTCGAATGAAAAATGATGAAAATTTGATTCTGGGCCGAAGAAAGAGTTTTTATAGGTGTTTTTATTTTGTGAAATGGGTAAATTACGCAATAAATCCTCTCGCATTTTCGATATTTTTGTTTGTGTCTCGCCGCAGGGGATATTTACAACTCTGGTCCCCCTCGTATTTCAAAATCTTGCAATCCAGTCCCTAAATTACATCGAATCAGTTTTTAAATGGTAAAATTACCCCTTTAACCATCCCGCGTTCTTGGATTTTCACTTCGGGTCTGCCCCTTGGTCCAATTACAGTTTCAGTCCTTTCAAGTTCGGTCCTGCTTGCATTTTTGTCCCTAAATTGCATATTATTGTCCTTTAATTTCTGCTACTGATGTTTATTTCTTTTCATTTCAGTCATGTTTCCATGTAAATATTCATGTTCGTTTATTATAATCGTGTATGTTGATGTAGCCTTTTGCCTTATTATATATCCCTCGCATATGCCTTGTATTTTCATGTTTACATGTATATGTGTGTTAAGTTATGATGATTATGTATCTTTATGTATTGGTTTGGTTATTCGTATCACGCATATTATGTTGATATTCTAGTTGGCTCGTACACAACATGTTTTGTATTTTAGCATGTATTGTTTGTTCTATTTGCTTTAGGGTTACGTGTTAGTATATTTTCTTTTTCACGTATAATATTTTGTTCTACATATGTTGAAATGTGTTTATTTCTAATATGTATGTTTTCTTGAAATATGAGTTTTTGTTCACACATGTATCAATTTGTGCCTTGTTATTGTGATATGTTAAATTTGTTTTTATTTACTATTAAGATTAATATGTATGTATGTACGTTTTAGTTACGTATTTTATTTATGTTAGATTATTATTATATTATGTTAATATTTATTTGTATTGTATTTAAATTATTTGCCATGTTTTATATTTTGCTCACTAAGGTTGCATAATGATATATAAATTGTCAATGCGGTGCCCTTTTAACCGAGCGTAAACGGGGCCAGTATCAGGCGTAGTGATAGTGGTTGGGCGTTTACTCTCGGATAACGGGGCCTTTAAAATTTATTCGCAATTATAGCCGAATTTTAAAATAATCATCACTTTAATCCGGAAAGTCTAATGTTAATAAAACGGTAATTATTAAAGTACCAATTTTGGGCGGTGTGGGGGTGCTAATCCTTCCCCATCCGTAACCGACTCCCGAACTCAAAGTTTTTTGAATCTCTGGTTTTATGGTGTCCGGCCTACCTAAGTGGCCGGTGGCGATTCCAATTTTTAATAAAATGCGGTTTTTTTAAAACCCCCACGGAATAAACGTTTTATATCTGAAAAATCACAAACACTTCGAAACCTCGTTTTTTTAGCGAAAAGAGGACATCGCTACAGTAGAGTTGGGATAGTATCCTAACCAACCATTATAAGATGATTTCTTGGATGAGTTTAAGAAAAAGTACATGGGTGAAGCTCACTTTGACAGTTTGAGAATAGGTTTAATCATCTTGTGGAAGAAAATCAGTCAGTGTTTGAGTACGAGCAAGAGATTCTGCAGTTGAGTAGGCATGCCCTTGAATTGGTCGCCACTAAAAAGATGAGACGTAAGAAGTTCCTAAAAAGTTTGAGGAAATAAATTCAGACCTACTTGACTGTTGCCCCACCAAAAGTGTTTTTCGAATTGACTACTAGTGCCAAGTCACTTAAGCAAGTGCAAGGTTTGACTTATGTCCCGTCTGGTGGGCAAGGGAGCTCGAGTGGGAAAACTCGGAACGTCTTCAACAACTTGCATTCTTATTCTGTAAAGAAAAGAAACCATTGGAACCAAGGAAGAGGAACTGCGAACCATAGTTCAAGATCATACCGTAGGTCAGAGTCTGTTGTCCGTAGGAGGCCTCCATCATCTTCAGCCATGATGAGTCTTGAGGGCTCATAAAAAGAGTATGGGTGCACCAATTTGTGATAAGTGTAGAAGTAATCATAGAGGCAAGTGTTGGGGTTTGGCCAGAGTTTGCTATAAGTGCGGATCACTGGATTATTTTGTGAGGGAATTTTTGGCAGCTGCTAACACCACCCCAATCCAAACTCAGAGGACTTCTTATTTGGCTCATAGGGGTTGGGTCTTTGCTGAAAGATAAGCGAGCCACATGACCTGACATTAGAGTGAGGGTACGATCTAGTCCACTGCTAGGGCACTAGCGAGGCAGTACACAATCAAGGCCTAGGAGGATTGTGAGGCTACAAATGTTATCTCATGTACGTTTACCTTGTTTTTAATTTCTATTATTGCTCTTGAAAATTCAGGGTCTACTCATTCCTACATTCAAAGTAGAATATCCCAACAGTAGGGTATTCCTGCCAATGATCTTGAGATTGGTGTCCGTGTGACTAGTCCTTTGGGGTATGATGTTTTGGTGGATAAGGTGTATCAGAGGTTTCATATTGAGGTTTAGGGTTTGATATTTTTGGTCAATTTGATGGTGTTGCCATTTTAAGAGTTTGATGTTATCCTAGGGATAGATTGGTTGCTTGAGCATGATGCGTGTTTGGGTTGTAGAGCAAAGAGCATTAAGCTTCATGGTTTGGATGGGGCTAAGTTCGTAGTGAATGGTGAGAGGAATCATTTCCTTTTTAATGTAGTAACGGTCTTGGAGGCACAAAAGATGATCCAGCAAGGTTACGAGGCCTTTTGGCTCGTATTGTTGACACAAGGGTCGAAAGTCTAATACTCGAGAGCCTTTGGACTGTTAGATGTACTTCCCGACACAACACTCGTATCTATTGCACCATATTGTATGGCATCGATGGAATTGAGAGAGCTAAAGAATCAGATTCAAAAGTTATTGGAAAGATGTTTTATCCAACCAAGCACTTCACCTTAGGGTCCACCGGTCTTGTTTGTTAAGAAGAAGAGTGGGACAATAAGGATGTGTATTGATTACCGTCGGTTCAACAAGGTAACGGTGAAGAACCTATATCCCTTGTCGAGGATAGATGATCTATTTGATCATTTGAGAGGTGCTCGTGTGTTCTCGAAGATCGACTTGAGGTTGGGTTACTACCAGTTGATGGTAGTAGAAGAGGAAGTTTGGAAAACCGCTTTCAGAATGCGGTATGGACATTATGAACTCTTGGTAATGCCTTTTGGCCTTACCAATTCACCTGTAGCTTTTATGGATTTGATGAACTAGATCTTTCAACCTTAACTAGATCATTTTGTGGTGATTTTAATTGATGACATCTTGGATTATTTGAGATCAAAAGAAGAGCATGACTATCACCTTCATGTTGTTCTTCAGACCTTGAGAGAAAGGCAGCTCTTTGCCAAGTGTAGTAAGTGTGAATTTTGGCTCTCTGAGGTAGCATTTTTGGGCCACATAGTTATAGTGGATGGGATCCGTGTCGATCCACAAAAGATTCAGGCAGTGGTGGAGTGGAAACCACCTAGGAATATCAAAAAAGTTTGTAGTTTCCTTGGGCTTGCAGGATAATACCGCCATTTTGTCAATGGCTTTTTATCATAGCGACACCTATGACCAAGTTGCTATAGAAAAGAGTTATATTTTGTGGAATGGAAGAAGATAAAAAGCTTTGAACAGTTGAAGGCTTACCTTACAGAGGCTTCAGTTTTGATGCAACCCGAACTGGGAAAAGATTGTGTTGTGTTTAGTGATGCTTTATTGAATGAGCTTGGTTGTTTCCTCATGCAAGAGGGTAATGTGGTTACTTATGCTTCAAGACAAATTAAGCCTCATGAACGGAATTACCCTACACATAATTTGGAGCTTGCCATAGTTATCCTCGCTTTGAAGATTTGGAGGCATTATTTGTATGGGAAGAAGTGCTACATCTACACTGATCATAAGAGCTTGATGTACCTCCTCACTGAAAAGAAGTTGAATTTAAGGCAAAGATGATAGATTGAGTTGTTAAAGGATTATGATTACATCATAGAGTATCATCCCAGTAAAGCTAACATGATGGTTGATGCCTTGAGCCGGAAGTCCATATCAGATTTGAGGGTGCCATTTGCCCAATTGAGGATGACCAACGATGGTGGGGAGCTTCGTGTAGAACTTTTTAATGGCAAAGATAGAGATGGTTCAGAGAGGTGAGACATCGGAGTTCAAAGTGCAAGATGATGGGATCTTGTACTTTAGGGGACAGTTGTATGTTCCAGCTTTGGAGGATTTACGAGATCGTATACTATGGGAGGCACATCGTAATTTGTTTTCTATACATCTGGGGAGTAACAAGATGTATTAAGACCTCCGACATTTTTATTGGTGGACAAATATGAAAAAAGATATATTCGAGTTTGTGACAAAATGCTTAGCTTGTCAGCAAGTTAAGGCCAATCATCAGGTTCTTTTAGGCTTACTTCAGCCCATTCAGATTCCAAAATGGAAGTAGGATCATGTAACCATGGATTTTGTAGTGGGTTGCTGTTGACGCAAAAGAAGCATGATGCCTATGGGTGATAGTAGATCGTTTGACCAAGTCTGCTCATTTCTTACCTGTACGTATGGATTTACGCTTGAGAGGTTGGCACGAGTGTACATCACAGAGATTGTAAGGTTTCATGGAGTACTATCATCGATCATATCAAATAAAGATCCATGTTTCACGGTAAGGTTATGGAAGAAGATTCATGAAGCTTTGGACACCAAGTTGCATTTTAGTACAGCTTTTCATCCTCAGACCAATAGTCAGTCTTGTAGCGACCTAAATTTTTTCAGACCGCTAGAAAATAATCAAGTTCTTTGGAAAATACTTTGCAAAATATAGAAATAGGGAATTCCTTCGCATTTTTGAAAACAATAAAAACATGGAGTCGCCACCGGCCAATGAGGTAGGCCGAACACCATAAAACCAGAGGTTTATTCAAAAATGGGGTGCGGGAGTTGGTTACGCGTGGGGAAGGATTAGCACCCCCATCACGTGTAATATCCCAATTTTTGGACTAGTGACCAAATTGTAATTTTTGAAAGTTTAGGGGGTTAAAGTGTGAACTTTGGTAAAGTTTAGGGACCAAATTGTAATTTTCAAAAGTTATGTAATCTAACCCCGTAAATGAATAGTTCACCCCCAAGAGTGACACTTTCGTGTTATCCGGGTTTTTCGTATGTGGCTTATATTAGTGGTTGTAAAGCTTTAAAAATTCAAAAGAAGAATATTTGAAAATTGTATTGAATGAAATTTGAAATTTTGGATTGAATAAATGCCATAAATAAAAATCAAAGATATTTTGGTACATGGCCGGTTGGATTGGAACCAATTTGGTTCAATTTTGATGGAATGGCAATTTTCAAGACTTGTTGTAAATAAAGACTAGTTGGAGGGCAAATTGGACATTTGCAATGGATGGCATTTTGAAATATTTTGAAACTTTGAGGGCAACTTTGAGGGAGAATAACACTTGGAATAGATCATGGCCATTGATTTTTGATGAGATTGAATCTTGGCCATTGGATTAAAAGGACAAAATGGTAAATTCACTAATTAAATGAATTTAATATTCATTTTGATAGTATTTTTTATAGTATTTTTGCATGATAAAAGTCAAGTTTGATTCATGTTATGGATGAAGATGATTATGGAAATTGATACTAAATGATGAAATTAAGGTTGTTTTGTGTAGAATTAATGTTATAAACATGGAATCAAGCTTGAAATTGGATTAATTCCATGTTTGAAGTTATAAATCTTAACCCTAAGGTTTGGGGGGTTTGATTAGGAAGTTAAATTGATGATGATATTGAATGAATTATGATGTGGGAAGCTTAATTTTGATGCTAGATTAAATAATTTCCCCAATTGAAGTTATAGGGACCATTTCAAAAATTTTGAGAAATTAGGGGAAATTATTGAAATTTTATTTTAGCACTTGAATAGATGAATTATGACTCAAATAGCATGAATTGATGTTTAAGGATCAAAATGAAATTTTTTGGAAGTATAGGGACTAATTTGGCAATTTGAAAAAAATTAGGGATTAGTCTTGAATTTATGGAAAATTTATAGAATTGAAGATTCAAGCATATTATGGAAGTTGAAAGTTAAGGGGACATTTTAGAAATGTTGGAAATGAGTAGAAAAGTTAATTTGTACATGAATTAAATGTACAAATGTAATGTAGTAACTAAAATGTTACATTTTTAAGGTTTAAGGACTAAAAGGAAAATAGTCCAAAATAAGTAAATAGTGATGGAAATTGCTATAAATTGAGCTTGAGCAATTGAATAATATTCAAAATTGTCACTAAAGACCTAGGGACCTTTTCGGCAATTAGATGGAATTTTGGGAAATTTTTAGAGAATATTTTATATTCGAATAAATATGTCTTAAATCGAGTTAGTAATGTTAGATTTAAGTCTAACAAAGAATATTAATAGAATGTGTTCGATTGGTCTTCTACAGTTCAAAGAGAGACTGAAGAAGAACCGAGTAATAGTAAGAAAGGAAAGGATATCGAAATAGCTTAGTGAGGCGAGCCTACATAAACAGGTGAGTGCATTTTATATGCTTGCATAATGATGAAAAAGGGAAGACTTGAGATAAGTCGACCCTAAATTGAAAATAATATTGCATTATTTATATGAAACTTGAGTTGTTGCATATTACAGTAAATGCAAACTTCAGTAGAACATGAGGTAAGAATTTATCTTGCATAATGGCAATGCATATTTGTATATGGAATATGGATAATAACAAGACTAAAATGAAACAAGATACACCTGGGGATCCACGCCCATAGTGCAAATGCACTAGCAAGGTGTTTATATAAGGAGCAAAGAGCATCCTTATATGAGGAGCAAAGAGCGTCATCTCGAGTACGTACTCTACATGGCACTACGGTGCAAATAGGTTACGGGGTTTCCATGGGCCTCTAGCCAGACACGATGATAATAATAACAAGATGATACATGATTCAGATGTTACATGTTACTTGCTACATATGTTATATGATACATGATACAAATGTTACATGATTTCATGATACATGAATAAGAAGTTACATGTCACATGACCGAGAAGCACATGGCATACATGATAGAAAGATTACATGATATATGATATAAATGTTTCATGTTATACTTGCTAGAGATGATTTGTGATTTACACGTTAGTAAGAATACACTATATACTGATATAAGACATTTTTGTCAATTATAGAGAATGGGTAATACACTCATTACATGACATATCAATTTTGTTTTACTTTATGTTTTTAATAATCTGTTTCATATGTCTAACTAAGTTCATACTTAACGTGTGATGTTGTTTCACACGTAGGTTCTCCGAGATAGACTAGTGAGGAGGAGCTGTCTTTTGGAGATCAAGTTATAACAAGAATTACGGTATGTACATCTTTAAAGTAGTTGATATCTAGTGGCATGTACGAATGTTAAAGTATATGTTAGTATGTATTTCAAAAGAGTAAACTGGTTTGTAAACTTTAAGTGGATAACTGCTTTGGTAAACTTAAGTTTATAATGTATATATATATTAATATGAATGTACGAACTTAGAAAATTGTTTGCGACAAATGGTTATGATTTATGACATAGTTAAATATTGTTTAACCCTAATCTCATAATAAATTTAAAATCAAGAAAAGGTTTAGGCAGGGTACCTAGTTTTCAACATGATTAATATTTTTATTTTGAAAACACATTTATAAATTTTATAAAACAATTTAGGGTCAAAACTAGCTACAACAGCCTAACACAGTTTTTAATTCAAAATTGAGAAATGATTAGGTAAATTTGGTATAAAAAAAGTTTAAGTCATGTTTTCTTATTAACTTAGTTGCATCTTTTACGTATATTCGGTATACGAGTATACATTAAGGGTGTTACATTTTTATTGGTATCAGAGCTAAAGGTTTAACCGATTCTAGACACTAAACGGAGTCTATTGTGATTTGTTTTTAGGTACATGCCCCTAGGATGTCATATTAGTGATGTACTACCTATATAACTTGATTTTGATCCTCGTATATATGTATTAATAGGTTATTATTGTATCGAATAATGTCGAATACTGTTGAGTCTCGACAGGCGATGGATCGCGGGGAACAGGAGGAGGTTCAAAGTGGGAGTAACAATGTACCGCAAGCTCTACCTCCCGCTCCTGCCCTAGCTGAACCACCAGTGCAGCAAAGAGCTCCAATGCAAGAATATGGAGCACTAGTGCATGCTTTAGAGGCTATGGTAAATAAACTTCAGCCTCCAGCACCAGCTCCAGTACCTGCGTCAGTTAGAGCAACGACTGCGAAAGAACTTAGAAAGTTGGGAGCTCCAGAATTTCACGGAGAAGGTGGCTCGATGGATGCCGACATATGGTTAAATGATGTTAAGATCCTGATGGAAGGGCTTGGTTGCTCCAATGCTGAAAAGTTAGAAGGAGTTGTCTCGTTATTGAGAGGACATGCTCGTATTTGGTGGTCTAATGCCACAGAGCTAGTACCGGCTGCTGAAATAACTTGGACATTTTTCCAAGAAGCATTTTTGGCCAAGTATATTGGAGAACAATTTAAGAGAGAGATGCTACAGGAGTTCCTGGATCTTAAATAAGATACTCATACTATCTTTGAGTATGAGTTAGATTTCAATAGACCGAGTCGGTATGCAGCTGAGTTAATTCTGACTGAAAAGTCTCAATGTCAGTGGTTTATAGAGAACCTTCATCCAAGGCCCAAAGAGATTCTATTGGGCATGAATTTATCAAACTTTCAAGAGGCTGTGAATAGAGCAAAGGCGATGGAAAGAGCCTATTTGGAGCGAGTTAAAGCTCAGTCATCTCGAGCATCAAAAAGATCTAGTGATAATTCTATCTCGATACAGTCTTAACGAGGTAGAGGTAATTGATCATAAGGAAGAGCTGTATCTGGATTTACTCAAAAGAATCCTTCTACAAGGAAATGGCAGAATGCTCAGACGTTAGTTACTGGATCGAGCAGGCCTACGATTCCAGAATGCAAAATTTGTAGAAGGTGACACTTGGGAGTCTGTCGAACAATCACATGAGCCTGTTATAGATGTGGCAGTACTAAGCATTATATCAAGGATTGTTCGGAGGGGCAATCTAAGAAGCATACCTAGACTAAAAAATCTACAGCTGTATCTTCTCGAGGTCGAGGTCATGGTGGTGGACAACCCAGGACATCGACACAAAGAGTTTCTGAGGCTGCATCTATCAGGGAATTTTGGACTCTAGCTCGAGTATACAATATCTGCATTGATGAAAAAAAGTATCACCCGGATATTATCGCAGGTACGTTCTGACTTTTGGGAGAACCAGTATTTACTTTAATTGATCCAGGTTCGACTCACTCGTATATTAGCACTAAAATAGTAGAACAAAGAAATGCTCCTATGGAGAATATATCTAGTAATGTGATTGTCAGTAATCCTCTTGGACATAGTGCACGAGTAACTAGAATATGCAAGGGATGTCCATTAGAAACTCAAGGGATTAAATTCCCAGCAGACTTAATGGAACTTCCATTCCATGAATTTAAAGTTATTCTTTGAATGGATTGGCTATATGCATATGATGCAGATGTAAAATGTAAGAAGAAAAGGTTGGTACTTCAAGAACCTAATGGTTCTGAAGTGATCATTGTAGGAGAAAGAACTGGCTGTTTAGAGTTAGTAATTTCTACAATGACAGCTCAAAGGCTGTTAAACAAGGGATGTGAAGCATGTTTGGTTTATGTGGTGGATACACAAATAGTACCTCAGAAGATTGAAGATATCCCAACTATGACATGATTTCCTGATGTATTTCTGGACGAGCTAACAAAGGTTGCCTCCGGATAGGGAAATACAGTTTGGGATTGATGTTTATCCTAGAATTGATCCGGTATCAATGGCACTGTATAGGATGGCGCCTAGAAAATTAAGGGAACTAAAAGCTCAATTACAAGAGTTGTTGGACATAGGTTACATTCGACCGAGTATATCACCATGGGGTGCTCCAGTATTATTTGTGAAAAGAAGGATGGTTCCCTACAATTATGTATAGATTAGGCAGTTGAATAAAGTAACCATTAAGAACAAGTATCCACTACAAAGGATTGAAGATCTATTTGACCAGGTTAGAGGTGCAGTGGTGTTCTCAAAGATAAATCTTCGATCGGGGTATTATCAACTTAAAGTCAAAGAAGAAGATGTACCGAAAACAGCATTCAGAACTCGTTATGGACACTACGAGTTTCTAGTAATGCCTTTTGGATTGACGAATGCCCCTGCTACATTCATGGACCTGATGAATAGGGTATTCCAACCCTATCTGGATCAGTTTGTCGTGGTCTTCATAGATGACATTTTGGAATACTCGAAGACAAAAGCTAAGCATGATCATCATCTTTGAATGGTATTACAAACTTTAAGAGATAAGTAGATGTATGCCAAGTTTTCGAAATATGAGTTCTGGTTGTCAGAGATAACTTTTCTTGGGCACGTAGTGTCATCAGAAGGAATAAGAGTTGATCCCAAGAAAATACAAGCTATTCTCGAATGGGAGGCACCGAAAAATGTCTCTAAAGTTTGGAGTTTCTTGGGATTAGCTAGATATTACAGACGTTTTGTGCAGAATTTTTCCATCATTGCTATGCCTCTTACCCAGCTACTTCAAAAGGGTATTCCATTTGTTTGGACAGAGAAGTGCGAGGAAAGTTTTGAAAGATTAAAGAAAATTATGACCGATGCATCAGTTTTAATTCCACCAGAACCGGGAAAGGAATATACTCTGTATAGTGATGCATCCCATTATGGTTTGGGTTGCGTATTAATACAAGAAGGTGTGTAGTAGCCTATGCATCAAGGCAACTCAAAACTCATGAAAAGAACTATCCGACACGTGATTTGGAAATGCAACTGTAATTTTTGCTTTAAAAATCTGGCGCACTATCCATATGGTGAAAAGTGTCATATTTATACAGATCACAAAAGTTTGAAGTATTTGATGACACAAAAGGATCTGAACCTACGACAAAGAAGATGGGTCGAGGTTTTGAAGGATTACGATGTGGTTATTGATTATCACCCTGGGAAGGCTAATGTAGTCACCGATGCTCTTAGTGGAAAGACATATTTTGCTTTGCGCATGATTAATGCACAGTTGTCATTGGAACGAGACAGTTCTTTGACAGCAGAGTTTCAGATAAAGTCAACTTTGTTGGATCGAATGAAAGATTTGCAATCCACAGATGAAAAATGTCTTGAAAGAAGGAGACAAGCTAAAGCTGGAGAAATTCAGGACTATGAGATCAAGCCTAATGGTTGTTTATATTATCGAGGTAAAGTGTATGTTCCTGGTGATGACAATCTGAAAAATGATATATTAACAGAGGCCCATTATAGTCCATTGACTATGCACCCAAAAAGTAACAAGATGTATCAAGATTTGAGGATTCGATACTGGTGGCCAGGAATGAAAAGAGCAATCTCAGATTTCCTGGCAAAGTGCTTAACATGTCAACAAGTAAAAGATGACAGCTACACCATTGTGTATCAAGATTTGAGGACTCGATACTCGATGGATTTTATAACAGGTTTGCCAACTACACCAAGCAAAAAGGATTCAATATGGGTCATTGTGGATCGACTGACAAAGTCTGCTCATTTTATCCCAATTCAAATGGATTATTCACTGGATAAATATTCATAACTCTATGTTCGAGAAATAGTAAGACTGCACGGTGTTCTAGTATCGATAGTATCAGACAGAGACCCAATATTTACTTCAAGATTTACTAAGTTCATACTTAACGTGTGATGTTGTTTCACACGTAGGTTCTCCTAGATAGACTAGTGAGGAGGACCTGTCTTTTGGAGATCAAGTTATAATAAGAATTACGATATGTACATCTTTAAAGTAGTTGATATCTAGTGGTATGTACGAATGTTAAAGTATATGCTAGTACGTATTTTAAAAGAGTAAAATGGTTTGTAAACTTTAAGTGGATAACTACTTTGGTAAACTTAAGTTTATAATATATATATATATTAATATGAATGTATGGACTTAGAAAATGGTTTGCTACAAATGGTTATGATTTATGATATAGTTAAATATTGTTTAACCCTAATCGCGTAATAAATTTAAAATTAAGAAAGGGTTTAGGCAAGGTACCTATTTTCACCCTGATTAATATTTTTATTTCGAAAATGCATTTATAAATTTTATAAAACAATTAAGGGTCAAAACTAGCTACAACAGTCTAACACATTTTTTAATTCAAAATCGAGAAAGGATTAAACTGCGAGGTAAATTTGGTATAAAAAAAGTTTAAGTGAAGTTTTCTTATTAACTTAGTTGCATCTTTTACATATATTAGGTATACGAGTATACATTAAGAGTGTTACATCACGCCCGAAAATTGATACCAAAATATATGTTGCTTTAAATTGATGGAAATTATTGAAATTCAAATTGAATTTAATTAAATGGTTTGTGGTTGTAGACAAACTTTAATTAAATGGGCTTTGTCAAATTGGCGAGTTCGAATTGATTAATCATTTAATTAATAAGGGTGACGATACCTTGGGCCATAGATTAAATCGACATCGAATAAGCCCGACTCCCATGTTAATTTATGGTTCGAACTTCGTTCATCACCTTTATGCATGATGGAAGCAGTTAAGAATGATGTGATGACTTGTCCAAATTTTATCTCGAATTAAATTACTTTTAGACGTTAAGAATCAATTCGAATATTTGGTTAACATCCATTGAGCCAAGATTGTTACGATACAAATATCGAAATTAATAAATACCTCCGTTTTATGATTTAAGTTAATTAATTACAAACATGTCCAATTAAAAATATTAAAGTCACATGAATGACAGTTAAAATGCATGAGAGGAAAGAACTTGGAATTAAAGCCCTAGACTCACTAAAGTCCTAACATAAGAGGCCCAAATTATCAGAAATTAAATTAGCGATCTAATTATTAACAAGGTCTAACATTAACCTAAATTAATTAAATCCTAGAAATAGAAAATCCTAATATTTTATTTATTATCTTGAATCATAATAATTAATTTTAAACTAGGATCCCAATAAACCAAGCATTCTATTTAAAATTAATCGAATTAATTAACTATGATTTAAATTAGGTGATCTATGTCAAATATTGATTTCATCCCAAAAAAATAATTAAAATGATTGTTCAATCAATTTAATGCATTTAACACTTACCCCAATGAGCCAAGGGCAAATTTAAATGAATTAAATTTATTCGAACCCTACGACCTAACTAGGGCTTTAAGAACTAACCCTAAATTTAATTTAATTAATTTAAAATCATGTCCCAATAAAACGAGCACGTAATTTTAATTAATCAAACTAAATCCTATAACCTAAACTATCAAAAGGCTTGCCCTAAAAAAACACAAAAGAATAAACAAATACATGTTGAAATTTAGGCACAATAGCAAAATAAACAAATAAATAAATAAGTGGCATTAAATAAAAACAGTAAATAAACATGCAATGGAGGTTAAATTAGGACACAAATACAAAAGAAGGACCTAATAGGTAATTTAAAAATGCTGGAAAAGATCAAAAGGGAGATTTTAAACACTAAAAATGGCTAAATTAAAAAGATTTCAAATAATAGGGACCTATTGGTTATTAACCCTTTTAAAAACAAATTATATTGAAAACAGTACCAAATTAAAATACGGGTGAAAGTTAGAAGGACCCCAGGTGTCAATAAAATAGATGAAAGGTTTAAAAAATATTTTAAAAACGCGGAAGCACTAATTATGGATAAAAACCATTTTTTAAAAATCAAATCTGGCTCAAATCAGGGTGCAATTGTAACTCTTAACAAAGCTTGGGGGACCTAGGTTGTAATTTAAGAATGCGAAAACCCTTCCGCATGTAATTATCTTGGTGCGAAGGGTTTATGTTGTTAAAAACCATTTTAAAAATAAGGGACCAGGGTATAAAACAAATCTTTTGGGCAAAAAAAACCTTAGCCTTTAAGAATCATTTTACCATTTTCGGAAATCCAAAACACTCTAAACCTGGGATGAACACCAGCCCCAATCCCAGGTTCCGGCAGCCTACTGTTGCACCGATGGTCGCAAACCACTGCCAGTCGCCATTTACCGACACCGAAAAGCCCCCCAAAATATACCAAAATCCTCGTCTTTTTACCATAACCCCAAAATGTTTTTAGTTTTACCAAAAAAACCTTCCATATTTCCTAGATCTAGGAAAATAGATTCGAGAGAAAAAAACCCTCCTCTTTAAAAACGATGGGCCTTTCAAAGGCTAGAACCCAACCAACGCCTTCTCGTTCACCTTTAAGGGCACGACGGCTGAAGGCTTATCTCGAGAATGCCACAGTTGCTGGAGCGAAGGGTAAATCACTAAAAAAACCCTAGATCTAGTTTTATTATTTTTTATTTATGCATGCAAAACATCGAACAAACCCTCTAAAATGCTCTGGTTTTTTGTATTTCTTCTCAACTGTCTTTACAATATGCTTGGTTCGGTTTTTATAACTGAAGGGTTATATGTGAAGAAAAAAATGAAAAAAACCCTTGTTGTGATATCCTCTGAAATTTGCTGAAATCATCTACAGTGCATGTTATTTTTGTTCGATTTGCCCATTTTTGCTTTTTGTCAATGTTTACTCTTTTTTGTTGCATGCATGTCATGGCTAAACGAGGAAGATGGTGACCAGAGAGAGGGGATGTGGCTGTGGTAGACAAAACATCAGAGGAGTCTGAAAAGTTGTGTGTGGTGATCCATAGCGTTAGGGCGTGAGGCACACGCACGCGTGAGGGGCAACAAATAGTCGCACATGAGCGCGTGATTGTTCCAGAGGCTTTTGGAGAGATCTGGGCCATCCATTCAGACCCCAGATCTGACGATTGTAATCAGCGAGGCATTAGCAGTCATGAGGGCTCTCCTAGGATTTCCTTTTGAGATTTGATCTGGACCGTTGATCAAGCTCCCAAATCCAACGTCCAGTTTTGGCTGCGCAAATATGATGGGGGATATCATATTAGGGTTTTTGATGCAATTAGACTTAGAGTTTTTAGTCTTGGTCCTGAAGAAATAAAGCCCTTGAAGTGATGCCTCGATCCTTGATCGCCTTGTCATATAGTGGTACCTCGCTTTGAGTCTTCTGGAATGCCCTCGATATTTATCATCTTGGCACGGGGTGATACCTCGCCTTGAGGATCTCGTTTGATGATGTCCCGATTGTTGGTCAGCTTGACACCAAATGATATCTCGCTTTGAGTCTTCTGGAATGCCCCCGATCTCCATCATCTTGGTATGGGGTGATACCTCGCCTTGAGGATCCTGCCTGTTGATGTCCCAATTGCCGGTTGTCTTGACACCGAATGATATATCTCTTTGAGCCTTCTGGAATGCCCTCGATCTTCATCGCATTGGCATGGGGTGATACCTCACCTTGAGGATCTCGCATGCTGATGTCCCGATTGCTGGTTGTCTTGACACCAAATGATATCTCGCTTTGAGTCTTCTAGAACGCCTTCGATCTTTGTCACCTTGGCATGGAAATGCTTATTGCTTCTAAATAGTTAAAAGTTTCTCAATTCTTTCTTGATATCTATTTCTTCTTCCTTGGAACATAGAATCTACTTTCTATTTTTTCAAGTACCCGAAAGAAACAGCCACAAAGATTTGATGATGCAAGTTAGCATGCTCCTACCTTAGGGATGCCTAACTATTCATGATGCATGACAAATAAAATGTAGTTGATGATCGGACGCCTTCTTTCTTGGCTTCTCATTTCATCTTTCTTTCGTCTTCTTCTTTGTCTTTGAATATTTGTTTCTTCTCTTTGTGTCCGGACTCAGCCCTTGTTTGACCCTCATATTCTCTAAAGCTTCGCCCTAAAGAACCCTTTTGAGTTTTCACTTTAGATATTTTTCTTTTCCAAAGTGCCCTTTCGAGTTTTCATTTTTATCAAAATTTTCTTTTTCTTTCTTTTTCCTCTTTCTTTTTTCTTTTCTTTTTCTTTGGGGTACCCTTTCGGGTTTTCACCGCTGGTTCTTCCATCTCAGACTTCAATACGGAGGGCATTCGCCATCTTCTTGGCAAACCTTGTGAACTTTGCATACCACATCCATTAGCCTTGACTTTAGCAAACTACTTTTGGAAAAATATATTTTTGTCATGGAACAACCTGCTCTTAAAGGGTTAAATCATAGTAATGCCAAGAAATCCTTTATTTTTCAATGATCTATGTCAATCTATTTGGAGGATGCTCATGAAATAAACAACGGAATAGAGAGAAATAAAATTTCATTAATAAAAGAGATGTTGGAACAATTTGAAAGTCATTGCAAACATGAGAAAATGAAAATGTAAGGTGCCACATCCTCGAGCATTGACAATATGAATGATGTGAGAGTCTATCGACCATGGTAGATCTCTCACTGCCCGTCCTAGACTAAAAAATTTTATAACCAAAAGGGTTTCCACCACAAATCAAAGTAGGCCTCCTCAATCTGCAATAGAGCCTATCAATCGAATGCTAACTCTCAAAGTTCATCTGAACCGTCCTCTTCGAATTTTTAATTCAGATCCTCATTCAGTTTCAAGACGCCCATTTTTGAGTTCTCTTCTTGAACCCTCCTTTTTCTAAGCGTAATACTTCTTGACAGAGTTCGAATTTATGGGATTGCTCAACTCTTTCCCATCCATCTCTGTCAAAATTAATGCTCCCCCAGAGAATGCCTTCTTAACGGCATAAGGCCCTTCCCAGTTAGGCATCCATTTTCCCCGAAAGTCCTTTTAAATTGACAAGATCTTCTTGAGCACCAGATCTCTCTCTTGGAACTCTCTCGGGCGAACCTTCTTGTTATAAGCATGCATCATCCTCTTCTGGTACATTTGACCATGACAAATGGCCCTTAATCTTTTCTCCTCGATGAGGTTCAACTGATCAATCCTTACTTGTATCCATTTGGCGTCATCCAACTTCGTCTCATTAAGAATTACAAGTGACAGAATCTCCACCTCAATAGGCAATACTGCCTCTGTGTCGTAGACCAAAGAATATGGTGTTGCCCTTATTGAGGTCCTTACGGATGTTCGGTAAGAGAACAATACAAATGGCAGCTTCCCATGCCAATCCCTGAAAGTGTCGATAGTCCTGGCTATGATCTTCTTAATATTCTTATTTATCGCTTCAACTGCCACATTCATCTTGGAACGATAAGTGGTAGAATTATGGTGCACGATCTTAAACTGTCCACATACCTCAGTTATCATCTTTTTGTTTAAATTAAAAGCATTGTAGGTGACGATTCTTTCTGGTAGGCCATAACGACAAATAATTTCCTTCTTCAAGAACTTACACACAGTTCCTCTTGTAATGTTAGCATAAGAGGTGGCTTCCACCCATTTGGTAAAGTAATTGATGGCCATCAAAATAAAGCGATGCCCATTAGAAGCTTTTGGGTATATGTGACCGATAACGTCCATGCCCCAAGTAGCAAAAGGCCATGGTGAGTTCATAGTGTGAAGTGGTACTAGCGGAGTGTGTATCTTGTTGGCATAGATCTGGCATTTGTGACATTTCTTCACGTAATTGATACAATCTCCCTCCATAGTAGACCAAAAATACTCGTATCTCATAATCTTCCTAGGCATTGAGAATCTATTGGCGTGGGTCCCACATAGGCCATCATGTACCTCGGCTAAGATGGTTTCAGCCTCTCGAGCGTTAACGCGTCTCAACAATATCTGATCCTTACTTCTCTTGTACAAAACCTCTCCGTCAAGAACATAACCCGACGCCAACCTCTTAATGGTTCTTTTATCGTTATCGTTGGCCTCCTAAAGGTAAACTTGGAACTTGATGTACTGGAGGATATCGTAGTACCACAGATTGACGTCCTCCTCCTCCAAATTATAACAGTGAACTGGTACCTCGAAAATCTACATCTCAATCGGCTTCATTTAGACAGTCAGGCTCGCCTCAAACATAGAGGCCAAAGTTGCCAAGGCGTCGGCCATCTGATTATCTTCTCTTGTAGATAAGCAAAGCTGGTTTCTTCAAAATTTTAATCAACTCCTGGATCAAATCATAGTATTTGACTAGCTTTTGGTCTCTTGTCTCCCACTCTTTCCGGAGTTGGCAGATCACCAAAGACGAAACCCATCATACTCGACTATGTTGTTTGTATAAAAGAATTCCAACCTACTAGTAAAGGGGTAATAAACCTCCTCAGGAGAAATTAATACTACCCCTATCTCGTGGCCTAGAGCGTTGATTGCCCCATCAAAATAGAGCTTCCAAGAATCATTGGTAGGCTTCTCTTCAGATAGAGACCGATCAGATCTTCATCTGGAAAACTAAAATCCAACGGCTATTAGTTATCTAAAGTGCGGCTAGCCAAAAGATATACTACCACACTTTTTTATTATTTTTTGGCTCTAGTAGACGATATCAAATTCAAGCAGCAACATTTGCCAACGGGCCATTCTTCCAGTTAGTGCTGGTGCTTCATCAAAAATTTCAACGGGTCCATCTAGGAAATCAAGCAAGTAGTATGATACAACATGTACTGCCTAAGTCGCTTAGTAGCCCACACTAGGGCACAACACAACTTTTGGATCAATGGGTACCGCGATTCACACTCGGTGAACTTCTTGCTCAAGTAATAAATGGCCTTTTCTTTATTGCTCGTCTCATCATGTTATCATAGCACACATCCCATCGAATTATCAAATACCGTTAAGTACAGAATTAACCGCCTGTCCGGTACTGGTGCTACTAAGATTGGGGCATTGGTCAGATACTTCTTAATCTTCTCTAAGGCCTCTTGGTAATCTTCATCCCATTTCCCCAGGTCATTCTTTCAGAGTAGTCTGAAGACAGGATCACACTTATCAGTCAGTTGGGAGATGAACCGAGAAATATAATTGGGCCTTCCCAAGAATCCTCGGACCTCCTTTTGAGTTTGAGGTGGTGGGAGATCTTGAATTGCTTTCACTTTTTCGGGGTCGATCTTGATCCCCTTTTAGCTAACCACAAAACCTAAGAGTTTTCCCAATGTAACTGCAAAGGTACACTTAGACGGGTTGAGCTTTAACTAGTATTTCCTCAACCTTTGGAACAACTTCTGTAAATTCTCAATATGTTCTTCTTCGGTTCGGGACTTGGCTATCATGTCGTCCACATACACCTCAATCTCCTTGTGCATCATATCATGGAACAAGGTTACCATGGCCCTTTGATAAGTTGCTCCGACATTCTTCAACCCGAAAGGCATGACTTTATAGCAAAACGTACCCTACATGTTACAAAGGTAGTCTTTTCCATGTCCTCGAGGTGCATTTTAATTTAATTATACCCTGAAAAGCCATCAAGAATGCCCTGCAGTGTTGTTGACCAGGATATCAATGTGAGGTAGGGGAAATTGTCATTAGGACTTGCCCTATTGAGGTCCCTATAATCCACACATATATGTACTTTTCTGTCCTTCTTGGGTACCGGGACTATGTTGGCTACCCACTCTGGGTATTTGGCAACCTTCAAAAATCCAGCCTCGAACTGTTTTTTTACTTTCTCTCTAACCTTTAACAGCATGTCAGGTCTCATTCTCCAAAGCTTTTACTGGATTGGCTTATACGCTGGCTTTATTGGAATTTTGTGCACTACAATATCCGTGTCTAAACCCGGCATATCTTGGTATGTCCATGCAAACACATCTTTGAATTCTAAAAGTAACTCCACCAAATCTTGTCTCACCTTTGGTGATAGAGTGGTACCAATCTTTATTTCTTTCTTTTCTTCTTCGGTCCCTAAATTCAAAACTTCTAATTCTTCTTGATAGGGCATAATCTATTTCTCTTCACTTGCCATTAATCTTAGCAATTCATCCGGGACCTCATATTCCACCTCTTCGTCAATTTCTGTTGAGCACGAGGTTTGTTCAAAATCTACTTTGGGATTAGACCCAGATCATTCATACAGTTAATATTCAGGGACCTGTACGAGTTTGAAAGCATATATTGGGAATAGAAATAATTTATAAATGAATAGATGAATAAATAATGAAAGAATAAGTAAAGAATGAATGATTAATGAATGAAATGAGTGTTATGTTTGCCATTTGAGAAACATAGGAAGCCTCGTTTTCATTGAAAATAGAAATTGACATAGTGGCCCTTTTACAAAAGATTCATATTACTCTCGGGCCAAAACCAACAGGGTGATTCTGAGCATTACTCTAATTTAATCCTAAAAGCTACGGGCAGATCCATGCTAGTCCAATTGTTAAGCTCTTCTCCCGGGAAGCATGGGCGGATCTTATCAAAAGGCTGAACAATCTTGCCACCTTCAGAGATCACATTGACATCCATTACTTCCATAGCTTCGCTGATCAACTCTTCATTAACGATCTTCTCTTTCTCTTGATTGGATTCTTGGACCTTCAGCTTGAGGTTCACGACTCCTCCAAATACAAAAATATTCCTGAGATCCGTATATGTGATGGGAGCCTATGGAATCTCCTGTCCTCTGAGTCAGGCCTTTCGTCGCTCTTTTCTTAACTTTCTTTCTTGTTTCTTTTGTCGAAAGTTAGGTTTATAGCTGAGCCCAAAACGGTCATGCTTGTGGATAACACTTATAGATCACATGCGTCCTTGTAGATTATTTCCCAAACCTCTTCCTCTTTTCGCTCCTCTTTCTAGCATTTATGTCACCGCCATCTTAGAACATATTGACAATCTCGGGCATAGAATCATGTTCCCGTCGGTGATAAAAGTGGCGTTGACAAACTCCAATGCCCTAAAGCCACATTCCAAGGCCCCCTCATTAGCTGAAATGTATGGAGTGTCCAAAGTTACCGAAGCCTCAATGTCTTACTCGGCATTAACTGTTACTAATTTTCCTTCGATGACGAACTTCAATTTTAGGTGCAGAGAGGATAGAATAGCTCCGGCAGAATGGATCCACGGTCTTCCTAGCAGACAATTGTAGGATGGCCGGATGTCCATAACCACGAAATCCACAGTGTATTCATTTGGACCTATGAGCAAGGGTATTTCAATTTTACCAACCACTTCTTTTTGGGTCCCATCAAATGCACGCACAACATTCTGGCGGGGTTTCATATTCGAGTTTTCGATTGGTAGGCATTGTAGGGTAGCTAAGGGCATAACATTCAAGGAAGAGACATTGTTAATGAGCACTCCCGGTAGTATGTGTCCTTTACAGTGAGTGGTAATGTTTAGGGCCTTGTTCGACCCCCTACCTTCCTCCGATATCTCGGCGTCACTGAAGGTGATATGATTACAGTCAGTAATATAGCCAATGATCTGGTCTAGCTTACTGTAATAACTCATTTTTTATCGGGTTTTAGTGTTATTAGTATTATTTTAATAATATTATTATTAATATAAAATTAATGAAAAATAAAAATATATATATTTAAAAAAAAGAAAGAAATTGCGTGGAGCAGGGTGCTCCACGTCGCCCCATTTCACCCACCCCATGCCTATAAATACAGGGCATGGGGGCAGCCAATTTCACGATCAATTTCACACACAACAAATAGGCGCCCAATTGGCCAACAAATTGGCAAGTAAAATTGGTACCCAATTCGTGGGAGCCATGGTCGGCTGCAAGGCTGGCCGGGGTTGGGGGCAGTGTCCTCGGCCCCAGTTGGTTCAATCCAACATTCGATCGGGGTCCTATTTTAGGATCCAATCTAGTTAATATTTTTGGAGAGGTCATGGTAGATCTCGGTGGGGTTCAGTCGGGGTTCGTCATTCGAGCTCCTAGTTAGGTATATTTTCTTCCCCTTTTATTTATGTTGTAATTTTTATAATTTAATGAAATATTATTTATTTTAAAATTGTATTCTTATTTTTTAGTTTGTATGTTTATGTTTTAGATTAATATTTAATATGTTTTAAATTTATGTTTTATATTAATATTTTATTTATGTTAGATTCGTTTTTATTATGTGTTAGAATAATTTTTATTTGTGTTTTAAATTGATATTTATGAATATTAGTATTTTATTTATGTTAGATATGTTTTTATTTATGAGTTAAGATTAATATTTATATATGTATGTTTTAGAATAGTATTTTATTTATGTTGAATTTGTTTTTTATTTATGTGTTAGATTAATATTTATGAATGTTAGTATTTTATTTATGCTAGATCTGTTTTTATTTATGAGTTAGATTAATATTTATGTATGTATGTTTTAGATTAGTATTTTATTTATGTTAGATTAGTATTTTATTATGTTAGTATTTATTTATATTTTATCGCATTGTATTTATATTTGCCATGTTTTAGGTTGCATAACAGATATATAAATTGTCAATGCGGTGCCCTTTTATCCGAGCGTAAATGGGGCCAATATCAGGCGTAGTGATAGTGGTTGGGCATTTACTCTTGGATAACGGGGCCTTTAAAATTTATTCGCAATTATAACCAAATTTTAAAATAATCGTCACTTTAACCCGGAAAATCCAATATTAATAAAGCGGTAATTATTAAAGTACCAATTTTGGGCGGTGTGAGGGTGCTAATCCTTCCCCATCCGTAACCGACTGCCGAACTCAAAGTTTTTGAATCTCTGGTTTTATGGTGTCCGGCCTACCTCAGTGGCCAGTGGCGACTCCAATTTTCAATAAAATGCGGTTTTTTTAAAAACCCCACGGAATAAACGTTTTATATCCGAAAAATCACCAACACTTTGAAAACACGTTTTTTTAGCGAAACGGACATCGCTACAGATGGAGACTCCGCTGGGGACAATTTTTTAAGATAATTACCGCTAATGCTTTCGTGGAGATATCGTTCTCCCGTATGGGCCTAGCAAGTACCTTCGGGGCTCGAGTACCTTATGCTTTCGTAAGGATATCGTTCCTTCGTACGGGCATAAGTGAATGGGTCCCCCTGAATTGAACCCGGTTGAAAGGAGCCTATAATGGGTGATGATCGGGGGCCTTGCTACTCTTAGTAGAGGACAGCAAGGACAATTCCGGTACCTCTTAGAACCAAGACTGCATATAGAGAATACATAGAAACACACCCCTTTAGAGCCATACGGATAACCCCAAGTGTTTTAGACGGGATAAATAGGGTTTTTTGTTTGTTTACCTTATTTTATTTTATTTGTCCTTTTATTTATGTATTTATTATTTTTATCCGGTACTAACTCATTTTTTGTGTTTTATTTTTATTTTACACATACTTTTGTTGCATTATCACTGCATCCACATTACATAGAGGCGTTGATTCAAGTGGTTTGCCCGATTAGAAAATCTTTCATCATGGAAAAAAGGTGTCTTAGGAAGGACGGCATCGATCTAGTCGCGTGACATCGGTCAGAGATTAATCAACAGATCGGAAGTAACAATTTGTCGAGCAAGCGTGTAATGCCAAAGTATACACACGAGACCCTGATGGTGGACATACGACGAGTTGCAAGGCGTAGCTACCGAAGCCGCGACTTTCCGACCTTTTGTAACCCCGGACATGGAATAAGCACCAAGGTTTATCAAGTTGCTCAGAGCTGTCGAGGAGCTAGGAGGTAGAGCTAGGGCTTATGTGTAGAATTTTATTTTGTAATTAAGACTTTTTGTAATAGAGACTCTTTTTGTAATAGGGACTCCTTTTGTAATATAGACCATTTTTGTAATCTGGACCCTTTAATTCCCATGAAAGTCGTTCGAAAGGGTGATTACCAGCGAAATCAACGCCTTTATTTGCATTCATGTTGCATATCATGACATGGTGTTGATTCAAGAACAGTTCATTAAAAGGCTTTCAAAATAGAAAAACTCTGCTTTGCCAGAAACGATAATATTACAGTATCAAGTTAGGCCGAGCAAAGACCAATCGCGAAAGAAGACGGTACGATAGTAAGGCACGTGCGACGCAGAAGATTCAGTCAGGGCCGCATAACCCCAATTTTAAATCTTCACATTTGACCATTTTTTTAAAAAAAAATCTCAGATTTTAATTTAACTCATTTAAAAAAAAGAAAAAATTTGAAAATATTATTATTTTGCTTTGAAACTTCTTCCCTCATAAAACTTTCAGAATAATAAAAATAACAAAAAGAAGCCTAAAAGTTTCATTTTTAAGTAAGATAAAACTTTTTGATAATAAAAAGGGGGAATTTTTAAACCAAATGATCCTTGAAAATTTTAATTTAAACCCCAAAAAGTTTTAAAGTACTCCCCTAGGATCGATAGAATCCATCCCTGTTTAGACGTACCCAGATCTACAAAATAAAATATATTGTCTGATGTCCTTTCCAGAAGCCACAAAAATAAAGATCACGACGTTACGAGTCCATAGAATAGAATAAGAGGAGAAGATGGAGTCATCCATCATCCTGAAGACGACGTCGAGACATGGAGCACAGGTTTTGCTTCCCGAAGTCAAGGTCTCCAGAATAAATTCAACTGTTGCCTGTAATTCATTATTAATTTCCTGCAAACATACATTTTCTCTATTGAAAGTTTTTTAAAGACTGTTCGAGAATCAACATCGCATTTGCATGCATTCTCGCATTTATAGGGTATTGATTCCCGAAGTGGTTCCTCAAGTCTCAAAAATCGTTCATAATTGGCAAAGGGTCGTCTGGTCAGATATTAGAGGGCACGGATCCAGGGTTTTGTCTCAGAACAAGATCGGAGACAATAGAAGAGGAACCATCTGAAGACTTCAGGTCAGACACGGTAAGGAGACACGATACTGGTAATGAGCAAAGTAAAGTGCAAGAGTTGAAAGAAGCAGAGAGAAGACATGATGAATCAGATGAATACTTTGACGAAAGGTAAGTGATCCATCAAACCGAAAGAAGAACCGATTAAGGATCAAAATAGAGAGTGAAATAGTCAGAATTCTACCACCAAGTCAGCCAAATACGACAAATTGAACCCCTTTTGTGATCTGCATCAATAAACAGGCGGAAGGTATGCTTGAGTCGGGCTTTCAAAAAAATAGAGCTCGGTCCAGAAGAAACTTGAGAAGCATGTAATGAAAAGAAGTATATCTCGATTCCTGTGAGGTACACCGAACTACTCCTAATGTTCATCAACAAGAGCCTTATTACCTCGGTGAAGTCTCTAGCGAAGAGACCGTCTTGTCCGAGAGATTACGACACACGTGCTACAGACAATTACCGTTTAGGAAGTTTGGGTCACGGTATTGAAGATTGCAGGGCCCTGAGGAATGAGTTCAAGATCTTATCGCGATGAGGATTTTAGGTTTCGAAGACGGAGTTCCCCAATTCTATAGTGAGCTAACGATCACCCGAGGGGCAAAGTTGAGGAGGAATCGATATCCAGGACAAAGTTCGAGTAATACCGAAGTAGGTCACTCAAGCGAGTTAAATTTGAAGATCGGAGATAGGGGCATCCAGGAGAAGGATATTCTTTCGAGTTCAGCCAGCTCAGATGAGAGAGAGATAACTTGGATAACATTGAATTTGCAGAATGATCATCAGAAGCTTTCCTGAGTGTTTAAGAATATCAGAATAGAAGAACGGTGTTGTCCAGTTGAAAGACGACTCGAAATATTGAAAGAAGAGAAACTAGTCAAGCAAGAATCAAGTCAGGATGTTATCAGGTACGTTTAAGGAAATTGGGAATAGGTACGATAGTCTCCAGAGATGAGCTACAGAATAACTTAGCCATTAACAAGAGTTTTAGAAACAAGTTTACGACAGAGCAATGACAATTCAACACTCTTCAGTTGGAAAGGGCAACTTCCAAGCTACGAAAGACTAAGCAGGGGATAGATGAAGACCCAAAGATCGATATTACTCGAGCAGGTAAGGCGGCTCAACAAGGTGGTAGGCTTTGTCAGAACATGGATCAAGTGTTGGACTACAGAGGCAAGCTGACCGGACTACTGGATGAAGTTAAGAAAGTAGGCACTGAAGCTTATCAGTAACTGTAAATATCTAATATCTGATATAATGAAACCTTTTGGCCTCAATGAACGTCGTTCTATGGGGATCACTTTTGGAATCAATACCTTATTGCATTCATGTTTATATTTTAGGATTGAATTGCATTGCTTTGCACTATCATGGCATGTTTTACATGACATTATCATTACCTTGCATTATTATTACCTTGCATAAACTTTATGAGGAGTAATTCAAAGACCAATTAGGGTTTTATCATGGATAAAAGAATTGAAGACACTCAAAAATCAATATTCGAGCAGTTAAAAGATGGACTCGAGAGAAAAAGAGAGAAAAAGAAGTTTGATGCCTTTAATGCAAGAAAGCTCTATTTAAACCCTAGTTTGGTCGTTCCTTCGAATTCCAAAGATTCTCAGACTTGTACATGATAACGGAACAAGATGCCCCAAGATTCACGTGACCATATTCTGCAAAAAGATGGAGGGCTGCATTGAAAATTGTTGATCCACTACTTCCCCGGCAGTCTAGCAAGACCTACCGTGAGATTATATGCTTTCGACCTAGCACCAAGTTGTCAGTATCTCTAGGGTACGAAGATGAAACTTGATAAAAGCTTCAAGGAATGTGCTTTGAGGTGCCTGTGTTTAGAGACCAAGGTGCAGCCTCCCGTAGATGAAGAGAAAAGTGACTTCCATACCACATTTCTTATTTCTTCTTTAATAAGATGCTCGAGAAAACAAAGGCCAGCTTTGAGGACTTAATGACAGTAGGAGAGAGAAACGAACATGCACTCTGAGACCTAAGTTTAAAGACCAGACCTGTCTAGGAGCAGAAGGAAAGAAAGAGATAAATGGGTACCACTTTCAAGGTTCTCGTGATCGTAAGAGAAGAAGACATGTAGATTCCTCTGAATCACCGAGAAAAATTCCTCGAACAAGTACATATTTAGAGATATTCAGAGTATTCCATATGGCCTCATCTCGTCAAGGGTTAGTACCTTACCTCCAGGCCGATAAAGATTACACCAAGCTCATCTACCCACAGTTTTAATCCATACAGTGCATGTGAGTTCTACATTAAGGCACTGGGGCATGGCACCAAGAAATTTGAGGTTGTTAATAGAAGAAATCAAGAAGTTGGTTGACGAGGGACTCATGAAAAAAATTGATCCAGCAAGGAAAAACAATAGAAGTGGCACAAGCCTACACTACAAAGGATCGGAATGAGTTATTACTCAGGAGGTAGTCTGGAGGTCCCTATGGTTTTCCCATCAGTTTACAAAGAAATGCTCAATGCTTTGAAAAAAGAAAAAAGAAGAAAAAAACTCTCAAACAGATATTTTTAGAATTAAAAATCACATTTCCATTTAGAAAAGCATTTTTACATTCTTGATTCTTTAAACATTTTATTTTTATAGGGTAGTTTTGTTCTCCCATATGCATATACACGCATTTTTGAATAGAAATATGTATATATCATTTCTATACCAGGTCCTCGAATTTTTAATGCAACAGTACATTTGCTTCAGACTCAAAGATCAACTTTAAGTTGCATATATTTAAAAGAGATTGAATGTTGTGGGGATACTGTAAATGTGAGTACCTTCTAGTTTACTCAGGCCAACAGAGGAACAAAGCGAGTGTTTAGACAATGGGCAGTTCCCATTTTAAGAATTTATCTTCTCAGGCACTTGTCGTTTAAGATCCTTGAAACAAAAGTTGACCCTAAACCTCTACCCCCTGAAGGCATTCTCAGGACATCTGTGAATTTGACAACGAATGATATTCTTTTACTTTACCAGAAGACAGAGATGAGTCCAGATAGATTGGATACGAAGATCAGAAAATCATCATAAGAAAGTGGTTGAAAACAAGGATATGTCCAAACAAAAAACCAAAGAAAAGAAGAGAAATGGTAATAAGAAGGCCGAAGCAATCCAGATCGAGTAAATATCAGAAGAGCTGCTAACTTCGAGCAGAAGATATCATCAATACCCAGTATAGATACGTGTTGATTCGAGGATACATTTATAGACTCGAATAAGAAGAAAGAGATTCAAGGCTAAAAACCCAAAATGGGCAGTCTAAAACAAAAAAGAAAAACAAAACAAAACAAAAAAGAGAAGAAAAGAATAAAATAAAATAAAATAAAATAAAAAAATAAAAAAGAAAAAAAGGAAAAAAGAAAAAGAGAAATGAAGAATACTGTCTATGCTTCACACACGGATTAAACAACACAAGAATGAGACTTCAACTATGAGCAAGAGACACAAGGAATACACATTTCAAGTAAATATCAGTTTTGAAAATTAGTATAGAAGCTCGAATTGAAGCCAAGTCGAGACAAGTCGGCCCGAAGATTGCCAATTTCGAAAAAGGAAATGACCTCTAGGATGAAAACCCAAAAATGGGCAGTCTAGAGTGATCCTAAAAATAAAAAAAAAAAGAGTAGTCTGCCTGAGCCTGTTGGCATCAATATCCAACCAAAATACACTGATCTAAAGGTACAAAAGAAGAAAGTGACCTATAGGGTGAAAACCCAAAAATGGGCAGTCTAGAGTGATCCAAGAGAAAAAGTGAAAAAGAAGAAAAAAAAGAGAAAATAAGAAAGAAAGAAAGAATAATATTTTATCTGGGGGTGCCAATCACAAGAATTCCCAGAAATGTATTCGTAGTCCTTCATTCAAGAAATCTCAGTTTTGAGGAGTTTTGGAGGATCAAACATTATTGAACAGAAAACGAACATCAGTATATAGCCAGAATGCAAGGCAGCCTACAATAAAAAGAAAGGAAATGAACTCTAGGGTGAAAACCCGAAAACGGGCAGTCTAGAGTGATCCAAAAAAGGGAAGGAATAATGGGCATATCCAAGTTACACAAGTACAGAAATATTGTTTCACTTAACCATAAACCAAAGGCCTACATTACAAGCCCCAAAGACTATTCTGGTCATCCATAGATATCCAAGTTGAATGAGAATGTCTTCAGATTTCATTCCACCTATAAGGGTTAACTTTGCTTCAAGGAACGTCAAACTTCGAAGTGCTTGATCGACACCCAAATGAGGGAAGGATGGGGCATTGTGAGATAGCAAGATTAAGAGAGCCACCTTTAACGGGGTAGAAACTAGGTAGGGTTGTTCCTCTCAAAAGCATATTAGACCAGAAGAAACTATACATTGGCATATATCTCCACAATGGTCAAGATCTTCTAAATATACGCTTCATTAGAGTTGATCTCTGGCAACATGAAGCAGATGCGCTATGGTGTTTGATATTTCGGGGGCAAACATGTTTTAAAAGGTTTGACATTTTCTCCCAAAGTTTTGATGTTTACCATTTCCCCCAAACATTAGTTTTTAAAATGTTTGGCAATATACTTTAAATTTTGTTTACCGTTCTCCAAACATTATTTTTTAAAAAAATGTTTGGTCCTTAAAAAAGAAGAAGAAAAGAAAAAGATGTTTACCATTTGTTCCAAACAATGTTTTCAAAATGTTTGGTACCCCCTCCAAGTTGTGATTTTCGAAATGACTGTTATCTTTTCAAACAATCATTATTTTTTGAAATATACACAAGTAAATTGCCTTTTGCATTACTTTAAAAATGAATGATGATAGGGACGGAGAGTTAGTTCCCGTCGAAGTGCTACGAGAAGATCAAGGATGAGCTCAGGGGATGGAAGCATTTTGGCTCACCCTGATGACTAGAAATAGATCAAGGCTCTGTATGATGGGTCAGAAAATTCAAAGTAGTGGAGCCCGTGGTTGAATGGGGCAACGCCAAACGAAGAAGATGACAATGGTTCTTATAAGAATAATATAAGAACCAGAGGATCATTTATGAAGACGGGTGATAACCCTGAAGACAATAAAGCCTTCCGCAGAAAAGGTTTAAAAGCATGTTCAAATGAGGATTTAAGAGCATACAGTGAAGAAGTAAAGAGATGAAGAAATCTAAGGAACGACCTTTCAGGGTGTAAGACTTTAGAACAAAAAAAGGCTGAAAAAAAAGAAGAAAAAGAGAGAAAGAAAGAGAAATTGAAAAAAGAAAAAAGAAGAAAAGAAAAAGAAAATGAGAAGAGAAAAAGAAAGCATGACATTGCATGCATCATATAGATAGAGACATGCCAATTTTTGCTTGTTTTTGGACAGGTACTTGAAGAATTGTCAAAGAGTATTAAGAAGTGGATTTCATTGAAAAGATTGGTGGCCATTTTTGGCGTGAGTCCCCAAATTTGAAGAAGATTTGGCGGCTATTTTCGGCATGAGTCCCCAAATTTGAAAATGATTGGCAGCCAGTTTCAGCGTGAGTCCCCAAATTTAAAGAAAGTTTTGGCAGCCACCTTCGGCGTGAGTCCCCAAAATTGAAGAAAGATTTCGGCAGCTATAGTAGCGTGAGTCCTAGAAGATCGGTAGCCATTTTCGGCATGAATCCCCAAATTGAAGGAAATTTTTGGCAGCTACAGCAGCGTGAGTCCTAGAAGATCGGTAGCCATTTTCGACGTGAATCCCCAAATTAAAGAAAGTTTGGCAGCCATTTTCGGCGTGAGTCCCCAAATTTGAAAAAGATCGGTAGCCATTTTCAGGGTGAATCCCCAAATTGAAGAAAGATTTCGGCAGCCTTAGCAGTGTGAGTCCTATAAGATCGGTAGCCATTTTTGGCGTGAATCCCTAAATCTGAAGAAAGGTTGGTAGCCATTTTCGGTGTGAGTCACAAATTTGAAGAAGTTTGGCAGCCACTTTCGGCGTGAGCCCCCAAATTTGAAAAAGATCGGTAGCCATTTTCGACGTGAATCCCCAAATTGAAGAAAGATTCTGGCAGCCTCAGTAGCGTGAGTCCAGAAAGATCGGTAGCTATTTTCGACGTGAATCCCCAAATCTAAAGAAATATCGGTAGCCATTTTTAGTGTGAATCCCAAATTTTGAATAAATATTGCGGCAGCCTTAGTAGCGTAAGTCCAAAGATATCAACAGCCTCGTAAAAAAAATGAAAATGAGATAGAAAAAAAAGAAGAGAAAAATGAAAAAGAGAGAAAAAGAAAAAGAGGAAAAAGAAAAGGAAAAAGGAAAAAGAAAAATTGAAAAAAGAAAAGAGAAATTTGAAGATAAAGGTTCTATATAGGAAGGGTCTATATTTTCAAGCTCCCGTAGCAAGAGGTTCTACGTAGGAAGAATCCACCGCTCCGAGGCTTCAGGAGTTGAAAGTTTTGTATAGGAAGGGCTTGCAGCTCCAGGGTGAAGACTAGCAGTTCTATATAGAAAGAACTCCCAGCCGAAGGAATTCACCCATGATACACTAGGTTTTATATAGGGAAAACCTATTGTGTTGAAAGCGAAGAGTCCTATATAGGAAGGGCTCCGAGCTTTGCTGTCTTAGAGTAAAATGTTCTATATAGGAAGAACCTGTAGCTCCGAGATTTTAGAAGCTAAAAGTTCTATATAGGAAGGACTGACGGCTCTAGGGTGAAGACTAGCAGTTCTATATAGGAAGAACTCCCAGCCGAAGGAATTCACCCATGATACATAAGGTTTTATATAGGGAAAACCTGTTGTGTTGAAGGCGAAGAGTCCTATATAGGAAGGGCTCCGAGCTTTACTATCTTAGAGTGAAAGGTTATATATAGGAAGAACTTGTAGCTCCGAGATTTCAAAAGCTAAAAGTTCTATGTAGGAAGGACTGACGGCTCCAGGGTGAAGACTAGCAGTTCTATATAGGAAGAACTCCCAGCCGAAGGAATTCACCCATGACACATAAGGTTTTATATAGGGAAAACCCGTTGTGTTGAAGGCAAAGAGTCCTATATAGGAAGGGCTCTGAGCTTTACTGTCTTAGAGTGAAAGGTTCTATATAGGAAGAACATGTAGCTCCGAGATTTCAGAAGCTAAAAGTTCTATATAGGAAGGACTGGCGGCTCCAGGGTTTGAAGACTAGCAGTTCTATACAGGAGGAACTCCCAGTCGGAAGAATCCATCAGTGACGCAAAAGGTTTTATATAGGAGAAACCAGAGTTGAAGGTGAAGAGTTCTATATAGGAATGACTCCAAGCCTTACCGTCTCAGAGTGAAAAGTTCTATATATGAGGGACTCATAACTTGAGGCTTCACAGTGAAGGGTTCCATATAGGAAGAGCCTATAGTTCCAAGATCAGAAGGTGAAGAAGTTCTATATAGGAAGAACTTACAAGCTTGAAGATTCAGCTAAGGAAGAGCGAAGAGTTCCAGAAGAACACGTGATTCCGAAGCCAAAGACGAGAAAGTAGGTCAAAAATGAGTGCTTTTGATCTTTGCTTTATCCTCGTTTCACAAGAACAAGCAAAGAGGGGCAACAGTAATCACTCATTTTTGATCGGGTTTTAGTGTTATTAGTATTATTTTAATAATAATATTATTAATATAAAATTAATGAAAAATAAATAAATATATATATATATTTAAAAAAAGGAAGAAATTGCGTGGAGCAGGGTGCTCCACGTCACCCCACTTCCCCCACCCCACGCCTATAAATACAGGGCATGGGGGCAGCCAATTTCACACTCAATTTCACACACAAAAAATAGACGCCCAATTGGCCAACAAATTGGCAAGTAAAATTGGTACCCAATTCGTGGGAGCCATGGCCGGCCGTAAGGCTGGCCGGGGTTGGGGGCAGTGCCCTCGGCCCCAGTTGGTTCGATCCAACATTTGATCGGGGTCCTATTTTAGGATCCGTTCTAGTTAATATTTTTGGAGAGGTCGTGGTAGATCTCGGTGGGGTTCAGTCGGGGTTCGTCATTCGAGCTCCTAGTTAGGTATATTTTCTTCCCCTTTTATTTGTGTTGTAATTTTTATAATTTAATGAAGTATTAGTTATTTTAAAATTGTATTCTTATTTTTTCGTTTGTATGTTTATGTTTTAGATTAATATTTAATATGTTTTAAATTGTGTTTTATATTAATATTTTATTTATGTTAGATTCGTTTTTATTTATGTGTTAGAATAATATTTATTTGTGTTTTAAATTAATATTTATGAATATTAGTATTTTATTTATGTTAGATATGTTTTTATTTATGAGTTAAGTTTAATATTTATGTATGTATGTTTTAGAATAGTATTTTATTTATGTTGAATTTGTTTTTTATTTATGTGTTAGATTAATATTTATGAATGTTAGTATTTTATTTATGCTAGATATGTTTTTATTTATGAGTTAGATTAATATTTATGTATGTATGTTTTAGATTAGTATTTTATTTATGTTAGATTAGTATTTTATTATGTTAGTATTTATTTATATTTTATCGCATTGTATTTATATTTGCCATGTTTTAGGTTGCATAACAGATATATAAATTGTCAATGCGGTGCCCTTTTATCCGAGCGTAAACGGGGTCAGTATCAGGCGTAGTGATAGTGGTTGGGCGTTTACTCTTGGATAACGGGGCCTTTAAAATTTATTCGCAATTATAACCGAATTTTAAACTAATCATCACTTTAACCCGGAAAATCTAATATTAATAAAGCGGTAATTATTAAAGTACCAATTTTGGGCGGTGTGGGGGTGCTAATCCTTCCACATCCCTAACCGACTCTCGAACTCAAAGTTTTTGAAACTCTGGTTTTATGGTGTTCGGCCTACCTCAGTGGCCGGTGGCGACTCCAATTTTTAATAAAATGCGGTTGTTTTAAAAACCTCACGGAATAAACGTTTTATATCCGAAAAATCATCAACACTTCGAAAACACATTTTTTAGCGAAACGGACATCGCTACACTTACCCATCAAAAAATTACTTTCGACAAAAGTTTGGTTTAATACTTTCAACAGAGCCTTACGATGTTTTTCTGAGTTTAACAGTAGGTTGAGCATCGAAATATGGGCTGGCTATTTTCTGAGTTGGTCTACCTCGTTGTACTCACTATGCTTTAAGAATCTCAGAAATTCCTGAGCCTGAGCCTCAGTTACTGGCTCATTGAGTTTTGGAGGCAGCTCTTCCCCAAATATCTTCATAGGTTTAGATTCGATTGCCTTACCTTTTCCTTTTAACTCTTCTACTGCCTTTAGAGCTTTAGGAGCGTAGCACCCACCGCTCCTCATAAAATGCCCCACATTGTTTATCTCTTTGGGGTTTAATTTCACCGGCTCTCCTTTGCTAGATTTTACCTTCACAAATGGTTTCTCTCCTTCTTGCGACTGGAACTTCCTTGTATAGAGACATTGGTGGTGTAGTTCCATGAAACCATCCGAGTATCCTTAAAGGGAAAGGATGTCGGGGAAAAGATTATGATTTTATGGGCTACCACGGGACTCTCTTCTCGTGGTGAGTTTTCTTGACTTAGTTTGAGGCCAAGGACAAATAGCTTTTTTGCACTATAATTGACACCTGGAGCATCCAACATGCAAACTTTTGAGTCGCTACTTCTCTCTTCATCCTCAAAGAATTCAATCACTTTGTTGTCCATCAACTTTGGAACTACATGACGGAACTCCTTGCAATCTTTTATTTGATGATCCCCTGACTGATGGTATTCATAATAGGGGCCACAACCCTTTTTTACAATTACCATTCCATGGTCGATTAGACAAGCCATACATAACTGTTGAAAGACCCATCTCAGTGGGGACTTAACTTCTGTCACGCTTGCCTTAGCATTTCTTGCATCTTCTTCCTCAACAATATTTACGCCTTGACCACCATGATTTGGCAAAGGGTTATTGGCTGTACTCGGCTCCCCCAACTATAGCAGTCTAATCTTGATCAGATTCTGAACAAACTTTTTAAATGCTATACAGTTCTCAATAGTATGGCCTAGGACGTCGGCGTGGTATTCGCAATGTGCTTCAGGGTCATACCATGTCGGATAAGGGGGTTGAAAGGGTAACATACTGAGGTTGAACTAAATCTGCCTTGTACAACTGTGAGTAGAGTTCTTTGTAAGAAATCGGTAGCTGAGTAAAAGATCTATTCTCGTTTTCCTTCTGGGTGCCCGTTCTTCCCTTCTATTAAAACTTTAGGGATTCCCGACAGAAACCTGGGGCTGAGATAATGTGAAGTTCTTAACGGCCTCGTAGGTATTTGCGTTGTTAACTTCATGGTCCTTCCTCTTGAACTATTTCCACGACTATTTCCCTTCGTCGATTCTCCCACTTTTGATGGTTGCTTCAATACGTTCGTTGGTCATCACCATATCAGCAAAATTACTAATAGGATTATTAATCAGGCAATCATATAGTGTTCCTTTTAGCGTGTCAATAAACATTGGGGAAATCTTATTCTTACGAAGAGGGGGTTAGACTTGAGCCGCCACATCACGCCACCTTCGGGCGTACTCTCGAAGGCTCTCATTTCTCTTTTGTTCTATTCCTTGCAATAGAAGCCGGTTAGGGACCATATCAGTTACGTGCTTATACTGATCAGTGAAAGCCTTAGCCAAATCCTTCCACGATTTAATCTAAGCTCGTGTAAGATGATTATACCATCTTGTGGCGGATCCTACTAAACTGTCTTGGAAACAGTGTATCAACAACTTCTCATTGTTGGTGTAGCCAGCCATCTTGCGGCAAAACATTGTTATGTGGGCAGTTGGGCAAGACATTCCATCAAACTTTTCAAATTTCGGGGTCTTGAACTTGTACGGGTTTCTATGTCAGGGACTAAACTAGATCTCTAGCGTTCAGTCCATACGAACCATCCTCATCCTCTTTTGCCTGAAACTTTTCTTCAAGATCCTTTCTAGTCTCTTCCAACTGTTTTGAAAACTCTGCATTTACTTGGTTCAATTTTTCTAATTCATCAAAGTCTGGGATACTATCTCCAATATGTTCAACATTTGCAAAATGTCACAACCGGCGGAGGTGGAGTAGAGGCACCGGCCTAATAGGACGAAGAAACCCCTTGTGGGGGTTCAGTGTAGGATTAATGAAGAGAGGGCTAAAGATTGGAGAATATGAGGGGTCCCCGGGTTCTAAGTTGGGATCACAACGGTACTCTTCCCTCTTAAGTCTTCCCCACGACTAATTTGTAGCATCTGAGATATTTCTCTCATCATATCTTGCTAAGATTTGATGATGGTTTCTCTTAGTTCTTGTTGTGTTCGCTCCAACTAGCCTCTACGATCGACTTTTAGCTTAGCAAAGCTCTCTTCCATTTTCCCAGCTTGAACACGTGTACGATATGGATGTTGAATGTTTGCAATTAAAATGCTCTAAAATAAGAAGTCTTTTAATTAATTTAGATAACTTAATAAAATATGCAAATAAATATGCTATGCATGAACGTAAAGAAAAACATTGATTCCGTCAAATATCATCATTAAACGACTCGAATCGACGAAAACATTGTCTCATTACAATAATTCAAAGAAAATCTGATACGCATATGGTTCTAAGCTAGCACCCAAATTAACAATCTCCCTCAAGATCTAAACAATCCTTTCTCCTTCCTCAGATTCATCATCCATGCATTCTTGGAGCTCGGCAGCATCTTCTGCTAGGAAGTGCACCTTTCAGGCGACCTCTTCAATCTGGGTCATCAAACGTGCCAAATCTTGCTCTTGCCTCCAAATGGTGAAGGCGGCAAACTGAAGTTGTTCCATTGTAGGCATCCGATACACTTGAATCGCTTCCCTAAAGCTCGTCACTTGATCTTTGACTTGTTGGATCTCAGTCTCTAAATCCTCGATCTGGTCTTTGAAAGCCCGATTTTCCGAACCACTGGCTTCTAGCTTCTAGGGAAAACCCTTGTTCTTAAGAAGAAATTTCTCTAACTGTTTTATCTGAGCCTTTAATACCTCGTTCCGACATCGTTCATTCTCAAGCTTCTTTGAGTGAGAAGTCTTCAAGTCCTCTATCTTTTATGTCATGGCAAGTACTTGATCCTTGTGCTCATATTACTTCCTCTTGTAAGCCTTGGTTCTTGCCTTCTCCTCCTTAAGTCTAAGCTTTAATCCTCCTCTTGGCCCGTCACTTGCAATCCTCTTACTCTTGTTTAGCCTTTGCAACTTCTGAATTTCTTCATTTTCTGACTTGAGCTCGGATTCCAACAAATCATTCCTCCTTTGTAGACTTCTAATTTTTCTCTCTAGCTTTGTCTTGTCTAAATCGAATTTGAACCTATCTTGACCAGCTTTTGCTTCTAGCTGAATAAACTTCTTTTGCTCCTCTTCAAGTTGTTTTCTTATGAAGTCAACTTCAGTGGGAAACGTAGCCAACCTTTCTTGGACAGACCTCATGCCATCAGGATTTAACTGAGGAATATTGTCACTGAAGCGATTGAACCGCCACACTTCATATTCAGGAGCCATCATGTATGGAGCACTCAAAACCCTGACTCATCTTGCATTATTCCACATAGAAGAAGTGTTCTACGCCTTCCCATTGTAACCTGTCTCAGTCCCATAGTCTATGTTGAACTCGTTTAGTCCACTTGTGGCTGGTATAAACTATTTGGAGCCATACTGCCTCAAAACCAACAGGGGTGCGTAAGCCGTATGCCCCCAAAGGCCAAGTAATGGTACCCATTGATGCTCCCACATCAATAAAGAATATTTCTAGTGTGTAGCCATGGAGCTTTCCAAACTATATCTTTATATTTTAGGTTTTGTAGGACGTCTTTCCATACCTCTTTGGATCTTCTGCTCGGCCAATCTCCCTTTTCTAAGAACTATTATAGCAGTGAGAATTTGCCATCGAAGAGAGGCCTTGAAAAGTGAACGTCAGACCACAGATGACTATAAAACCAAACTGTTAAAAGCTGAGGGCATCCCAAGAAACAACCCCCACCATGTCTTTTACAAAACCTTAGAGATTGGAAAGTTTCAGCGAAGATAACAGGCACAAGGTTGGTCTTCCCTTCTAAGCAATCAAACAAGTCTAACACTAGTAGATGGATAAGTCCCAATGCCTTCGGAAACAGAACTAATCCATAAATCAACAGCGCAAAGAGGTCTTGTTGGACTCGACCCACTGGATGAACTGAAGCTAAAGCCAAGATCCCTTTCCACTTTAGATACTCATTTTTATTCCAAGTGGTAACTTGATCTTCAACCCAAGACGGTAAAATTCCTGAAAATCTAACTTGGCCCGGAAAGACTTTTTCTTTGGTGGTTTGGAGTATACTCGATTCTCATCAATCTTTTTGCAATTCACGAGTGTTGGATATTCCTCGATTGTCGGGGTCAAATCAATGTTGCCAATTGTAAAACAATTGTAAGCCAGATTCTAAAATCTCACCAAGGCTTGGAGTAGTGACTGATCGACTGGACATCTAACAAGTGTGCTATGTCGCCGTATTTGCTTTTGAAAACACTTTTCGCTTCATAAACCCAATTGTGCCATACTGGTCTCAACCCTGACACATCATTGTATTTTGTGTTCATAAAAGTTTTGGCTAACATCACTGACCTATACCCGATAGAAATATTGTCTCCATCATGAAGCTGCTCACACTCTAACCATATTTGTACCTCTGAATTCTTTTCATCAGTGCTACGGACCAAGTCTCCCATTGATCAAGTCTTTAACTTCAGACTATTTCCGAATCAGTGTTTTCTTCATGATATGATAAAATATGAAAAACAAAGTATAAAGGGGAAGGAATAAAAAAAAGAAACATGTTAGTAATGAAATAAACAAATAACAAATCCAAAATTGCAAGATATAAAAAACATAAATTAGGGAGCGACAGGGAAAAAGACACGAAAAGAAACCCCTAACCACATGAATTCTAATTTACTATGGTTGTCTGCATGGCTCTAGTCGGGGTGGGCTTCCTAAATTCTCACACATGGTTTGGTTCTAGAAAGGGTACTTGAACCTACCTTGTCGCCTACTAAGAAAACAAGAACCCCAATTCTGGACCATTACAAGCTTGCAAATTGGATTCGGTTCGAGGGAAAACACGACCTAGTAACATGGAGGGCTAATCACGTGTCAAAAGGAGTGGATCCCGGAAGTGATTTACCGACCCGTGGAGAGCTACTCACGTGGGTATGTGGTGTTTCACTCCCACTCAAGGGTCAAAGCTCGGGTATAGAGTTTGAAGATCATGATGCAACACATGTCGGTGATTCCTTAGAAATTAACTGAGTAATTAATTCAAAACCACGAATTATAAAAGCCCATGTGATGAAAGTCGTATGTTCAAGAAATAACAAATTAATTGAAGTCAACTCAAATTTCAAACTTTCCATCATTAAAAGCAACATAGATTTTCTTGGCCTAACTCTTTGTTTTGTTTTGAAAAAAACAAAAATTCGGTCCCCAGCTGAGTCGCCAGCTGTAGCGGCCTAAATTTTTCCGGACCTCTAGAAAATAATCAAGTTCTTTGGAAAATTCTTTGAAAAATATAAAACAGGGAATTCATTCGTATTTTTGAAAATAATAAGAACTTGGAGTCGCCACTGACACCATAAAACCAGAGGTTTATTCGAAAACAGGGTTCGAGAGTTAGTTACGTGTGGGAAGGATTAGCACCCCTATCACGCCCGGAAATCGGTACCAAAATATATGTTGCTTTTAATTGATGGAAATTATCAAAATTCAAATTGAATTTAATTAAATGGTTCGCGGTTGAAGACAAACTTTAACTAAATGGGCTTTGTCAAATTGGTGAGTTTGAATTGATTAATCATTTAATTAATAAAGGGTGACGATACCTCCGATCATAGATTAAACAGACATCGAATAAGCTTGACTACCATGTTAATTTATGGTTCGAACTTTGTTCATCACCTTTATGCATGATGCAAGCAGTTAAGAATGATGTGATGACTTGTCCAAATTTTATCTCAAATTAAATTACCTTTAGACGATAAGAATTAATTCAAATACTTGGTCAACATCCATTGAGCCAAGATTGTTACGACACAAATATCGAAATTAAAAAATACCTTCGTTTTATGATTTAAGTTAATTAATTACAAACATGTCCAATTAAAAATATTAAAGTCACATGAATGACAGTTAAAATGCATGACAGGAAAGAACTTGGAATTAAAGCCCTAGGCCCACGAAAGTCCTAACCTAAGAGGCCCAAATTATCTGAAAATTAAATTAGCAATCTAATTATTAACTAGGTTAGTCTAATATTAACCTAAATTAATTAAATCCTAAAACTAGAAAATCCTAATATTTTATTGATTATCTTGGATCATAATAATTAATTAGATTAATTTTAAACTAGGATCTCAATAAACCAATGATTTTATTTAAAATTAATTGAATTAATTAACTATGATTTAAATTAGGTGATCTATGTCAAATATTTATTTCATCCCAAAAAATAATTAAAATGATTGTTCAATCAATTTAATGCATTTAACACTTACCCCCAATCAGCCAAGGGCAAATTTAAATTAATTAAATTTATTCGAACCCTACGATCTAACCAGGGCTTTAAGAACTAACCCTAAATTTAATTTAGTTAATTTAAAATCATGTCCCAACAAAACGAGCACATAATTTTAATTAATCAAACTAAATCCTAAAACCTAAAATACCTAAAAGGCTTGCCCTAAAAAACACAAAAGAATAAACAAATACATGTTGAAATTAAGGCACAATAGCAAAATAAACAAATAAGTAAGTAAACATGCAATGGAGGCTAAATTAGGACACAAATAAAAAAGAATAACCTAATAGTTATTTTAAAATGCTGGAAAGGATCCAAAGGGGAATTTTAAACATTGAAAAGGGTTAAATTAAAAAGATTTCAAAAAACAAGGACCTATTGGGTTATTAACCCTTTTAAAAAACAAATTATATTGAAAACGGGACCAGATTAACATATGGGTGAAAGTTAGAAGCACCCCGGGTGTTAATAAAAAAGACGGAAGGTTTAAAAAATATTTTAAAATGGAGAAGGACTAATTATGGATAAAACCATTTTTTAAAATCAAATTGGGCTCAAATTAGGGTGCAATTGCAACTCTTAACAAAACTTGGGGACCTATGTTGTAATTTAAGAATGCAAAAATCCTTCCGCATGTAATTATCTTGGTGCAGAAGAGTTTATGTTGTTAAAAAAACATTTTAAAAATAAACAAATCTTTTGGGCAAAAAAACGAACCTTAGCCTTTTAGAATCATTTTGCCATTTTCAGAAATCCAAAACGCTCTGAACCTGGGATGAACAACACCCCCAATCCCAGGTTCCGGTGGCCTACCGCCGCACCGGTGATCGTAAACCACCGCCGATCACCGTTCGCCGACACTGGTAAACCTGAAAATATACCAAAATCCTCGTTTTTTTACCGTAAACCCCAAAATCTTTTGCCTAGATCTAGGAAAACGGATTCGAGAAAAAAAACCCATCCCCTTTAAAAGCGACGGACCTTTCGAAGGCCGAAAACCAAATAACACCTTCTTGTTCACCTCTAAGGGCACGACAGCTGACGACTTATAACGAGAACAGCACGGCTGCCGGAGCGAAGGATAAATCACTAAAAAAACCTAGATCTAGTTTTATTTTTTTTATTTATGCATGCAAAGCATCAAAAAAATACCTCTAAAAGGCTCTGGTTTTTTGTGTTGCTTCTCAAATTTCTTTACAATATGCTTGGTTCGGTTTTTATAACCGAAGGGTTACATGCGAAGAAAAAAATGAAAAAAACTTGTTGTGATATCCTCTGAAATCCACCGAAATCATCTGCGGTAATTGTTATTTTTGTTCGATCTGCCCTTTTTTGCTTTTTGGCAATGTTTACTCATTTATGTTGCATGCATGTCATGACTGAATTAGGGAGATTGGGACCAGAGAAAAGGGCTATGGATGTGGCAGATGAAATGTCAAAGGAGTCTGAAAAGTTGCATGTGGTGATTCGGAGCGTCATGGCGTGAATCACACGCGCGTGTGAGGGGCAGCAAAGAGTCGCACGTGAACGCATGAGTGTTCTGGAGGCTTTTGGTGTGATCTGGGCCATCCATTCAGATCCCAGATCTGACGGTTGTAATTAGCGCGGCGCTGGCAGTCATGAGGGCTCTCCTAGGGTTTCCATCCGAGATTTGATTTGGATTGTTGATCAAGCTCCCAGATCCAACGGTCCAGTTTTGGCTGCGCAAAGATGAAGGGGGATATCATATTAGGGTTTTTTTATTATAACACCCCAATTTTGGGCCTAGCGGTTTTAGGGCTGGTTAGACGGTCTAGTAGACCGGGTTAGAGATTTGAGTCAGATTCGGGAGCAAATATTTTTCCAAAAGATAAAAATATGAAAAAATGTTTAAAAATAACATTTTATTATATTAAAAATATTGGTGAAAGCAATTTTGGAAAACGAGCTTTGGAAGGGTGACATTTTAGCTAGTGACTAAAATGCAATTTTTGAAAACTGTGTTTAAAAGGTGGATGTTTTGTAAAGAGTCAAAACTTAGAATCTTTAAGGAGCTATTTTACCATTTGGTCTAATCTGAGTATTCCCTTAATTAGGATTATTTTTAAATGGTTTTAATTAGAAGAAATAAAAAGGATTTAGTTAAAAAGGTAGTTATCTTTCTAAAAAAACATTTTGACGTAACTTTTCTTCTCTCACATTTTCTCTCAAAACACTCTCAGTCAAACACTCTTTTTTCCATCTGAGATTTAAGTTAATGATCTTAATTTCTTTACTCATTGATTTGCTAAATGATTTCTCAAATTGTTTTCTACAAATCTTATTGAATTTATTTGCTTTTCAAGAGGAAAAACCATCCAATTAAGGGGAAACTCATTCATTGGAGGTAAGTTTTATTCTCCTCCTCTAATGAAAGGTTCTTTACTGAAAGCCCCAAGTTCTTGGATCTTTTCATATGATTTTCAATAGGTTTTGAGTAATTAATTATGGATTTTAGCTTAATTGAGATTTAATTGAAAGATTTTATGATTTTCGATTTGGATCTATTTTTCCAGTATTGTAGATTGATTTCAATCTTATTTTGGATGTATTATAACGTGGATAAGTTGTTTTTAATAATGGAATCCCTAAATTTGTTGAATATCTAATTGTTAGGTTGTTAGTTAAGATTTTTTGGGGTGTTTAGGGTGTTTAATCATTGCTGGAAGTAAAAGGATGTTAGGAATGAGTTTTTAGATATTAATGGATGAAGTTTGATGTTTCGAATCGTATAATATGGCTAGGTTAAGATTGAGTAGTGTTTGAGGTTGATTCGGTAATTTTCGGGTGAGTTTTGAGTGGGCATCTTGAGAGCTACGGGATTTTGGGTTGAAACAAAGTTTTGGCTGCATTTTAATGCATGTTTCCTCTTGTTTTGTGTGGTCGAAACAGGGGATAATCAAGGCGTAGCATCTTGAGGTGGTTCTAGACTTGTCGGGAGCTTGTTTCGCGGTAGCAAGCAAAGCAAAGTGAAATCGGTGAGTGGAAACGGTCTTAAAAGTCTTTCAAAGGTTTGAAAATTGTTTTGGGAGTTTAGGATAAGTTTGAAACACTTACCTAAGCTCGGAAGTAAGTTTCCCTTTTTTTTCACTTTAATATCGGTTCGGATATAAGCATGTGTGATTCATCTTTTAGTCGTAAACATGGTTTGCTTTACTTACTATTAATGCATGATTTTAAAGTACATATGCAGTGGCTTAAAGGTATATTTAATGCTAGTGAGCATTGTTTTTTATTCCGGTCAGGAATGTGATATTGCTATGGCAATGTGATTTGCATATATGGGGATTTTGTGTAATGCATTATAAAACGGTGAGTAAATGGTTTTGTAAATGACATATTGGCTATGTGACAAGGTGAGAAAACATTCGGATATAGTTGGCATGCCATAGGATAAAGTGCATTATAATATGGTTAAAAATCGATCGTGGGTTAAGAGTCTTTGAGCTATAGCAGTCAGCTACCTGGACTATGTTGATATCACTTGGATTGAGCTGTCGGTTCCCCTTGTTGATGTAAAGCTTGCGGTCAGCAAGGTTGTAAATTCATGCAGTCCGCATCGGGTAGTCTTGATGATGGTCGGTCATTAAGAGAGGTCCATGTATCCGATGTGTAAGGTTAACGGTCAGTTAACTAAAAATTGGCGGTCGGCTAATCAAGGATAGTGGTCGACTATCCGGGGTCACTATCAATGCCAATATATGTGAATTTTAATGTTGAACTTGTATATAATACTTTGGGATTTAAGCATGGTTATGTATGTAATGTTTTGGGATTTAAGCATGGTTTTATGTTGATGCTTTGGGATTAAACATGTAGAACATATATATATGGTTTAGCATATGGTTGATATGCATGTTTTGTTTTGAAACTATTGGAACTTGCTTAGGTCGTAAGCATGGTTTGAAAACAAGAGTTGGTTTTCAAGGGTTTTAAATGCATCATCTTTTAAGAGCATCCTCACTAAGCAAGTGTGCTTATGCTCTATTTTCTCTAATGATGCAGAGCATTAAGGCTTAGAGGCAGCAAAGGCAATGATTAAGTGATCCAAAGACCAGACTATTTGAGTATTAACTCGGTTTTAGTTTTCGTTTAATAAGGCAATATGTTCGCCATGGATTTTTGGGATTTGAATTCAGTTTTCCCTGGTTTTGAGCATGTATAATGTTGTGGTTTTGGAGTTTGACTGTTGACGTTTCGCTTATCATGCACTGTTGCCTATGGTTGATGTTATATGGTTACCTAGGTATGCATCTAGATGGTTTTGATTGGATGACATGTTTTGATGAGCAAATCCTGTTGAGTATGGTATTGATGTGTTGTTGGTATGGTATTCTTGCTGATAATTGCTTAGTTGGGCATTTCGGTATGTATGGTGGTGAATTATAGGGAGCATGCCTCTAGATCAATCTCTTGGGTGGAATAGTCTTGTGTTGTAGTTAAACCTTGGTACAATTGTTGTTAAATGTGATGTTGGATTCTTATAGGTATGTATGTAAGTTGTTAGGACTTAAATGCATATAGTATTGTGTAAAAAAACAGCTAAGAATGTCATTACAAGTCCAAGCGTATCGAAACATGTGTCCTCGTATCGGTACGGCTAGGCCATTTTAGGCATAGCATTTTGATACGCGGGAGGGTATTTCGATACGATCATGCCTTTTCAGACTTAATGTTTCGGTACTCGAGCAAGTGTTTCGATATGGTCATAGGTATTTTTGCCAGGCGTACCGATACGCGAACAAGCATTTCGGTACAAATTTTAGGTACTAGATTATGAGTTTTTTAGAACATAAAGGCGTATCGAAACACGAGTACACGTACCGATACGGGTGCTGTTAAGTTGGTTATTTTGGAATATTAAAAGTTTTTGGTTCTTTCATTTTGGTCCCTAAGTTTTAGGAATGCAATTGTATGAGTTGGGATGATTAAATTGATCTAGAATTTATCATGTTGGCATGTAAATGGATTAATTGAGGATGAGTAACTCTAAATTCATTTTTGGTTTTGTAACTTAAAATATTTACGTTTTAGTCCCTAATTCTGATTACGATGCAATTGATTGTCTTTTGTGGCTCGTTTCATTCGAGAACTTACCTGCTGCGAGTTTAAACATATAGCAACATTAATTTGCATTTAGACAAGATAGAAGAAAAAATGGACGATTTTTCATAACCTTTCTCCAGTTTGCTTTAGCAAACCTAATATAGCACTCTCGGTTTGGTCAGGCGTCTACGCCGTGTCGAGGGGGTTACATTTGTTGGTATTAGAGCCAGGTTACGAAAGGTTGGCATGTTGTTGTTTGGTTGTATATCATGGTTGGTTATTGTGATTGCGTACATGTACGGTGATTGATTTACATCATGTTGGGGTATGAACTGGGAACACATTGCCATTACCAAGGTTTTAAAATGTTTTATAAGATGGTCTTGGATCCTTTGCCTTGTGTTAGCCTGACTTTAATGTGTTTTGTTGCTTTTGTTAGCATAGCTCGACGTGAGATATGTTCTATGGCTGGTAATGCCGGAATCGGGCAGAATAACGTTGAGAAAGAGAATCCCACTAATGTTTTACCTCCTTCTCCTTTGTTGGTTTTGCCGGTTAATGTTGGGGTTGGTGGTGTACCCCAGGCTCATAACGGGAGCTTTTCAAGCGATGGTTGGAGTGCATACGCAAGCACCGACACCTGCTATGGCAATTAACCCAGGTTACCTTTGGAGTGTCTCTGCAGTTTGGGAGGTATTGAGTTTAGGGGTTTGAGCCTTGAGGTAGCCGAGGGTTGGCTGGAGAGTACGGTCCGTATTCTGGATCAAATGGGCTATAATGATGAGCGTAAGCTGGGTTGTACAGTGTCGATGTTGCATGGTGATGCTTATCATTAGTGGGTGACCACAATTGCTAGTATCCCAGAGGCGGATGTAACTTCAGAGTTATTTCAAAGAACTTTTAAGAAGAAGTATCTTGGTCCTCAGTATCTGGATACGAGGAAATGGGAGTTTATGGCCTTGGTTCAGGGCGGTATGTTTGTGGCAGAATATGAGGTGAAATTCATTTGTTTGAGTCAGTATGCTTCGGAGTTGGTTCCGGATGATCTTGAGAGGTGCAATAGGTTTCGCTATGGGTTAGTGAAAGATATCAAAGCATAACTATTGGCGGTCGGCTATACAGATTTTGATGTGCTTGTAAATCGTGCTAAGATTTAGTCGGGACAAGGTTCAGGCGTGGTCGCAAATAAGCGATGAGCTGACTCTGGCTATTCTGAGAGGCAGAATAGGAGGTTCTGAGATAAGAGGCACAAGTCAGATCACAAGCGTGGTGGTGGCCATGGTAATCAAGGTGTTCGTTTCGTAGCTGAGTATGAGCATTGCGGTATATGCCACACGGATAAGTGTTGGGGAAATACCATGAGTTGCTGGATATGTGGATCTCCTGGTCATATGAAGCGTGATTGTCCTCGGGCTGTGGGTGATGCACCGGTTTGGAATATTGTACCTGTTAGGGGCCGAGGCCATGGCAGGGTTAACTTTTAGAGGCGCGAGGATGGTCAAAGGGATGTGGCTCATGTTGTTGCTGTACAGCCAGAGAATGGCGGACCAGCACAAATCTATGCTCATCGTGAGGGGCGCAACGACACAAATTTGATTGTAGGTACTTTCACCTTGCAATCTTTGTCGTTGTTTTCTTTGATTGATTCGGGGTCTACTCATTCATACATCCTAAGTAAGTATGCACCATTGTTAAATGTTCCTGCTAAGATCTTGGATGTTGGCATGTTGGTAACTAGTTCTTTTGGGGAGATGGTTACAACTAGAAGGTTGTATAGGCGTTGTCCTTTGGCGGTGCAAGGTCATGAGTTTGCCGCGGATTTGATGGAGTTGCCATTCCATGGTTTTGACGTTATCTTGGGTACGGATTGGTTAAGTAAGCACAAGGCAGTGGTGGATTGTGAGTCCAAAAGGATTTCTCTGAAGTTGGCCGATGTTTATAAAGTCGTGGTGGTGGGTGGGAATGTAAAATTCTTGTCCAATGTTGTTTTGGCTACCCGAGTGGAGAAGATGATGTTTGATGGTTACCAAGCTTATTTGGCTATTGTTATGAATTCGGAAGCCAGGGGTGTTCGGGTACAGGACGTTTGAGCTGTTTGTGAGTATCTGAAAGTTTTTCCTGAAGAGTTATCTAGTTTACCACCGGATAGGAAGGTGGAGTTTCGTATTGAAACCTATGAACGTACAACTCTGGTGACCATTGCTCCTTATCGGATGGCACCGAAGGAGTTAAAAGAGTTGAAATCGCAGCTTCAAGAGTTTTGGATCATGGGTTCATTCGACTGAGTGTTTCTCCTTGGGGTGCTCCGGTTCTTTTTGTGAAAACGAAGGATGGGTTGATACGTATGTGCATTGATTATCGTCAGTTGAATAAGTTGACAGTGAAGAACAAGTATCTGTTGCCGCAGATTGATGACTTGTTCGATTAGTTTAACGGGGCAGCAGTGTTTTCGGAGATAAATTTAAGGTTGGGTATTATCAGTTGAAATTTAAGGATGTAGATGTTCATATGACGATGTTTCGTATGAGGTACGGGCATTACGAGTTTTTGGTGATGCAGTTTGGTTTGACAAATGCCCCGGCGACTTTCATGGACATGATGAATAGAGTGTTTCATGAGTACCATGATCGTTTTGTAGTGGTTTTTATCGATGATATACTCGTGTACTCCCGTACTGAGGAGGAGCATGATCAGCATTTGTGGATTGCGTTGCAGGTCTTGAAGGATAATCAGTTATATGCCAAGTTTAGCAAGTGTAAGTTTTGGCTCAAGGAGGTGATATTTCTCGGACATGTGGTATCCGCGGAGGGAATTCATGTTGATCTACAAAAAAATTGAGGTTATTCTCAATTGAAAACAACCTAAGACCATGTCGGAAGTGGGTAGTTTCCTTGGGTTGGCAGGCTATTATTGCCGTTTTGTGGAAGGGTTTTCTAGTATTGCGGCTCTGTTGACAAAGTTGCTACAAAAGAATGTTCCTTTCGTTTGGACAGAGAAGCAACAACAGGGTTTTGAGAAGTTGAAGGAGGTTTTGACACATGCTCATGTGTTGATTCAAGCGAAATCTAGGAAGGAGTTTGTGGTTTATAGTGATGCATCGCATGTGGGTTTTGGTTGTGTGCTGATGCAAGATGGAAAGGTTGTGGCCTATGCGTTGAGGCAGTTGAAGGTTCATAAGCGCAATTACCCAACTCATGATTTGGAGCTTGCTGCTGTAGTGTTTGCCTTGAAGATTTGGCGACACTACCTTTATGGAGAGAAGTGTGTGGTCTTTACGGATCATAAGAGTTTGAAGTATTTGATGTCTTAAAAGGATTTGAACCTTAGACAACGAAGGTGGTTGGAGTTGCTTAAGGATTTATTACTTGACAATTGATTGTCACCTTGGAAAAGCCAATGTTGTTGCGGATGCGTTGAGTCGTAGGGTGGCGGTTGAGCTTAGGGCAATGTTTGCAAGGTTGAGTGTGATGCGGGAAGGTGGGTTGTTGGATGAACTGCAAGTTAATCCTACGTTAAGGCTAAGCAACCATATGATGATTCTTTGGTTCCTCATGTTAAGGACATAGCAGATGGTAATCCGACAGATTTTCATTTTAATGATGATGGGGTTTTGTGCTTCAAGGGTCGAATAGTGGTGCCGAAAGTCCCGAAGCTCATGCATACTATTTTGGAGGAAGCACATTCTAGTCCTTTTGATATGTATCCTGGTAGTACCAAAATGTATCGTGATTTGAAGGAAAGGTACTATTGGGTTGGTTTGAAGAAGGATGTGGCGGAGTTAGTGTCCAAGTGTATGGTATGTCAGCAGGTTAAAGTTGAACATCAGTTTTTATCTAGATTGTTGCAACCGTTGAGAATTCCGAAGTGGAAATGGGAGAGAATCACCATGGATTTTTTGATAGGGTTGTCGTTGACACCGACTAAAAAGGATTCCATTTGGGTGGTTGTCGATCGGTTTACAAAGTGTGCACATTTTCTGCCAGTGCATACGACGTATACCTTGGACAAGCTAGCGGATTTGTTTATCTCTTAGATTGTGTGTTTGCACGGAGTACCAAAGTCGATCGTTTGTAGAGATCCTAGGTTCACATCAAGGATTTGTAATATAAATTAAATAATATTTTAGTTTTAGGAGTTGGGCTTTAAGGTTTATGATTTATGATTTAGTTATATATATAGGGTTTATGGTTTAGTTATATATATAGTTTATGGTTTAGGGTTTATTATTTAAGATTTAGTTACATATATGTTTAGGGTTTGGGGCTTAGGGTTTAGTTATATATATTATAAATAATATTTTAGTTTTATAATATAAATTATAAATAATATTTATTTATAAAGTTAATATATTTATAATTTATATTAGAAATATTATAAAATTATATCATGAGATAAATGAAATCAAGTTCAACTACAGTAGTATTTTTATATTATTTGCGTTAGGATTATATCAAGTCTTTAAGTTGGCTTTGTGGTTTGATATAAATCTTTATTCTAGAGTTTTTTGGTTCGAGCCTCCCTAAATGCAGTGTTTTCTTAATTTTTCTCTAATAAAACGACCTCGTTTTGGCCTATCTTAGGCATCAAAGCAACTATATCAAAACGACACCGTTTTGCATTTAACGATTCATTACAAGTTAACGGTCGAGTGCTTGGATTGAAGCCAAAAATAAGTTCAGCGTTATAATAGTATCATTTTATAGTTTAGTGGTATTTTTTATATAAAGATTAAAGTTTAATGGTATTTTTTATATAAAGATTAAAGTTTAGTGGTATAGTTTACTCATCACAAACTTAGTCCAACTTATAATTAATTAATTATCATCTTGGAGACTTTGATACTCATTTTTTCCCTTACCGATTATTAATCGTACCATTGATTAAACTAAATAACAAAAGAATTAAGAACAATTATAAAAGTAGATTAAACTAAATAACTTGAAATAATAAATTAGATATAGCGACACCCCATTGAAGAACATGCTTTTGGAAAGATGAAAACGTCTAACCCTCTAAAATTGTCATTAGTTCTTATACCATGCATAAATTATAGATTTATTTGTGTACTTTAATTTGGTCAATTTTAACCCTATACGTTTCAAAATTTAAAATCGATTCTTGGCTCAAACAATATGGGGACAATATGATTAAAATTATAGAGCCTTAAAATGTTCAAATTAGAAAACATGAACTAAATCTAAACTTACACATGATACATAGACTAATAGCAATATTTTAACTTAATAGATTTAATGAGTGGTGTTTAAGTTAGGATTAAAATTTAAAAATCTAAAAACTACGATGACTAAAAATGAGCAACTTATATATGGACTAATTCATGACTTATATATAGCACATGAAGTAATAAAAGAATTTGATAAAGTTGGGATTTTCCTCAAAGTCCTTATATATGGATCATTATACACAATAATTATAGGGATCGGATCCTTCATCTAAGATATCAGAATTCTAAAAACAGTAGTAAATCACCATATATAGGAAGAAAATTACATCCAATACTTGAAGATAAGATTCATCATATCTCTACTATTTTGGTAACATGTCTGGTTTATTTTATGGGAGGTGGAAATTCATGGATTTTGATAGCCTTTAGTAGTTATGAAACCAGAATTTATGCCATTTTCAAAGGGGGTATTATTTGTAGCCAATTGGCATGCTAGTGAATTTTGAAATCAGCTACCACCACTGGCTTTCTCTCCTCCGTTGTTAGGGGGAAAAACCTTGCTGGCTTCAAGTTTTAACGATTAATCTCCATTGTTGAACCTTTGCAGAAGCTTCAGCGTTCGTTTTCTCTTTTAACAATTATGGAGAAGAAAGGGAGAGTCGTAATGCAAAAGTTCGAGCTTGGGAGATTACTTGGGCAAGGAACATTTGCCAAGGTTTACTATGCAAGAAACACGACAACCGGCCAAAGCCGCGCCATTAAAATCATTGACAAAGAAAAGATAATGAAAGGCGGTTTAATCGATCAAATTAAACGTGAAATCTCTGTAATGAGACTCGTGAAACACCCCAACGTTGTTCGTTTGTACGAGGTAATGGCAAGCAAGTCAAAGATATACTTTGTAATGGAGTATGTTAAAGGTGGTGAGCTTTTCAGTAAAGTCGCCAAAGGTAAGCTCAAAGAAGACGATGCCCGAAAGTATTTCCAACAATTAATCGCGGCTATCGATTATTGCCATAGCCGAGGTGTTTATCACCGCGATTTAGAGCCCGAGAATCTCCTCGTGGATGAAAATGGGAACCTTAAAGTTTCTGATTTTGGATTAAGTGCTTTGAGGGAATCGAGGAGACAAGATGGTCTTCTTCATACAACATGTGGAACACCAGCTTATGTTGCTCCTGAAGTTATTGACATGAAAGGCTACGATGGCGCCAAAGTTGACATCTGGTCTTGTGGGGTGATTCTTTATGTTTTGTTGGCTGGCTTTCTTCCATTTCACGATGAGAATTTGATGGAATTGTATAAAAAGATAAGCAAAGGTGAATTCAGATGCCCGCAATGGTTCCCGCCAGAGGTTCGTAAGCTTCTTTCCAAGATTCTTGACCCTAACCCTAACCAACGGATGACGGTTGCCAAACTTATGGAGAATAGTTGGTTCAAGAAAGGCTATAAACATATCGACACCCCACCACCAACATCCGATAGAGATCGTAATAAACAATCGATAATCGAAGATGTTTATGCGGTATTCGACGACTGGTCGTCTTCCGCATCAGATGATAGCCAAGGTAGTGTTTAATTAAAGGCATAATATTAAAAAATGCATCTCAAATTTTGACTGAATAGTCATTTTGGCCTATATTATTTTTTGAAGTATTTTAACCGTCAAAGTTTTATTTTGTACACGCTGACATAATGACACCTTCAAAAAAATAATTTTATATTTTATACAATCTTATAAAATTATTTTTGATTGGTGTGTCATTCTATAAAGTCAGCACATTTGTCTATATGACATTGCTATGCCAGCGTGTACTGTCATGTAGGTTTGTCACTTCATTTCAAGCCATTTAATGTTAGTTGACTAACAATTTTCATCTACGAAGGAACCATTTTTGACCAAAAAAGAAATTTTGATGATTAAAAAAATAAATGCAAAAATGACTGTTCAGCCAAACATTATGGGCATTTTTTTGGCATTATGCCTTAATTAAACCAATTTCTTTGTTTTAAAACATTATAGTTATTTAGAGTTAATGCCATCACATGTCCCTAAACTATGAATCTCATTCTATATTAGTCTCCAAACTTTTAAACATTCCAATTGCATCCTCAAAATATTATTTATGACACATCAAATTATTACATAATAGACATCAGTGTTTACGTGGCAATTAATATTTTTTATAACAATTTTATTAACATGAAATATGATTAGTATATACTAATAATTTAAGGCTTTTGGGAATGAAATTGGAATGAGAGTTATAGTCTGGGATGAAATTGGAATGTTCAAAAATTTAGGGACCAATTTAGAATGAGATACATAGTTTAAGGATGAAATTTGAATGTTTAAAAATTTGAAGACTAATTTAAAATGAGAGTCATAGTTTGTGGACACATGATGCAATTAACTTAGTCGTTTATTGTATACGGTTTTGTATAATAGGGCTCACAAAGTTTTATTATTTACAGGTAAGAAACAAGGATGCATTGTGAGCCCCAGTTTTTTCAATGCTTTCGATCTTATTTCACTTTCACAAGGTTTCGATTTATCTGGTTTGTTCGAGGAAGACTTGGATCAAAGGGATTGCTCCCGATTTACGAGCAAGAAACCGGCGACAGATATCGTTTCCAAGTTCGAACAAATAGCTCAGAGCGAGAGTTTCCGGATTATGAACAAAGAGGGGAAGGTGAAACTGCAGGGCGTTAAGGAAGGGAGGAAGGGATTGCTGGCCATTGATGCTGAGATATTCGAGGTTACGCCATCTTTTTATGTGGTGGAGATGACGAAAACATCTGGGGATACGTTGGAATATAAGAAATTTTGTAAGCAAGAACTCAAGCCTTCTTTGGAGGACATAGTTTGGACTTGGCAAGGATCAGAGCAGCAAAGCATGGACAGTTAATACAGCTAAAGAGCTTTAATTTTTTTGTCTTCAATTGTTTATGTATGTTGGAAATTTGTGGGCAAAAATATAATTAATGAAAAAAATTAATTGTATTAAAAATAGTATTTAATGTGGTTCGATTCTTCTGGTCTATTTCTACCATTGCAAAACAATAAAAATATCATCCTATTAAATTTGTAACTCTTACATAGATAAAACTACAAATCTTCCTTACAACAAACTATAATTTTTATCCGGTCGGACGATGAGTTGAGAAAAGTTAAAGAAGAACCATGTTCAAAGAATATAACTTTCATTTATTTTGTATATCAAAAATGAATTACAACGATAGCTTTTATAAGCTTGCTATAGGTGGTAACTGACTGTTAACCACTTACTAGCAACTAACAGATTCATTCTAACTAAATGTTTATAACACTCCCCTCAAGTTGGACGGTGATAAATGTCTTTCACTCCCAACTTGCTCAACAGATGTTCATGTTGACCGTGTCCCAACCCTTTGGTGAAATTGTCTGCTTGGTGGTCCTTACTCGATATATAATTTGTTTTCAAAATCCCCTTTTGAATCTTTTCACGAATAAAATGACAGTCTATCTTTATATACTCTGTTCGTTCAGGATAAATCGGGTTAGCTGTTATCTGTAATGCATCTTGACTATCACAAAATAAAAGTGCCGGCGCATTATGCTTTATACCCAGTTCATTTATAAGACTTTCAACCAAATTATTTCAGCTATCGTAGAGGTCATTCCTCTATATTCAGCTTCGGTTGATGATCGTAAAACTGCAAAAAAAAAAATTTTATTTCCAACCTACCAATGAGTCACCTAATTTTACACAGTAGTCAATGACTGATTTCCTTGTCATGGGACATACTGCCCAATCTCAATAGCAAAATACAACTAATTGAGATGTAATGTTTGTTGCTAGCAAGATTTCCTGACTTGGATTATTTAAAATGTACTTAACAATTCGAAGTGTTGCTTCATAACGAACCTTTGTAGGTGTTTACATAAACTGACTTAAATATTGAACTGAAAATGTTACATTCGGCCGTGTATTTGTCCACCTCACGGTCGAGGACAATGAAATCCACTGAGAAGATAAATGTGTATACTCTTACAAGCACGTCTTCAATTTTACCTTCCAGATGCACAATTGAACGATCATTAGTTAGAGTGTAGCTAAGGTGAGTCTTGCCTCCCTAATTCCAAGCTTCATGAAAATAAATAAAGCAATCCATCACTCATGAAGTTAAGGTTTTTAAATTAGATGGCCCATATAGCTACTTTATTTAATCTTTCGCTACAACGGAGTGCCCAGTATTTTTTTATACTCTTATCTAGAAATGTCACATAATAAACCTAAACATTGAAGTGCATTTTTACGGAAAACTTCAATCGCTCTTCTAAGCACATTACAATGCCCTTTATGAGTGGTCTTTAATAATTCATTGATTGTTGCTCTACCGACCAAAGTAAATCAAAAAGCAAGTCAAATTTTTCTTCATTTTCGTAGCTTCCGAATTCCTATAGACAAAGGTTACTCAAAATCAGTCTTTGGGTTGAAATAAATGTTGCTCACACAATTAATATACGGAGAGCCAAACGACAGATATATCGATAAAATGCAATCATATTTACAAAAATAATGCATCTTTTTATTCAAATGATAAGAAGTAGACTTTTTCCTTTGCAAAGATCCCCCCAAAAGATCCCACCACCTTTGGGCTTGAACAAATGAGGTTGGTTTTATGCATTACTTCGAAAGAAGCTTAAATAGAGATGTCCTGTCATCATTCATCCTAATATCTTGATCTTCCAATTTTTTTTAACCTATCAAGCCTAGAACCACGAGTTTAGCAAGGGTTTTCTTGAATTCGAACCACATGCCCCAAGGTAACTTATTGGAGTCGACATGTCATTCTCTTGTTATTGCTCTTTAGTACGAGACACTATCAATGGACGATCCCTGCATGCAAAATATTTCCATCATTATTAGAGTCTATGGTATTATCTCTTGTTGACAACATCTAGGTGATTTGGTGTACCATATTTTGTTGAGACTAACATTTGGTCTCTCATCTCTAGTTGATACTTGGTCAATTGTTCTTGCAGCCTTCTTGAGATCGTTCAAATCATTTTCCTTTCATCCGTGATCATAGTTCTTGATTTTTTTTGGAACCAATTGTCATTGTACACCATTCATCATTTGAACCATGAATATTAATTTTCTATTTTAAAATGCAATACATTGCAGTGTTGAACTGAAATGTAAACATGTATACAATAAGGTAATAATTCCAAAAGTGATCATCGTAGAACAACTTTTATCGAATAAAAAGGTTTCAACACATTATATATTAGAATTTTACTGGGTCGCCATGTTGACTCAGTTATGTTGCTTCCACGCTTGGTCTGGACTTTTCTTCGTATTTATCGATTCAGGTGCAATGATGTGTGACTCTTGGTAGAAATGCTTCTCACTCTGTTTGGTACCTCTTCTAGATACTACCCCACAATCTTGTTCTGTTCTACTTGATCACGAAACCACTTATCTATAAACGCCTTTTAAATTGATGACCACTGGCGATTCAACACTTTTGATGAAAATGCAAATATGCTGATTTTCAAACATGGATTTCATAGAACAACTTTCACAAATGTACAAGATTTATTCGCAACCCTCGAATGATGCAATTAATCAATATCTAGAGTACTAGATTTTGTCCCGTTTTGAACGCATTCCAAATTGGCCACCATGCACAAATCAACGCCTTATGTCACGCCTGAGAAGAGGCGGGGTCATTAATCTCACATCGGAAAGGAAAAGGGAGGGATTGAGATATAAATACAGTAGCGCTGCACATCCTATTAGACATTTCTTTTGGGAAGAGGGTAATGACCCCATGACAAGTGGTATCAGAGCGACCCTTTAACTGTCCGATTTCACGCCGAGCGCCCATGAGTGAGGTAGGCAGGGTGGACAACTGTGACAAGGTGGCCCATCACAAGAGCGGAAGGTCGTGACGAGGGCGTCACGAGGTTGAGTGGGGGAGAATGTCACGCCTGAGAAAAGGCACTGTGACAAGGTGGCCCATCACAAGAGCGGAAGGTCGTGACGAGGGCGTCACGAGGTTGAGTGGGGGAGAATGTCACGCCTGAGAAAAGGCAGGGTCATTAATCCCACATCGGAAAGGAAAATGGAGGTCTTGGGATATAAGTACGGTGGCGCTGCACATCCTATCAGACATGTCTTTTGGGAAGAGGGTAATGGCCCCGTGACACTTATGTTGATGCAATTTGACTACAACGCAAATTAGGGTAAATTACACAGTTCATCACTCAACTTTCATCTCACTCTTATTTTGGTCAGTAAAATTTTAATTTTTTTCTGATTTATTAACTTATCTTTCGAATTGCTCTTATTCTGGTCACTTTATGATGACATGACTTATTTTATTAATATTTTCCTATGACATGAACCTTAATCCTCAATCTACAAATTCTAAAACTCCAGTCTACAAACCCACTACTGCTCATGTCTCTACATCTTCAACTGCCTTTGTTGCCACTGTTGTTACACCAAGTTCAATTTAACTTTCTCCTTTCAAAAGTTGACTCTCGGCCATGGCGTCCGAGTTGTTGGATTTATTTTTCAAAACAAATTCCTCGGCTGCTTCGAGTGCTTTGAGTTTCATAGCTGAAGATTTTACCATTTGGTAACTGATAGTCCATACGTAGAAACCACCAATCTGCATTAATTGAAAGCTACTGATAATTACCACATAATAATCTGCCCTGAAAGCTTGAAATAAAAAAGTATTAATTTACCCCAAGGAGAAAGATGCATAGGAAAGTCCAGCTGAGTTGCAAAACACTACGATTCCCAAACGGGATTCCATCATCATTACAGTTCGAAGAGACAACTATAAGCAGAAGATTTCCCATGTTCCCTAATTCAAACAAGAATTAATTCAGTAATGAACGGGAAAACAATCTTCATTTGGTTTGGGTTTGTAGATTATGGTTTGACTTTTCTTGATTGAGAATTAAGGTTATAGATTAGGGGTTGAAATTAAGATTTTAAAGATTTTATTTTATTTTCTTTTTATTTTTTATTTTAGATTTGACATTGTATTAAAATATTAATAAAATATATCATGTCATATGAGAATATTAATAAAATAAGCCATGTCAACATAAAGAGTCTAAAATAGGAGTAATTCAAAAGTTGAGTGGTTAAATTAATTTTTTTTAAATTTTAGTGACTAAAATAGGAGTGAGATCTAAATTGAGTGATGAACTATGTAATTTATCCTGCAAATTAATGATGGTCTATGCTCACGAGATGCAAAAGTCGAAAGCCAAAAGAGTAAACAAATTAGTAAGAATAAAATGATCAAAAGAGTGATTCAAAATTTTTATTGTACAAAATATAAAACTTACTCAACATGCTTTATTTACAAATAACTTGACTCGATTATGCTTTCTGCCCGATATTTTTTTCCAGAAAATAAAATTATATCAGCATGATATCTAGTTTCATATTCTTGCAAAAATATAAAAGTATATAGTAAAATATTCTCTAGGGTTTCCACGTGAGTCTAATGGGGTAGAATCTTATGGTTCTCTATATGACGGTTCAGTTCTAAAAAGTGTACCTGAACTATCTTTATCACCTACTAAGTTGAACAAGAAATTCGATCCTGGCCACTACAAACTTGTGGACCGAATTCAGTTTGAGGAAATACATTTCCTTATAAAACTGAGGGTTACTTACGTAAACATAAGACATATGAATTCAGGAAGTGAACGACTAACTCATATTGAAGATTACTCATGGGGTACTAGCGTTTCATTCTCACTTAAGGGACGGAGCTTGAGTAAAAAGCTTATGGTATGCAAGTGCATTTATAGTGAATGGAGAACAACCAAAATTGAAATTTCCCCTTGTTAAAAAAATTTCAAAAAAATATTGAAATCACAAGTAAAATATTAGTACAACTATTTACAAGAAAATAAAAAGGAAAATTAATATCAACAATAATGAGAATGAAAGAATCATAAAATCAGTTTAAATCTTGAACTTGCAAATTCCAATATTAAAATAAATGTGTAGTTGTTGGGTTCGAATCGATCAATCGAAAACTGCTAAGAATGTGTTGAATTGGTAAACAAGATATTGTGGTAGAAGCAACCAAAAGATAGAAAAATTTTCACAATGATTTATAGTGATTCGACTTCTAAACCAAGTCTACCTCAACTACCTTAGCTATCCACACTAAGGATTTTTCACAAATTCACAAATTTGTCTTTTTTAGGACAAACAATAACCTTACACAATTCACCAAGATTTATACCCAAAATCTTGTGAATCATTTCCTTCAAAGTTTATAATCCAAAACTTTGAGTTGCACTCCCTATAAGAGAAATACAAATTTAGAAAACAAGGAAAAAACCTCACAAGGCAAAAATGTGTTTGCACAATTAGGCTCTCAAAAGTTGAACACTAAAGATTTACAATGAAGCTCTCTACAAAATGTACAAGAGAAAATGAAAGAATAAAGTCTTGAAGCTCTTTTCTCTTGATTTTAGGCTTGGACGTTCATCTCTCAGTTCTTGAAGTGTATTTATAAGGGGGAATGAGTTTGTAGCATTTTTAGCATTTGGGCATGAATTAGAGCGGTTAGAAAATGAATTTTTGTGACTTTTTAGGCCCCTACACTCAGTAGTTTCGAAACCTTTATAAATGTTTCGCTACCTTATCAAAATATAGCCGTTACAGCCTCAAAATTGAGTTTCTAGCACAAAAGATTTCGAAATCATGAATAGTACACGTGTATGAACAGTGCCAAATAGTGACTGAATAGTGTTTTCATGTTTTAAATTCTTGAAAAACATTTTTAAACGTTTCTAAAAAAATTTAATCAACTCAAAAAATTTTATAGTTATAAAACAATTAATAACACATATTTTTTAGGTTTTAAAACTTTGGAACATATTTTCAAGTTTGTTGGACTTTAAATTATTTTTGCAATATTTTAATAAGTCCAAAAATAATTTTCTCTTAAATTGTTATATAAAATATTAATCTCAACAATATCTCCCTTTTTGATATAACAAGACACCTTGAAAATTTGTTTTTGAAAATGCACCCCTTAGAAAAATAATATTTGAAAAAGAGAATATTTTGGAAAAATATTTAAGCTCCCCTTTTTCTTTTTGAAATCGAATTTTTTTACTTATCTCTTCCCATTTTTGTTATATAAAAAATAATTAAAACTTTGTTAGTGCAAAATAACAATGGAGCATAAGTAAAAATAAGGAGCTAAAACACATGAAATACTAAAAATTAAAACCCCCATAATAAAGCATTCCATTTAGCTCAAAACACTTTGACACTTAAGAAAATTATTGAATTTCAATATAAATAATAAAATTTAAGCCATCATGAAATTCAATAAATCCAAGATTTCTAAACTTTATGAAACAACTAGTAATTAGACTTTCAAATGCACATGAATAAAGTTCTACACAATGTCATGCATTAAATTTTTTTACCAAACATATAAGCATGAACATTTAAAATCATTAAAAACAGGCAACTTAAATATATAACCAAAGAGTTTAAGTTTAGAAGTTACCCATTTAGTTGAACCTTCTTTGTATCACTTGCCATACAAATGATGTAGTAGCCTTCTTCAAAATTTATCAATGTAGACCCGATAGCCATTTTTCTTGGAATGGTGGAATTTGAGCTTGACAATCTTTGCTCCCGGTTGCGAGACCTTCGATGGACGAGGATCTGATACCAACTATTAGGCTTTAATTGATCAACCAAAAACTGCCAAGAATGTGCTGAATTGGCAAACAAGATATTGTGGTGGAAGCAACTGAAAAATTAAATAAAATTGTGCAACAATTTACAGTGGTTTAACTTATAAACCAAGTCTACCTCCACTACCTTAGCTATCCACACTAAGCATTTTCCACAAATTCACTAATTTATTTTTTTTGAGGACAAAGAGTAACCTTACACAATTCACCTAGATTTATACCCAAAATCTTGTAAATTATTTCTCTCAAGGTTTATACCCCAATCTAGGAGAAATACAAATTTAGCAAACAAGGAAAAACCTCACAAGGCAAATGTGTTTGCACAATTAGGCTCTCAGAAGATGAACACTAAAGATTTACAATGAAGCTCTCTGCAAAATGTGTAACACCCTTACCAGTATTTATCACCCAATTCTAGTATAGAGTGTCACATGATGTTTAAACCGCATTTTATGCTATTCATATAAGTCAAAAATGACGATTTTGAATTTTTCCTTTTAATCGCGTAAAATTTGTTTCCATTTTTTAATCCATCAAATAGACCTCAATTTCAGGCAACAACTTGGTAACTTATAACTATACTTTACGATTAACACAACTGACTAAAATAAAAATAATTTTAATTACTCTAAAATTTTATTTTTATAACATTACCCAATTTTCATTACTAGTAATTTCTTTAAACTAGCATCAAGTCTAACAAAATCCAACATCATATACTAACCACTTATCTAGATGTTAATATTACAATCCACATCTAGACTAGTTTAAAAGAGCTAATATTCATTCATACATGCCAACTAGAAAATATCAAAATACATCAAAGATGTAGTTATTGATACTGTATATATATCCTCCATTGATAGTGATGCCTTACTCCTTACTCCGACCCAGATTTCCTACATACACGTGAAAAACCATCACACGCTAAGTATATACTTAGAGAGGCATTATATATATATATTCAATATAAATCAATATGCTTAAATTATAACAATAATAAGATAATCATGCAGTTTGATCACTAATCATTATTTCTCTTATGTTAATCACATATTAACACAATATAATCCGGATTTACAATCATGTTAACTTCCTTGCCATTTCCTGAGAGTTTATCTACTCTCTAACCAATATACCATTTACTATACAGTAAATTATAGCCCAAATTAACTTGAGGACTTGAGTACACGAGTCAAAAACTGTACCGAAGTACTAAAGAACTGCACTTAAGTGCTAAATAACCTCACCTATGAGCTAAAAAACCGCACCTAAGTGCTAATATACTGCACTGAAGTGCTAAACCACTGGACTCTATGGCATGCCAACTATACTCTATACCTCAATAACTTACTTGGGCATACTTTTCAATTTTTGTAATTAATTCTTCCATGGCAATTATAATCGAATACTTGGGTAGTTTATACCCTAAATATCACATAAACATATCATAATCAAATTACATGTGATCAATGCATGGAATCCTCCTACCTTTGACATTTTCTACTATGTCAAATATCAAAATAAATATAATCTTCAAGCATATAATTATAACAGACTTGTCACAAGTCTTTCAAATCAAACATAATATTTTCCATGCATGTAATGCACTCACCTTGACACTTTATAAGTTGCCAATATATACTTAGCCTCACTAAGTATATATTGGCAACATGCCACAAATACATTTCAAATTATATGTTAGTATTATACTAACACATAAATACAATAGGAATAATTTTCCTACAATTATTCCTATAATTGTCCAATCTTAGATCCATGACATAAGTCATTCTACATTTAATACCTTGAATTCTATTCAACTTTTAATCAAAGAATGATCAAAACTTCATTCTAATAGCAATTTAGGCATAATGCTTCCATGAAAACAAATTTTTTTCTCTTTAGTCCTTAATTTTCCCCAAAATGCTGAATTGGTCCCTAATCTTTCCAAGATTTTCGAATTGATCCTTATGTTTTTACAAAATTCTAAAATGGTCCAAAATGACATTTTAAAGCTTGTAAAATCACAATTTCATCATATCCAATCTTATGGAAATTTTTCCATAATTTCTTCTAATTTCTCTTCCTTGACCGAAATGGTCGTTTTCATTCCAATATTTCCATTTTGGTCCTAAATTATCAAATCAAGCTAATTTGATCATAATCTCATCATTTCTAATACTAGAATAATTTTCACAATAATTCCCCTTTTATTTCCAATTCTAACCGAATTGGTCCTTTATTCTTCCTAAGGGAAAATTTTCATTCTAACAACAAATTAAGGCTTCTAATATCACAAATCATCCATTTCCATCCCTTATTCAATTCCCTAACCAAATCCCCAAATTCTAGGGTTAGGGTTTATAACCTTGAACATAGAATTAAACAAAATTCAAGATTGTTTTCATGTTTACAACACTTGAATTACTTAAATCAATCCTTAATTCTAACATGGTTCATGAAATTCCAATTTCTCTCTCTTCAAGAACATGAATTATTCTTCATATCACCATGCAAAATTACTATCAAAAGAAAGAGCATGAAGCATAGATCGATTTATTTCAAAGCAACATACATTGATTCTAACTTTAGAACCTTCAAATTTGCCAAAGAAATTTTCTTTTTCTTTTCCCATTGTGTTTCGAAAATACCCAAGAAAGATGAACAAATTAGTTCAACTTTTATCCTTTTAATTCGCATGTAATAATTAAATGAATTTTAAATTCATTTAATTAGTGAAATTACTAATTTAGCCTTTCAAATCCAATGGCTAAATTTAATCTTATCATAAACCAAGGGCCATGATTAAATCCATGTGTTTTTCATCTTCTAAAAATGCCCTCAACATTTCAAAATATTTCAAAAATGCCATCCATGACAAATGTCTATTTTGCCCTCCAAGTAGACTTTATTTACTAACAAGACTTGAAAATTGCCATTCCATCACCATCTAACTAAATCTAGTTAGAATCCAACCAAATATAATAAAATATTCATAAAATAATATTTTATGAATTTTCCATAATCCTTGGAACCATCTTTAAAATTTCAATTCGATCTGATTACCTGATATTCACTTTCTACGATTTTTCCAATTTCTAAACTATCGGGTAAAATCTGAAATTCTCATAATTCTGATCTCCATATGTAAATATTTCTGTCATACAAAATATTCTATAATTTTGTAAAAATCAAAATCTTGAAATTTTGACTCGGTCCAATATACTGATAACTTACTTGAAATCTTTATCGGATAAATTTCTCTTAATAATCCTTTATCAGATATCCATACAAAAAAATTCATCTCGAACTGATTCCCCTTTTTTATCAGTCTCAACTACTGACATGAGACCTTCCCATAAGGTCACCCATCCTAATGCTACTCTGGCTTGAGCACGCTTAACTTTTCAGTTCGATCCAAATTCGAATAAAATAAGCCTCATATGAAAAATCCGGGTAACACAGAAATACCACTCTTGGGAGTAAACTATCCATTTACGGGGTTAAATTACATAACTTTTTTAAAATTACTCTCTGGTCCCTAAACTTTTCCAAAGTTCACACTTTAACCCCTAACTTTCAAAAATTACAATTTAGTCACTAGTCCAAAAATTGGGATATTACAATTCCTCCCCCTTAAGAAAATCCGTCCTCGAATTTTCCTTATGTACTAGGTTAAAAAAGATATGGATGTTGTTTTTCATTGATTCCTCGGGTTCCCAAGTAGCTTCCTCTATTTTGTGATTTCTCTATAAAACTTTGACTAGAGGAATCTTTTTATTTCTTAACTACTTTTCTCTTCGAGCAAAGATCCTTGCAGGTTCTTCTTCGTATGTCAGATTCGGTTGAATTTCAATTTCTTCCGGTGTAATGACATGCGAAAGATTTGATCTATACCTCCTCAACATGGATACATGAAATATATCATGGGACTTATTCATCTCGGGTGGCAATGCTAGCTGATATGCCACTGGTCCAAATCTCTTTAGAACTTCATAAGAGCCAATGAACCTTGGAATAAGTTTACCCTTCCATCCAAACGAACGACATATCCTTTCTTAACATCATGGTTAGTGGAGTGGCATTTATTGAAAAATCTTTCACGAACCGCCGATAATAACCAGCTAATTCGAAGAAGCTTCTCACTTCAGAGACATTTTTAGGGACTTTCCATTCAAGAATTGCTTGAACCTTCTTAAGATCAATTCAAATTCCTTCGGCTGAAACTATATGCCGAAGGAAAATTACTTCCAATAACCAGAATTCGCAATTTGACAGTTTTGCATACAACTTCTTTTCTCTTAGAATCTAGAAAATTACTCAAATAGGAGTATCATGCTTCTCCTTGATTTTAGAATAAACCAATATATTATCAATTCTCGGCAAAGGATACTTATTCTTTATCGTCACTTTATTAAGCTGATGATAATCCATACATAATCTCATTGATCCGTCCTTCTTCTTTACAAATAGGACTGGGGTTCCCTAAGGTGATACTAAGCCGTATAAAACCCCAGTCTGATAATTCTTGTAACTGAGATTTTAACTCTTTAAGATCTGTAGGAGCCATCCTATCAGATGCTATCGATATTGGTGTTGTTCCAAGAAGCACCTCAATACTGAATTCCACCCCTCGATTGGGAGGTAATCCCGGTAGTTAATCGGGAAAAACATCTGGAAATTCTCATACCGTTGGTACATTTTCCAGACTTATTTTTGTTTCCAAAGCACTAATCACATTGCTCAGATTATCCGATCTTTTGCCTACAAATACCATCTTTGAGCCGTCTGCCTTCTTTAAGATTAACCCTCTTATATTTTCCATAAGACCAGCAAGAAATTCTACTATTTTAATCTTTAGAGGACATTTATTTCATATTCTACTCACTTTGGCACTTTGTCCTATTAGATTGATGGCAACTACTTTATTCGAAATTGGTTCTATTGAGATATTTCTTTCAAGTATTATTTTAGAACTAATGTAAGAATGTGTAGAGCCTAGATCAATCAATGCAAAGATAGGTCTGCCAAAGAGTTCTATCATACCTGCTACGATATCTGCATCATCCTGATCATCAACAGTTTTGATGTGGTATACCCGAGATGCAACCTTGCTCTCTCGATTAGGTGTAGATGCAAATGTTCCCGGTTTACCACCTTTATTTCCTTTGCCCGCCTGGTGTGTTACAATCGGTTGATTTGGGTGAAGTTCTGGACAATTCTTCTTGAAATGACCAGCTTGCCCATATTGGAAACATGCCCCAGTCAACCAGCACTGACCAAGATGCCTTCTGCCACAATACTCAAATTCTGTAATAGGGCGAACTCCAAAACCTCGAGTACCCGTATTACCCATCTGGGATTGCTTCGATTTTCCTCATGCATACCCTTTCTTAACAGAAGAGGCTAATGCTGCAGGATACTATTACGGCATTCCTTTACTGTGTTTAAATGATGATGCAGTAAATGAACCTCCAGACCTTTTTTGGTCTGAATTTGCTTCTCACTTTTTTCCTCAAGGTCGACATTCTCCATGGCCTTGGTTCGGTTCACTACCTCTTGAAAGGAAGTGAAGTTACGGGAGACCAAAATCTTTTTATATTGAGAATCCAACCTAGCTATAAACCTGTCTATTCTAGATTTCTCGGTTGGAAGAAGCTCTGTTGCAAATTGGCTTAATCTATTGAACTCGCATTCATATTAATAAACCGATCTGCCATACTATTTCAACTGTAGAAATTTCTATCTCATTTCCTCGACAAACACATCTCCAATATATTTTTCTTTGAATTCTTGTAGAAAGAATTCCCAAGTAATCCGTTCCGGAGGTATTTGTGCAGTTGTCACGTTCCATCATGCGCTAGCTTGTTCCACCAAAATGGATACTACTCCTTCCAATTTTCCTTGATTATCACAAGGAATTCTTCTTAACATGATCTTGATATCATTTAACCAATAATCGGCAACCATAGGATCTGCATCAGTATCACCTCGGAATTCTGGAGCCCCAATTTTCCTTAATTCCTTTGGGACTAATACTGGTGCCCGCCGATTTATGATTGCATCCAAAGATTGCAGAAATAAGCCTTGATCTTGTACCGGCATATTTCTTTGCTCCCGAGCTTGATGCTCTACATTCTGTTGAGCTGGATGCTCTACATTTTTCTGAATCTGAGGTGAGTTCTGATTCACCTCATTACTCCCACTCTGAGCAGGCATATCCTGCTCGATTCCCAGACGGGATTCCCGATAATCTGACATATGTTCATGTCACGATCATCTATTATAAGTAAGGAGTACATGTTTTAAATAGCAGGCATCATCATAACTCTATACAAATATCAGTAATTCTTAACTTCCAAGTGGCATGTATTTCACGTTAACTCTCTATAGAGACTCATTTCCTATCCAAAACCGACTAAACCTGTAGCTCTGATACCAATAAATGTAACACCCGTACCAGTATTTATTACCCAATAATAGTATACAATGTCACATGATATTTAAACCGCATTTTATGCTATTCATATAAGTAAAAAATGATGATTTTGAATTTTTCCTTTTAATCGCGTAAAATTTATTTTCAATTTTTAATCCATCAAATAGACCCCGATTTCAGGCAGGAACAAGGCAATTTATAAATATACTTTACGATTAACACAACTGCCTAAAATAAAAATCATTTTGATTACTCTAAATTTCATTTTTATAACATTACCCGATTTTCATTACTAGTAATTTCTTTAAACTAGCATCAAGTCTAACAAAATCCAACATCATATAGTAGCCACTTATCTAGATGTTAATATTACAATCCACATCTATACTAGTTTAAAAGAGCTAATATTCATTCATACACGCCAACTAGAAAATATCAAAATACATCAAAGATGTAGTTACCGATACTGTATATATATCCTTCTTTGATAGTGATGTCTTACTCCTTACTCCGACCCAGATTTCCTACCTACGTGTGAAAAACCATCACACGCTAAGTATATACTTAGTGAGGCATTATATATAAATTCAATATAAATCAATATGCTTAAATTATAATAATAAGATAATCATGCAGTTTGATCACTAATCATTATTTCCCTTATTGTTAATCACATATTAACATAATATAATCCGGATTTACAATCATGTTAACTTCCTTGCCATTTCCTGAGAGTTTATCTACTCTCAACCAATATACCATTTACTATACAGTAAATTATAGCCCAAATTAACTTGAGGACTTGAGTACACGTGTCAAAAACTGTACCGAAGTACTAAAGAACTGCAATTAAGTGCTAAATAAACGCACCTAAGTGCTAATATACTGCACCGAAGTGCTAAACCGCTGGACTCTATGGCATGCCAACTATACTCTATACCTCAATAACTTACTTGAGCATACTATTCAAATTTTGTAATTAATTCATCCATGGAAATTATAATCGAATACGTGGGTAGTTTATACCCTAAATATCACATAAATATCATAATCAAATTACCTGTGATCAATACATGTAATCCTTCTACCTTTGACATTTTCTACTATGTCAAATGTCAAAATAAATATAATCTTCAAGCATATAATTATAACAAACTTGTCACAAGTCATTCAGATCGAACATAATATTTTCCATGCATGTAATGCACTCACATTGACACTTTATAAGTTGCCAATATATACTTAGCCTCACTAAGCTTAAGCTTGATCTATGTCATTTCCTTGATTGTTAGTTCGATCTCAGTTTTGATCACAATCTATATGTACATCAACATGCCACAAATACATTTGAAATTATATGTTAGTATCATACTAACACATAAATGCAATAGGAATAATTTTCCTACAATTATTCCTATAATTGTCCAATCTTAGATCCATGACATAAGTCATTATACCTTTAATACTTTGAATTCCCTCCAACTTTTAATCAAAGAATGATCAAAACTTCATTCTAATAGCAATTTAGGCATAATGCTTCCATGAAAACAAATTTTTTTCTCTTTAGTCCTTAATTTTCCCCAAAATACCAAATTGGTCCCTAATCTTTCCAAGATTTTCGAATTGATCCTTATGTTTTTACAAAATTCTAAAATGGTCCAAAATGACATTTTAAAGCTTATAAAATGACAATTTCATCATATCCAATCTTATGGAAAATTTTCCATAATTTCTTCTAATTTCTCTTCCTTGACCGAAATGGTCGTTTTCTTTCCAATATTTCCATTTTGGTCCTAAATTATCAAATCAAGCTAATTTGATCATAATCTCATCATTTCTAATACTAGAATAATTTTCACAATAATTCCCCTTTTATTTCCAATTCTAACCGAATTGGTCCTTTATTCTTCCTAAGGGAAAATTTTCATTTTAACAACAAATTAAGGCTTCTAATATCACAAATCATTTATTTCCATCCTTTAATCAATTCCCTAACCAAATCCCCAAATTCTAGGGTTAGGGTTTATAACCTTGAACATAGAACTAAACAAAATTCAAGATTGTTTTCATGTTTACAACACTTGAATTACTTAAATCAAGCCTTAATTCTAACATGGTTCATTAAATTCCAATTTCTCTCTCTTCAAGAACATGAACTATTCTTCATATCACCATGCAAAATTACCATGAAAAGAAAGAGTATGAAGCATAGATCGGTTTATATCAAAGCAACATACCTTGATTCTAACTTTAGAACCTTCAAATTTGCCAAAGAAATTTTATTTTTCTTTTTCCCCTTGTGTTTCGAAAATATCCAGGAAAGATGAACAAATTAGTTCATCTTTTATCCTTTTAATTCACATGTAATAATTAAATGAATATTAAATTCATTTAATTAGTGAAATTACTAATTTAGCCTTTCAAATCCAATGGCTAAATTTAATCTTATCATAAACCAAGGGCCAAGATTAAATCCATGTGTTTTTCATCTTCTAAAAATGCCCTCAACATTTCAAAATATTTCAAAAATGCCATCCCTGGCAAATGTCCATTTTGCCCTCCAACTAGATTTTATTTACTAACAAGACTTGAAAATTGCCATTCCATCACCATCTAACTAAATCTAGTTAGAATCCAACCAAATGTAATAAAATATTCATAAAATAATATTTTATGAATTTTTCATAATCCTTTGAACCGTCTTTAAAATTTCAATTCGATCTGATTACCCGATATTCACTTTCTACGATTTTTCCAATTTCCAAACTATCGGGTAAAATCTGATATTCTCATAATTCTGATCTCCATATGTAAATATTTCTGACATACAAAATATTCCATAATTTTGTAAAAATCAAAATCTTGAAATTTTGACTTGGTCTAATATACTGATAATTTACCCGAAATCTTTATCAGATAAATTTCTCTTAATAATCCTTTATCAGATATCCATACAAAAAAAAATTCAACTCGAACTGATTCCCCTTTTATCAGTGTCAACTACTGACATGAGACCTTCCCATAAGGTCACCCATCCTAATGCTACTCTGGCTTAAGGACGCTTAACTTTTCAGTTCGATCCAAATTTGAATAGTATAAGCCTTGTATGAAAAAATTAGGTAACATAGAAATACCACTCTTGGGGGTAAACTATCCATTTACGGGGTTAAATTACATAACTTTTTTAAAATTACACTATGGTCCCTGAACTTTTCCAAACTTCACACTTTAACCCCTAAACTTTCAAAAATTACATTTTAGTCACTAGTCCAAAAATTAGGATATTAAAAAATTTACAAGAGAAAATGAAATAATAATGTCTTGAAGCACTTTTGTAACACCCCGATCCCGATTTGTATCTGAATTATTACATTCGGGTCACCCAAAAGTCAACCCATTAAAATTCCAACTCAAAGCCATAAGTTTATCCTTCATTTAAAAGCATTAAACACCCATAAACCCATGAAGGTAAATAAGCATTAAAATTAAGTTTACAAAACGGGAGCTCTAAGTTTAAAACACCGGATACCAAAATAATATTTCAAACAAAGTTTACAGACTCAATGACTCGTAAGGTCCTATGAATACATAATCCCAAAACCAAATACTAAGCATTTGTACTCTGAAGTGAAGTGATACTAGAAAATCCCTTCTTGATGTGCTCCTTAACCACGATCCACCTACTAACCTACAAACAGAAACAACAATTCTAAACGCTGAGCTTACAAAGCTCAGTGGTACATTTCTACTCTACCACAATTCATGATTATCATAAAATAAGTATGCAAGATAAATACATTCTAGAAAGCATAGATAAGGCTTTACTATCTATGAGTTTTCATCTTGCTTATACTAGCTAGAGTTCTCAGATCACCTATCTTAAGGCAACATTAAATTCTACCAGGAACCTTACATAACCCACAATGCTTAACCATACTCGAGATCATTCAGCCTATCGAGCAGGTTTCATACCGTACCCTGATCACTCAGCCATCAGGTACATAAGCTATCATTTAGCATCTATATAGCATACAATAATACATCCATACATCATCTACATAATTGGCCAATGAAGCCCTACTTTATCCGTACTCACACAACCTTTGGGTTAAAATGACCGTATCAAGATCACCATAGCCACAGATACGTCCTAGACATACTTGGATCACATTAGCCACAAGTATTCTTTACCTGAGGTTACTCAGCCTATCAGGTTACTCAAGCTCTCTTAGCTTATCAAGTTTATTACCTTATCCGGATCACAATAGCCACATATAGTTTTCTAACTGCACCCAGATCACTCATCCCATGGGTACGTCAGATGTACATGTTCACTCATCCCAAAGTGAATATCCCCTTATATAAGTACCATAGTACTAACTCTAGGACATCAAAATTCCTTTTCAAGAATCATAAAGTAGCACATGCTCTCTGAGCATTCATACGCCTCACCATGAGGTAAATGGCACCAAGCCAAGCTATCAAGCAAATTCCCCAAGGTATGACACTAACCAACAAGGTTAAATCCTGATTTATCAACAACATCCCCTCAAGTGCCCACCTGGAACATAAGGACATCATTATCCCATTTACCAAGATATTAACCATTATGCCCATACATAAAGGTTAAATTCCAGTTTCTCAGTTTTACTATTTGTTTTATTATATTAGAAGTCCATCAAGCCGTAGTCTCCAAATTATAAGCCCCTCAAACTCTGTAACACCCTCTTCTCGGTCTGGTAGGAATCTAGGTCAGGATATGTTACCGATGACTAAACGATGTTCGATACAGTATTTATTTGATAAATGGTAAGTCAGTGTTCGAAATGATATAATGATTAATACATTATTAATGGTAAATTGATACGATACGGTCTTATGCAATTTGGACTAATTTTAAGCTTTTACAAGTTTTAGGGACTAAATTGTAATTTTGATAAATTAAGAATCCAATACTAAAATTAAACATACCACAATGCAATTTGAACTATAAACAATATGTTTGTAAATTTTCATGTCAAACAGACCTCATTAACCAACTCAATCTAAGCTCATAAGTTTTAGTGACCGATATGCACAATTTCAAAATTCATTTTAATCTTTATAACAATTTTGACACTACAGGTATCAATCCGCCATAGGGGGTGTATCGGTACACCTCTATACAGTTCAGTAATTTATTTACAAATTAAGGGTTGTCGTTCTGATACGAGCCCTATCGTATCGATACGCTTTGTTCGGTAAGAATTAAGGATTTTGCAGATTCGAATGGCCGTACTGATACGGATACAACCATATCGATACGCCCTGACCATTACTGTTAAAACGGTTAACTACACTGTGCCCGTACCGATACTGAGTATGGGTAGGCATTTGATAATTATTTAATAATTTTGGGTTTCGATAAGGCGTATTGGTACCGAGCTACAGTAATTTTCTAGATTCAAAATCCCATACCGGTACAGCTCGAATCGTATCAGTATGCCTTTTAATTCAATTCCAAATATGCAAGCCAATACCGATACGCCATCACCCGTATCGGTACAATAGGGTCTGCAATGTATATTTTTATCTGGTTTAATAGCATTTTACCTATCCAAACCATGTTCAAATTTAACAAAATTTTTCCAACAAGTTTATTTAGTCCAATTCTATGAGCATGCAAAATTTCAAAGCTAAATGAATCCATTTACTATGTTTTCCCTCTTTTAGGCCTACTATGCATATTTGATCGTTTTTAACCACTTTTAAAAGGTCAAACTTAAGCCTATAAATCTACACAATCCAACCATATAACATACGTATCAAAAGGGTGAAAATGACTTGTGCAACACCTATGCCACCATACTAGGAGTCTATAGAGTTGATATACTTTACTTTAGCAACAAGGTGACTTGCCAAAAACCTTCACCAACCCCGATCTTAATCTCAAAATCTTATTAACCAGAAATGCATGAAAGATGAATACATTAGGCATACTTTGCCTAGTGAGGTAGTCATAAACAATGAATTAATCAAGGAATGCATTCTAGCATGCTTCAATAATTTCAAGGACAATGATAATATGGGCATGTACTTCAATGACAAATTTACATGATATCAATAGTCAAATGCAACAACGATACTCGATGCGATAGCTATAATCAATGGCAATTTATACTATGTATCAATAAGATTCCTTGGAGCGATGTGACGGGTATGGGCATGTGTAACCCCCTCAACCTGACCTAGACGCCCGACTGAAACAAGAGAACAACATTAGGTTTGCTGAAGCAAACCGGAGAAAGATTACGAAAATCGGTCCATTTTTTCTTTTTATCTTGTCTAGATGCGCATTAATAATCCTAAGTGAACATACTTGCAGCGGGAGAATGTTCAAAGGAAACAAACCATGGAAAGGCAACCAATTGCATAACATACAGATTCCAGTTACATGATAACATGTCAAATTTTAGGTTAAATCGATCATCCAAACTCATACAGTTGCATTCACAAAACTCAAGGACCAAAATGAAAGAAACAGAAATTTCCAAATATTCCAAAATAACAGATTAACTGCATCCGTACCGGTACACTTGGAGGTGTTTCAGAACGCCTCAATAGTTTCCAAAACCCAGATTCTAGTAGCTAAAACTCGTTCCAATACGCCCACGTGTATCGAAACGCCCTTTATAAAATCCTTATGTTGTATTGAAACACTCTCTCGAGTACTGAAATGCTGGCCAAATTTGCCTAGGCCCTACCAAAACTTCTGCTAGCGTATCGGTACGCTAAGCCTGAAATGGCTTATTTGTGCCGAAACAGAAACACCCGTACCGGTACGCCTGGACCTGTTATGTCCCAAATTGCTATCTAAACACACATTAACGATAACCAAAGAGCTCTAACATGCTTTAAACACTTTTACAACATTACTAGGATACATTCCCAACTAAAGCAACACAGAGCCCACAAGATTACATGGCATTCATATAACCCATGATATTCTATAGGCATGCTTGCTAATGTTATTATACCAAACAACCAAAACTCACATTAGGCACTTTTAAGGCATACTCATCATGCTTACACATCTAAAGCATCAGGACAAACTTGCTTGAACCATCAAAACATGGCAACCATTCTAAATTGACTAGATGCATTCCTAAGTACCCATCTAGCATCATTATAAGCAAGGATCCACACAAGTTTAACAACATCAATCCAATCATAAAATCCAGCACTTCACATGCTTAAAAACCATGGGAAAACATAATTACAAACCCCCAAAATATGGCGAACACATTTTCTTATTAACCGAAGCTTAAACCGAGTTCATACTCAAAAGTAGTCTTGCACTTGGATCACTTCAAACGTTGCCTTTGCTGCCCCCAAACCTTAATGCTCTGCATCATTAGGAAAAAGAGAGTGTAAGCACACTTGCTTAGTAAGGATGCTCTTAAAATAATGATGCATTTAAAATCCTTTGAAAACTAAAAACTTGTTTTCAAACCATGCTTAGGACCAAAGCATTACATTGATTCCAATCAAAACATGCATATCGACCATATGCAAAAACCTTTACAAATCACATGCTTAAATCCCAAAGCATTAAGTCATCTCATGCTTAAATCCCAAAGCATTTAAATTAAATTACCATGCTTAAATCCCAAAGCATTATAAACTAGATTCAACACATAAGCTTTCATATATTGGCAATTATAGTGACCCTGGATAGTCGACCACTATCCTTGATTAGCCGACCGCTAATCATTGGTTAACCGACCTTTAAACTTACACATCGATACACGAATCTCCCATGGTAGTTAACCACTACCATAACCCATACCATGCCGACCGCATGATATAACAACCTTGCCAACCGCAAGATCAACATCAACAAGAAGAACCGACCATTCAACCCAAGTGATAAAATCATAGTCCGAGTAGCCGACTGCTTACCTCAAGGACCCTTAACCACGATCGATTTTTAACATATTATAGTGCACTTCATCCTATGGCATGCCAACTATATCCGATTGTTTTCTCATCATGTCACATAGCCAATATATAATTTACAAACCATTTACTTATTGTTTTACAATGCATTACACAAAATTACCACATATGCAAATCCCATTGCCAAAGCAATAACACCATTCCCGACCGGAATGAAAACCAATGCTCACTAGCATTTTCATATACTTTTAAACCCCTGCATATGTACTTAAAGTCATGCATTTACAGTATATAAAATAAACCATGTTTACGACCTAAACATGAATTATACTTGCTCATATCCGAACTGATATTAAAGAGCAAAAGAGGTAAACTTACTTCTGAGCTTAGGTAAGTGTTTCATACTTATTCTAAACTCCCAACATCATTTGCAAAGCCTCTAAAGGCATTTAAAACTGGTTTCCACTCACTGAAACACCTCGCCTTGCTTGCCAACGCGAATCGACCTCCCGACAAGACACAAACAACGTCAAGCTTCGTCTCATTCATTATCCCCTGTTTTAACCACATAAAATTGGAGGGCATATGCATCATTATGCATTCAAACCATTGCCAGCAAGCATTTACCCGCAACTCTGAAGTTGTCCACTCAAAACCATCCGAAACATATCGAAACATCTTCAAATCCAAAACTCAACCCAACTATAATATAACGATTCGACCCGTCAAACATTATCAATTAACATCTAAAAACCCTTTCCCAACACCCTTTTACTTCCAGCAATTATTAAACTCCATTAACCTTACAAAAACCCTTAATTAACAACCTTAAACATTAGAGATTCAACTTGGTTCGGGATTACAATTTTAAAACCAAGTTATTAACTCAATTAAACATCAAAATCATGATCTAGTCTGATCAAAATCCCAGCAAAACAGAACAATTACGAAGATCCACAAATTTCATCAATCAAAACACAATTAAACCAATTTTCCTCAATTAAACTATCAAAACACATTAGAAAACAATTGTAAAGAGTCAACAACTTGTGAATTTCAATAAAGAACCTTTCATTAGAGGAGGAGAACGAACCTTACCTCTAATGGATGCTTTTTCCTTTAATTGGATAATTTACAGGAGAAAACGAAGTTAAAACAATAAGGTTTTGGAAAACTAACAAGAAGAAATCATTTGCAAACAAAAGATTTAAGAAAAGAAAGATTTACCTGAAGATTTAGAAGAAGAAATTGATTTTTGGTTGGGGAGATTTTGAGAGAAAATATTTTGAGAAAGTTAGTTACGTGATTTTTATTTTAAAGTTTTTAATTACAAATTAATTGTCCCCAACCTATTTATATTTTCTAAAACACTTTTAAAAATAACCAATTAAGGGATAAAGTCTGATATTAGACTTTTGGACAATTAGCTCCTTAAAGATTTAAAGTTTTGACTCTTTGCAAAATAGTCACTAAAAATAGTTTTCAAAGTTTGCAGTTTGGTCACTAGTCTAAAATGACCGATTTCCAAAACTCCTTTTACAAAATTGATTTCACCAAAATAATTAATATATTTAATAATGATTTTAGAATATTTTTCCACAATTTTATCACCTTCAAAAATATTTAATCCGATTTAATTTTGAAATTGACTCGAATCTCTAATACCTGTCCACCGGAACTTTCGAAGTAACCTTTAAACATCTAAGCCCAAAACCGGGGTGTTACAACTCTCCCTCACTTAAGAAATTTCATCCCCAAAATTTACCTGGAGGAAACAAATGCGGAAATTGCTCCAACATGTCTGCCTTGCTTTCGCACGTGGCCTCCTCGACACCACGGTGTCGCAATAAGACCTTAACAAGCTCAATCTTATTGCCATAAAGAACTTTGCTGTCGGAATCAAGGATGTCAACCAGTTTCTCATCATAGGTTAAATCCGGCGTCAACTCAATATGCTCCATCGACATAACATGCGAGGGATCTGACCGATACCTCCGCAACATAGATACATGGAACACATCATGTATTTTCTCCAACTCGGGATGCAACCTCAATCGATAAGCCACATGACCAACATGCTTATCTACCTCGTATGGTCCAATAAACCTCATACTAAGCTTACCCTTATGTCTGAACCGCATCACATTTTTCCATGGTGACGCCTTCAAGAATACACGATCGCCCACCGTATATTCAATTTCCATACGCTTCAAACCCGCGTAAGATTTCTGCCGATCTGCAGCCGCTTTCAAGCGATCACACACAAGCTTTACTTTTTCATCCATGTCTTTCAACACATCCGGCAAGGAAATATGCTTTTCCCTCCCTCAGCCCAACACAAAGGCGTACGACACCTCCGGCCATACAATGCCTCATATGGTGCCATCTGTATACTCGCTTTGTAACTGTTGTTATACGTAAACTCAACCAAAGGTAAGTGCTTCTCCTAGGTTGCTTGGAACTCAATAATGCAACATCTCAGCATAACCTCCAAAACCTGGATAACCAGCTCAGACTGTCTATCTGACTGTGGATGATACGAGGTACTAAAGTTCAACCTTGTCCGATGCAAACTCAATAATGCAACATCTTAGCATATCATCTAAATCCCGATGTATACTCACCCAAAACCTCATTGTAAACCTCATATCTCTATCTGAAACAATGGACTTAGGTACCCCATGCAAACACACGATCTCAGCAATTTACAAATCCTCCAACTTATCCAAAGTGTACATCGTATGCATCGGCAAAAAATGTGCACACTTCATAAAACGATCAACAATAACCCAAATGGAATCCTTTTTAGCCAGTGTCAAGGGCAACCTTGACACAAAATCCATGATGATTCTCTCCCATTTTCCATTTCGGAATTCTCAACGGTTGCAACAACCCAGATGGAAACTGATGTTCAGCCTTGATCCACTGACACACCATGCACTTAGAAACAAACTCATCCACATTCTTCTTCAAACCAACCCAGTAGTACGCCTCTTTCAATCCATGATACAACTTAACACTACCGAGATACATAGCAAACAGACTAGAATATGCCTCTGTCAAAATAGTGTGCCTCAACTCTGGATCATCTGGTACCACTATTCGACAATTAAAACTCAAAACTCCATCATCATCAAAATGAAAATTCGTCGGATTACCCTATGATATATCTTTAACATGCTCAACCAAGGAATCATCAAACGGTTGCTTAGCTTTAATCATCTGTGACAACGTAGGCTTAACTTGCAACTCAGACAACAATCAACCTTTCCGTGTCACACTTAACCTAGCAAACATATCCCTAAGCTCAACTGCAACCTTACGACCCAACGCATCCGCAACCACATTAGCTTTTCCAAGATGGTACTCGATCATCAAGTCATAATCCTTAAGCAACTCTAACCATCTACGTTGCCTAAGATTCAAATCTTTTTGAGACATCAAATACTTCAAACTCTTATGGTCCGTAAAAACAACACACTTTTCACCATAAAGGTAATGTCTTGAGATTTTCAGGGCAAACACCACAGGTGGAAGCTCCAAATCTTTTGTCGGATAACTATGCTCATGAACCTTCAGCTGTCTCGATGCATAGGCCACAACCTTACCATCTTGCATCAGCATACAACCCAAACCAACGTAAGACGCATCACTATAAACCACAAGCTCCTTCCCAGATTCAGGTTGAATCAACACATGAGCATGTGTTAAAACTTCCTTCAACTTCTCAAAACTATGCTATTGCTTGGCCGCCCACATGTAAGGAACATTCTTTTGCAACAGCTTCATCAACGGTGCTGCAATACTAGAAAACCCATATACAAAACGATGATAATAACCAACCAGGCCAAGAAAACTACGAACCTCCGAAACATATTTAGGTTGCTTCCAATTGAGAATAGCCTCAATTTTCTATGGATCAACACGAATACCCTCCGCAAAAACCACATGACCAAGGAACATCACTTCCTTAAGCCAAAAGTCACACTTGCTCAGATTGGCATAGAACTGATTATCCTTCAAAACCCGCAATACAATCCGCAAATGCCAATCATGTTCTTTCTCGGTACGAGAGTACACGAGAATATCGTATATAAATACCACCACAAATTGATCAAGATATTCATGGAACACCCTATTCATCATATCCATGAACGCAGCGGGGGCATTCGTCAAACCAAAAGGCATGACCAATAACTCATAATGCCCGTACCTCGTACGGAATGCAATTTTATGCACATCCTCATCCTTAACCTTCAACTGGTAATACCCTGATCTCAAATCAATCTTAGAGAATATCACTGTCCGCAAAACTAATCGAACAAGTCATCAATCCTCGACAAAGGATACTTGTTCTTCACTGTTTGCTTATTCAATTATCGGTAATCAATGCACATATGCATCGTACCATCTTTCTTTTTCACAAAGAGAACCAGAGCACCCAAGGTGATACACTCGGCCAGATGAACCCATGATCCAACAACTCCTGAAGATATGACTTCAACTCCTTCAAATCCTTCGGTACCATCTTATAAGGAGCAATAGACATCGGGGCCGTACCTGTGTACATCATGATACCGAATTCTACCTCCTTATCCGCCAGTAAACCTGGTAACTCTTCAGGAAAAACCCCTAGAAAATCACAAACAGTTTGAATGTCCTGCACCCAAACATCCTTAACTTTAGGATTTATCACGATGGCCAAATAAGCTTGGCAACCTCCTTACATCATCTTTTCTGCTTGAGTAGCTAATACAACATTGGACAATAATTTCACATTCTCACCAACCATCACAACTTCATAGTCATCGACTAACGTCAAAGAAATTCGTTTGGCTTGACAATCCACAATCGCCTTGTGTTTGCTCAACCAGTCCATACCCAAAATAACATCAAAACCATGGAATGGCAATTCCATTAGATCCACGATAAACTCATGACCTTGCACAACTAAAGGACATCGCCTATACAACCTTCTAGTAGTAACCGTCTCACCAAATGAACTAGTTACTAACATGCCAACATCAAGGATCTTAATAGGAACATCCAACAAAGATGCATGTTCACTCAAGATATAAGAATGAGTAGACCCTAAGTCAATCAAAGATAACAATGACAAGGATTGCAAAGTGAAGGTACCGACGATCACATATGTGTCATTGCGACCCTCGCAATGAGCGTAGATCCGAGATGGTCCACCATTCTCTAGTCGTACTGCAGCAGCATGAGCTACAACTAGGGATGGCAGATGAGTATGGTTTTACGAATTTCGCACTGCACCCGCCCCAGATAGGGTGGGGATAGGTATGAGTTTGGTGGGTAGTGGGGGTGTGGATGTAAAAAGTCATACCCATCGTGGATAGTGGGTAGGTGATGGGTTTGAGACCTTACCCGTACCGCATCTGCCCGCCTCGTATCCGCCCACCCACTAACTACCCACCATATGAATTTTAGACCATTTATGTTTGTAGACTTTAATTATGCCTTTTATTATGGTGCTTTATATACTAAGATATTGGTTTGTTTTAAAATATACATTAATCCTTAAGTTTGTAGACTTTGAACTCAATTAATTTAGTTTGAAAAAATGATGTTTATAATCGAGCTTGTATTCATTGTTTAAGATCGAGCTTGAATTAATCAGGTTGTAATTTTTTAATACGTGTGGTTAAATAGAATTTATATGTAATGCCCCTAAAATCGGGTCAACTACATTCAATGATTTTTTTGCAATCGAAAATGGGTCCTTTGAGATAAAATAATTTGTATGATTTTATTTGGTAGTTGTTAGATATGATCCGAGTTAAATTAAAGTGTGAAATTAATTTGACAGGTATATATATATATATGAATAAACTTAGATTTAATAAAGAGTCTAGAATCAAATTGGAAAAGAAGAGTAAGAAAGGATAACCTACATCTCAAGGACTAAATCGAATAATAAATTGAGTTATTGGCATTCCTTTGAAATTAAATTAGGACAAATTGAATGAATTAAGGGCCAAAAGGAGAAGCATGAAAAGTATGCTAGCTAAATTAATAAGGGACTTAATTGAATGCTTTAATAAGTAGGGAGTTGCATGCTAAATAAATAATTGTCTTGGGCTCGTACACATGCCATTTATTTTGCATGCACATGTGTGGAAGGCTGGACGTTAGGGGGGGTGGTAATAAAATTCATCTTCTTCCCTTAATTAAACCCCGGGGAATCCAGGTTGGAGAAAGAGTGAGAGACTAGAGAAAGCTTTGAAGGTTTTGGAATCAAAGCTTAAATTGGTTCATCACCTTGAACTAATCTTGTATAGTTAAGAGAAAGCAAGGTGAAAATACTCTTACCCTCCTTGTTATTCAAGTTTAAATCGAGTTCTTGATTGTATATCTCCATGAATTTTGAGGTTAATAGAATTGTTATAAATTTTAAATTTATTCTAGGAGATTTCTTCTTGCATTCGAATGGCATGCATGATATGTTTACCATGCTTTGTGATTTTTTTACATAGTTGAATCGGATCAATGGAAATGCTTGAAAGAAAATATGGATATAAATATTAGGAACCATTTGAATGAATTCTTAATTAGACTATTTAAAAATGATTTAATGGCTACACAGTAAGCTTAATTGAAAGGTTAGAATAAATGTTTAAATTTATTAAGATGTGTGTTATGTTAATACTACTAAAATGAGGACTGCCATGAAAAAAATTTGTTTAACATGGATGCTATATTTGAATAAGATATTAGAGCAGTCTTGAATAAGTCGAAAAATGCAGTTTTGATTAGTTGTTATAATACAGTTTTAAAGATGCTTAGGTGCAAAATAATAATGCAATAATCTTTGAGTGAAAAATGATATAGTGTGCCTAATGTTTTATATATATTTTTGATTATATCTAAACATTTTAAAAGTTTATGAGTGCAGTCTTGAAATCTTGAATTGATGCTGTAGGCAGTTTTGATGTTATTTAATACTTGTGTGTAGTGAAATCTTATAAAACAATTATGGCATTAATAAGTATAATAGAAGCAGTGCTGTAAAGAAAGAAATAAACAGTTTTATATGAGCAAAGATAAGGATTAGACATGCAAACAGTTTTGAAATGCTGTATGTAGTTTTGAACAGTATGCAGAATTGTAAATTAGGTAAGCATGCAGTTTGTGATTTTGATGTGCAGTTTGAATGTACATGCAGTATGCAGTTTGCTTGATGAATGCTGTAAAACTGTAATGTAGAATGTGTATGTTAAAACAGATCAGTTTGGTATTTAAAAAAAATGCAGTTTGTATGCAGAATGGTATATGTAGAATTGATATGTATGTAGTAATGCAGTGCAGTTTTAAAATGCTGTGCAGTTTGATAATTAATGTAGTGCAGTTCTGAAACATGAATTTATGCAGTTTTTGAATGACTATAAATGCAGTATTGACATGCTAAACGCTGTAACTTTTGAAGACTGAAATGAATATGGTAAAACAATTTGATAAAAATGCAGTAATGTTTGTGCACTTTTATGCTGTAAAATACTGTTCTATAACATGAAATGTATACAGTTCTGAAGTGAGTTTAAAGTATGTTGTTTTGATTGATTAAACATGATGTTTGACACTTTAGAGTATATTGTTTTGATTGTTTAAGAAGTTGTTTGATAGATTAAAGTATTATGCCATGAAAGTTCCCTTGATGTCATGTTATAAATTGCCTTGCTACTATGTTATGAAATTGCTTTGCTGCCATGGTTAATTAATGGTATAATTTGAGAAACAAGGTTATTCTTAGGAGTATAAGGAAGCTAATGTATATGATTGGCATTGAAAAGTATGATCCTAAGGAAATGGAAATATTTATGTATGAAACACCTAGTTAATATTAAGAGTTAATGAATGACCATGTGTGTGCTTTGTGGATCTGAAAACGTTAGAATGTATTTTAATGCTTTGCTTATATTTTGAATGGGGTATCTTCGACCAAGGAACTCATTGGTGAAGCAAAATCTGGATTGGAAAATTAGTTAAAAGCAAGTAGGAATTGTGGTTTAGGATATCCCGTAACTTCGGGATATCAGGTGAGTGTAGTTGCATTTTTTTCGAGTGACACGGAGTCACTCCAATCTTTGTTTCAATTGGATTGTTGTGTAATTGTTAAGGTATGGATCACACATGATCATTCTTGCATGAGGCTCACATAGAGCATTTGGGTTGGGATACATACACGGCATTGAAGTCTCATGGTTAAGGTATGCATTACATATGAATGCATTCTATGCTCATTTATGATGTGGAATAATGGTAGAATTGAAGTATTTATCTATATTGCCTTGAATTGATATTAACCCTTAATCCTTGGAAACATAAAATACATGAAACAACATTAAGCTTAAAATCTATAAGAATTCATGTTCCAAGGAGCTAAAAGCTATCTTTTGCTAAAAGACACTAAGTAAAGAACCAAGTAAGATTGCTTGTGACATAAGATACCCTCCTAATCTTAAGCATAAGATACGTAAGTTGCCTGAGTAATAGAAGACCTTTGACTATTTGGCATGGTACAGAGGTATATATTTCAGGGACTATGGTCTATGAGCTACGGCTCAAGGGACGCCCCTTTTATATGTGATATTTTGGCGACAGTAGGAGGTAACGAGGGAGACGATACGTAGATTGGCGACAGTTTGGTTGGATAGTTGAGAAGTTAGGATTGTTATGTTTTCGATACTAGCCATTGCTATGTGATTTGGGCTATGCATAACACGGACCAATACGGTTAAACATAGACCGATATTATCTATGTCCAAATGTGATCCAAGGCAAATGTTTTAAAAGAGATGAACTTATATATTAAATTTCGAAAGGAAACTTTGATAAGCAATGTTATGAACTCAGATAAGTTTTAATAAGAACTCCAAAAGCTCTGATAAGTACTTCGATAAGCCTTATTAAGGCTACAATAAGATAAGTTGTGAACTTTGATAAGTTCGATAAGAAATTCAAAGGAGCTCAGCTAACTCTGAAAGAATTTCGACTAAGATTTGAAAGGATATGATCTTGGATAAAGCTTCTAAATAACAAGGCTATGTTTAAGCTAAGATTAAGACATAAACACCTAGTGTTAAAATATGCTTGTTTTCTTTTGGACTTCCATTTGATATCATTGTCAATATGCTTTGTCATTTAAGGTTACTACCTCACTTAGGCTATTTAAGCCTAATACATTCATTCTCATGCATTTTTAGGACTTAGAGAATTCTCATTGTTCGATCGTGGTTGAAGATTGCAAGTCACATTCCAAGATTTCTATGTGTCGAATATGTACTTCTTTTAGTGAACTCCTAGTTGGTGGCATATGGGTGTTAATTGTGCATAAGTGCACTTAGATAACCTTTTGATTTTCTATATGTGCAAGTTTCTTAAGTAAATATCTTTATGTGTAATGGTCTATCATGCTCCTTGGTTTCTTGTTGGATAAATTTGTCTAATTATGGTAATCGACTAGTTGCTTGTTAGTTAAGCCATGTTAATAAAGAGTTCAAATGTCTTCTTGTTGACCAATTAGATTAGATATAATGTTGATTTAAAAAGGAGTGTTTGACTAATCACATGTTTGTAACGATTATTTACAGTAATATGTTTAGATTTTTGCTTATGTGTTTAAAATTAAACTACAGTTTCTAAACTATCAAGATAAATATTTCTTATATGATAAGTAACGTGAAATTAAATTACCCTTTGATTCTAAAATGAGGAATGGTATTGAGCTTAAACTTGATATGATATAATCTTGTTATTTAACATTGTTTATGGTGATTGATTAATGAATAGCATGCTATGGTATAACCTGATTGTCAATATGGATCTGATTTGATAAAAACTCAAAAGTATGTTATGACGTATTTAAACGCTATTAGAAATCAGTTTTGGCTTGAATCAATTGACATTGATAGTTGATCATGTGTATGCTATGTATATTGAAAATTCTTTTAGTGTTTTAATAGCAATGCAAGATATGATAAGAAATGAGTTGAACACGTGTATATGGATTTTTGAATGATAGTCACCAATACCTGCTTAGATTATTTACGCCTATTGGAACCTTGAGTCATCCTTTAAGAGAAGATATATGACGTATCTAGACATTATAAAGAAGAACGTTGCTTGAATGCTTTTATATATATGTCTGCTTGATCCCACCAATATATACATACACGAACAGGCTTGGTTCGAATTATCTTTGTACCTGAACGATTATAGATTGGTTATGTAACACTCTTCCCAGTATTTATTACCCAATACTAGTATAGAGTGTCACATATAATTAACCGCATTTTTATGCTATTCAAATTAATCAAAAACAGCAATTTTTAAAAATTTCATTTTATCACGTAAAACCAATTGCTAATTTTTAACCCATCAAATAGCTTCCATTTTCATGCAGCAACTTGACAGTTTATAACTACATATTTTAATTAAGAAAACTGCCTAAAAACTGTCTAAATTAAAAATGATCTTGATTACTCTAAAAATCAAATTTATAATTTTACCCAATTTCCATTACTAGTAATTTCTTTAAACTAATATAAACTACATTATAAAGTAACCACTTATCTAGATATTAATATTACAAACCATATCTAGACTAGTTAAGTGAGCTACTAATATTTTATACATGCCAACTAGAGATAATCAAAATACATCAAAGATGTAAATTACCGATATGACTATTATCCCGCTGAATTATGATGCCGATGCTCCTTACTCATGTTCGGGATTACTACCTATGCGTGAAAACCATCACACGCTAAGTATATACTTAGTGAGACATTATATTTAACATAAATCAACATGCTTGAATTATAACCATAATATAATAAACATGTAGTTTGATCACTATTCCTTTATTTCTCTTAAGTTAATCAAATATTAACATAATATAATCCAGATTCATAAATCCTATAAATATCCTTGCCATTATCCGAGAGTTTATCTACTCTCTAATTTATTAACCATTTATTATCAAATAAATTAATGCCCAACATAGTTTGAGGACTTGAGTACACGAGTCAAAACTACACCAAAGTGCTAATAAACCGCACCGAAGTGCTAAAGAACCACACCTAAGTGTTAATAAACCGTTGGACTCTATGGCATGCCAACTATACTCTATACCTCAATTACTTATTTGGGCATACTTTCAAATTCCATATTCGATTCATCCATGGCAATATAATTAAATACTGGGCAGTTCAGAATACAGATTGTGTTTCCAGCCATCCCTCGGCTGCCTCGGGACTCAAACCCTGAAATTCCTCGCCGCCTAAACTTCATAAAAGCTCCAAGGATAAACCTTCTTTAGCCACCATAGCAGGTGCCGGTGCTTGCACTTATGCTCCAGCCACTGCTGCCTGAAACGCTCCCGTTATCGCTTGGATTAACAAAGTAAAATCGCCAAAAATTGGCACGTGATGAATCTGGGGTACACCGCCCGCCCCAGCAACGACAAAAGGAACCAACGGAGGAGTAGGAGGTAAAAAATTAGGAGAAAAAACCAAGGTAACCTTATAAAACATTTTAAAACCTCGGTAATAGGTAATGTGTTCCCAATTCATACCTCAACATGCCATAAATCAAACACCGTACATATACACAATCACCGTTCATAACAAACAATGATGTACAATCAAACAACAACATTCCAACTTTTCGTAACTTGGCTCTGATACCAACAAATGTAACCCCCTCGACCCGGCCTAGACGCTCGACCGAACCGAGAGAACTATATTAGGTTTGCCGATGCAAACCGGAGAAAGATTACGAAAATTGGTCTATTTTTTTATCTTGTCTAGATGCATATTAATGATCCTAAGTGAACATACTTACAGCGGGTGAATTTTCAAAGAAAACGGACCACAAAAAGGCAACCAATTACATAACATACCTTTTAGGGACTAAATTGCAGATCTGATAAATTTAAGGACCAAAATTGAAATTAAGGTTAACATTCCTCAATTAGTCTAATTACATGCTAATATGTCAAATTTCGGGTTAAATCGATCGTCCAAACTCATACAATTGCATTCACAAAATTCAAGGACCAAAAATAAAAGAAACAGAAACTTCCAAATATTCCAAAATAACAGAATTAACTACATCCGTACCGGTACGCTTGGAGGTGTTTCAGTATGCCTCAATAATTTCCAAAACCTAGATTCCAGTAGCTAGAACTCATTCCGATACGCCCACGCGTATCGAAATGCCCTTCATAAAATCCCTATATCGTATCGAAACATCCTCTAGAATACTGAAACGCTGGCCAAATTTGCCTAAGCCTGTACCGAAACGCTTGCTCGCGTACCAGTACGCTAAGCCTGAAATGGCTTACTCATACCAAAACAGGGACACCAGTACCGATACGCCTAGACTTGTAATGTCCCAAATTGTTGTCTAAACACACATTAACGATAACCAAAACGCTCTAACATGCTTCAAACACTTATACAACATTACTAGGATACTTTCCCAACTAAAGGAACACAAAACCCACAAGATTAAATGGCATTCATACAACCCATGATATTCTATAGGCATGCTTCCTAATGTCATTCTACCAAACAACCAAAACTCACATTAGGCACTTTTAAGGCATACTCATCATGCTTATACATCTAAAGCATCAGAACAAACTTACTTGAACCATCAAAACATGGCAACCATTCCAAATTGACTAGATGCATCCCTAAGCACTCATCTAGCATCATTATAAGCAATGATCCACACAAGTTTAACAACATCAAACCAATCATAAAATCCAGCACTTCACATGCTTTAAAACCATGGGAAAACATAATTACAAATCCCCAAGATATGGCGAACACATTGCCTTATTAACCAGAACTTAAACCGAGTTCATAATCAAAAGTAGTCTTGCACTTAGATCACTTCAAACCTTGCCTTTGCTGCCCCCAAACCTTAATGCTCTGCATCGTTAGGAAAAAGAAAACGTAAGCACACTTGCTTAGTGAGGATGCTCTTAAAACAGTGATGCATTTAAAATCCTTTTAAAACTAAACACTTGTTTTCAAACCATGCTTATGAACAAAGCATTACATTGATTCCAATCAAAACATGCATATTGACCATATGCAAAAACCTTTACAAATGACATGCTTAAATCCCAAAGCATTAAGTCATCTCATGCTTAAATCCCAAAGCATTTAAATCAAATTACCATGCTTAAATCCCAAAGCATTATAAAATAGATTCAACACTTAAGCTTTCATATATTGGCAATTATAGTGACTCCGGATAGTCGACCACTATCCTTGATTAGATGACCGCTAATCATTGGTTAACAGACCGTTAACCTTACACATCGGATACACAAATCTCCCATGGTAGTAAACCACTACCATAACCCATACCATGCCAACCGCATGATATAACAACCTTGCCGACCACAAGATCAACATCAACAAAGGGAGCCAACCATTCAATACAAGTGATAACATCATAGTCCGAGTAGCCGACCGCTTACTTCAAGGACCCTTAACCACAATCGATTTTAACATATTATAGTGCACTTCATCTTATGACATGCCAACTATATTCGATTGTTTTCTCATCATGTCACATAGCCAATATATCATTTACAAACCATTTACTCACTGTTTTATAATGCATTACACAAAATCACCACATATGCAAATCTCATTGCCAAAGCAATAACACCATTCCCGGCCAGAATGAAAACCAATGCTCACTAGCATTTTCATATACTTTTAAACGCCTACATATGTACTTAAAGTCATGCATTTACAGTATATAAAACAAACCATGTTTACGATCTAAACTTGAATTATACATGCTCATATCCGAACTGATATTAAAGAGAAAAAGAGGGAAACTCACTTCCAAGCTTAGTAAGTGTTTCAAACTTATCCTAAACTCCCAACATCATTTACAAAGCTTCTAGAGGCATTTAAAACCAATTTCCACTCACTGAAACACCTCGTCTTGCTTGCTAACACGAATCAAGCTCTCGGCAAGCCACAAACAACGTCAAGCTTCATCGCCTTGATTATTCCATGTTTTAACCACATAAAACCAGAGGGCAAATGCATCATTATGCATTCAAACCATTGCCAACAAGCAATTACCCATAACTCTCAAGTTTCCCACTCAAAACCATCCGAAACATATCGAAAACATTTTTAAACGCTTCCAAAACTCAACTAAGCCATAATATAACGATTCAACCCATCAAACATCATCAATTAACATCTAAAACCCCTTTCCCAACATCCTTTTTACTTCCAACAATGATTAAACTCCATTAACTTTACAAAAACCCTTAATTAACAAACTTAAACATTAGAGATTCATCTTGTTTCGGGATTACAATGTTAAAACCAAGTTATTAACTCAATTAAACATCAAAATATGATCTAATCTGATCAAAATCCCAGCAAAATAGAACAAGTACGAAGATCCACAAATTTCATCAGTCAAAACACAATTAAACCAATTTTCCTCAATTAAACTATCAAAAACAATAGAAAACAATTGTAAAGAGTCAACAACTTGGGAATTTCAGTAAAGAACCTTTCAGTAGAGGAGGAGAACGAACCTTACCTCTAATCGATGCTTTCTCCCTTAATTGGATGATTTACATGAGAAAACAAAGTTAAAAAAATAAGGTTTTGGAAAACTAACAAGAAGAAATCATTTGCAAACAAAAAGATTTAAGAAAAGAAAGATTTACTTGAAGATTTAGAAGAAGAAATTGATGTTTGGCTGAAGAGATTTTGATAGAAAATATTTTGACAAAGTTAGTTACGTGATTTTTGTTTTAAAGCTTTTAATTAAAAATTAATTCTCCCCAACCTATTTATATTTTCTAAACCACTTTTAAAAATAGCCAATTAAGGGATAAAGTCTGATATTTGAATTTTGGGCAATTAGCTCCTTAAAGATTCAAAGTTTTGACTCTTTGCAGAATAGTCACTAAAAATAGTTTTCAAAGTTTGCATTTTGGTCACTAGTCCAAAATGTCCAATTTTCAAAACTCCTATTATAAAATTGATTTCACCACAATCATTAATATATATAATAATGATTTTATAATATTTTTACACAATTTTATCACCTTCAAAAATATTTAATCCGATTTAATCCTAAAACTGACTCGAATCTCTAATACCGGTCCACTGGACCTTCTAACCAACATTTAAACATATAATCTCAAAGATGAGGTGTTACAATATGTGAATTCTTACGCCGTACCAAAATCAATAGTGGTTTAGTCCCCCGCCGCACCAATATGACCCAAACACATCATACTTTCGCCGCACCACAATAAAGGTCGTAGCCTAAGGATCGTAGTCCACCCGTACCAATGAGCTCATAAATTCTATGGCATGCCAATTGTATCCAATCCTACTCAAATCCAAGGTTCAATAACAATAGTCCGGTAACTATAATTTCAATAGCAATGATTCGGTACAATGAATCGATAGCATTATTTCCATAACAATGGATCAATAGCAATAGTTCAATAGTTATGTCTTAAGCCAATAAGAAGTAACAATAATTCAATACAATATTCAATGGCAATAATCCAATTTCAATATTTCAATAGCAATACTCATTGCTCAATGACCAATGATTCTACATGTCAATGCCTCAATGATTTCGGTGACAATAACAACGACGCTACAGACAATGAATTGATGTAATACTTACCAATATAGTCATCAACAATGATTTTATGTAATATCCTTAATACACAAGGTTAGCAATGCAGTAATCAGTATTCAAGGTTCAGAAAGGCACCTAGCCTACTCCTGAGACTCTGACTACACTCGCCTTAGATTCCAAAGCTCTCAATTATATCAAATGACAATTCCCGTGTTCCTAGCTTTTGAAGGAGATGATGGTCCTTCTTTCTCCAACACTTGAGCTAGGTAAAACAAAGGAAGATGTTAGAATCAATACTATGGGATCAAAATCAATATTTAAGCTTAACATATCCATTAGCTAACAATCTTCCATGGATTTTAAACTTTAGGACATAGGTTTAGATTGGAATCTCAATAGCTTCAACTTGAAATTAATCAATAACTATCCATGGCTTTTTGAAATTGTTTGGGGGCTTTACCTTACCGAATCGAGACCTATCTAACGGTGTAGAGAAATCGAAGAAAGCTTACACTAATGAGGGAGGTGCTTGCTTGAGCTAGAGGTTGAAGATGACAATGGAGGTGCTTGTTTATTCTTAAGAAAAGATGAAGAAATATGATAATAAAAGAAAAGGGAAGTCTCAGTGGATATTATGACTTAGGAAAATGTTTTAAACTCTTTAAGCTTCTCTTAAATCCATCTGATAGGCTTCCTCTAGCCAAGGGTAAACTTGTTTAATTCATTAAAATGATCTCCCCATCATCACATCACCTCCCACACAACCAATCACAAGGTTTCCTCCTATAGATAGAAACTTACTTAATTTAGTAGTTTCAATGAACAAATTTTGATATACATCCCAATACATTCATTTGCTATCCTTTAAGCCATCACGTGGGAATAAGCTAACCTAGTAGGTCACTCACCCTTAAAAATGCAAAAATTACAAGAGTAGTCCCTTGGCTTTCCAAAGTTTATACTTTTGCCCCCAAACTTTCAAATTTCGTAAATTAGTTACTTAATTGTTTTCAAGGAGTTTAATTAGGTCCAAAGTCTTAAAATGGACTCAATTAAAGCCCAACACAATATAATTGACTACATAATTTAAAGTTAATGCAAAATTTAGACCTTTCGATATAGATTTTCTGATCACTAGAATCTAATTCCGACTAGGCTAGTTTTTGGGGTATTACAACTTTCCCCCTTAAGAAAATTTGTCCTCAAATTTTACCTGAATCGAAAAGATGGGGATATTGATGTCTCATTGTTTCCTCCGGTTCCCAGGTAGCCTTCTCAACAGTATGGCTTCTCTAGAGAACTTTAACCAACGATACAAATTTATTACGGAGCCTTTTAACTTATTTTGCAAGAATTCGAACCGATTCTTCCTCGTAGGTCAAATCTGGTTGGATCTGCACAGATTCTGGCTCGATAAGAGGTAAGGATATCTCCCAAGATCCCCCCAAAATCAATAATGCATGCTCGCAACATGTCTTTCAGAATCTGAATTACCCTTTCTGACTGGCCGTCAGATTGAGGGTGGAAAGTCATACTAAGATAAAATTTGGTACCCAAAGCATCTTGCAAGGTCCTCAAGAATCGAGATGTGTAACCCCCTTGACCCAGTCTAGTCGAAAGACCGAACATAGTGAGCTATATTAGGGTTTACCAAAGTAAACCCCTAAGAGATTACAAATAAACAATCTATTTTTTCTTTTATCTTATCTAAATGCATTATTAGATCCTAAGGTGTTCATACAAGTCATGGTTATAAGTTCAACTCAATTGGGCGTCGTTTCGACATCCAATTGCTCATATACTCTTTACAGGGACTAAAACATAATTTCCAATATTTACAAGGACTTTCATGAAGTTAAAGTTACCAATCCTCAATTAGTCATGTTACATGCCTTCATGTTAAATCTCAACACAAAATGATCATTAATTCACATTTAATTACACAATTAAGAAACAGGGACCAATATGCAAAGATTCAAACTACAAATGCTATTACAACTGAATTAACTGTCAACATACCGGTACGAGTACATAGCATATTGAAATGGCACAAGTGGACAAAGGCGGCGTACCGATACGGTCTCTAGGCATATCGGTATGGGCTTGTGTATTTTGAAAATCCAGATTCCAGTAGCTAGACACCGTATCGATATGGTAACCCGTGTACCAGAATGAATATTATTTCATCACTATGCGTACCGATACGATTACTAGGAGTATCGGTATGCCGAGGCTAATTTGAACGTTCTGAGCCTGGATAGGACCCCGCGTATTGAAACCTGAGGGGCCTGTACCGGTACAGTGAGACCTGTAGCGACCTCTAGGTCCAACATATGACACTTTGGCTAAAACTAACACCATCCATTCAACCTTTAATCATCATAAGACTTCATAAACATTCAATCATCAAACACAACAACATAGATTGAGACTACACTAAGCATGGCATAATCAAACAATATCATATGAGCATGATTTTTACCCAAGCATGCTTATTGTCTCCCAACCCCTCAAAACCACATACCAAAACATCAAACAAGTCCAAAATATTAATCCAAACTATTACAACAGGGAGTATCTCAAAATACACATCCCAAAACAACCCGGTCATATTGCCTTTTTATTATTACTTAACCTATATAAAACCATACTTTGTAATGAAATGTTCCTTGGATCCCCCGTTGCTCACGTGCTGTCTCAGAAATCTATTTCTCTGCATTGATGAGGAAAAGAGAGTGTAAGCTATAAGCTTAGTGAGGGAATTCGCATAAACACTCATCAATGCATTTAAACTGTTTCATTCAAATCTCATGTAAATATCTCATGGCAAAACATCTCATGCTTTCATATCATCTCAAATATGCAAATTTAAATCGTTTTCAACACATGTATCATGGATTCAATCTCAACCTCAATTTAAGTTTCACACCACAACACCTTTATTACAAGCTTAAAGAGTAACACGTGTATAAATCTCATTATACAAACATAATCCATTTCACATGATACATTATCTCATATATTGGCTTTCAAGTGACTCAAAACCAGCAACCTTTCATTTCACAAAACTTATCGGATGCACGGATTTCTCAAGTGGTTCCCCCAACCACTTCACATACATACCTTAACCAAAGTAACGACACACTTGCCCACCTTAACGGTTTAAACCGGAGTAATGAAACATTTACCCACCTCTACGGTTTGGATGTATAAATCCACTAGCGGGAGAAAACGGAACATTTACCCACCTCAACTGCTGCGGTTCTCATGTTGGAGATTACGGACACTTAACACCCCTTGACAATCATGAGGCGACCTTTTATAGTGCACTCTAAACCCTATGGCATGCCAACTATATCCGATATCATTTTAAACACATCCACTTGCCAATATATTCAATAAACAACATTACCTCACTGTTTTACATATGCATCAAATCAATCTAACACAAATACGTTAAACCATTCATTTTAACAATCTCAAAAACATATTTATAAACCATATGCCATTCTCATGAATCATCATATATGATCATTTACCACATCTTTCACTTTCAAAACATGCATAATACAATGAGTAATTAAAACCAACAACATGTGCATGAGATTTCATTTTGCATAACCGAAATCGAGAGAAAGCTCAACCGATACTTAGTTCTGAGCTTAGGTAAGTGCATCAAACTTTATCTAAACTACTGCAACACTTTTTCAAACATTTTAACAGCAGTAAAACACTTTTCCATTCACCAACAAACCAATGCTTGCTTGTCGATGCGCAAATCAAGCATCTGAAGCTTCCGCGCCTTCTTCAAAAGCCAAAGGATTCAATTCCCCTGATTTACCCAAATCAAAAACAGAGGATTAAAACAAATATCTATAATACAAACCTCCAGCAACCAACAAACACAACCTCAACTCCCCAGAATCCACACAACACCTTTCTAAAACCATCAAGAACACCACCAAACCTTACCTAAACAAAGCCCAACCAACATCTAATGATTCTAACACATTAATAACATCAATTAACATCAAAAAACACCTTAAACACGTCCTTATACCTCCAGAAACAATATAGCAACAAGATCAAGCCAAAAACCAACTATACGCAACCTAGAAAACTAACAATTCACATAGTTTCGGGATTACATTGATTAAGCAACTCTTTCAACATTAAAATACATCTAAATGGAGATCTATCCTTTAGATTCATCACCAAAACTGATCCAAATCAATTTCCAACAATTTTCCATGAAAACTCAATTTGACCAATAAATCCATATTAAAATCATAATTTCATAATATAAATCAAAAACAAAGGATCAAGAACTTACGAATTTTAATAAAGAACCTTTAATTAGAGGAGAGAAATGAAAATCACGTCTAACTGCTAATTTGTCCCTCAATTGGCTAAGGTTTGATGAAATTCAAAGAGATTTTGCAATTTAGAGAAATCAATTAGAAATCAAAAAGGAAATCAATATGAATTGATTCATGGGATTTTTAGAGTAGAAATCCTAGTTTGATTCTGAGAAAGTTGATAGAAAAAGGTTGGGTGAAAAGTAGTTACGTAAGAATGTGTTTTTTGGCAAATCAAAGATCTTTTTTATAAATCCTCATTTATGTAATTATTGAACCATTTAAAATACTTTAAAAATAACCTAAATTAAGAGAGAAATATTTTGAAAAATATTGGATAAATAGCTCCTTAAAGATTCTATGTTTTGACCCCTTTTTGATTTAATCACAAAAATAGTTTTAAGAACTTTCAATTTAGTCACTAGACCAAAATGTCTAAAAATTAGATTTAATTACCTCAAATTGATTTCACCACATTGCTTAAAATATTAATTAAGTAATTTAAAACATTTTCCCAAATTTTATTTTATCCAAAATCAAACCTCTAAGCTCAACACCACCAAGGCTACGCAAACACTCCAAAGGTAATGTAACACCCTGAAATTGGGCTTAGATGTGGGCCGGACCGGGTAAGTGGTTGAAGAGAACCGGTTTAGGCAGTTCGAATAGTTTCGAGAAAATAAATTTATAAAATTGATTTTGGGATAAAATAAAATATGAGAAAATGTTTTAAATTACTTAATTAATATTTTAAGTAATTTGGTGAAGTCAATTTGAGGTAATTAAATATGATTTTAAGATATTTTAGTCTAGTGACTAAATTGAAAGATTTCAAATTATTTTTGGTGACTAGATCAAAAAGGGTCAAAACTTAGAATCTTCAAGGGTCTATTTATCTAATCTTTTTAAACAAATTTATCTCTTGATTTAGGCTATTTTTGATGTATTTCTAAATGGTTTAATAATTGGATAAATGAAGAATTATTAAAAAGATCTTTAATTTGTCAAAAATATTTTCTTACGTAACTACTTTTTTCCAAATCTTTTCTCTCAACTTTCTCAGCAACTAAACCAGGGTTTCTACTTCAAAATCTCCAGGAATCAATCTCCATTGATTTCCTTTTTGATTTCTTCAAATTCCTTTGCAAAATCTCTTTGGATTTCATCAAAGATTGGCCAATTAAGGGAGAAATCAACAATTAGAGGTGATTTTCATTTCTCGCCTCTAATTAAAGGTTCTTTATTGAAATTCCGAAGTTCATGATCCTTTCTTGTTGACTTATGTTAAGAAGTTATGATTTTAATATTGATTTATTGATTAAATTTTCTTGGAAAATTATTGGAAAATGAATTGGATCTATTTTCGTGATGGATTTAATTGATTTATATCTCAATTTGGATGTATTTTAATGTTGAAATAGTTAATTAATCAATGTAATCCTGAAACTAAGTTAATTATGAGTTTTCTAGGTTGTGTATAGTTGGTTTTTGGCTTGATCTTGTTGTTGTAGTGTTGCTGGAGGTATAAGGTCGTGATTAAGGTGTTTTTGGATGTTAATTCATGTTGTTAAAAACATTGGATGTTGGTTGGGCTTTGTTTAGGTAACGTTTGGTGGTGTTCTTGGTGGTTTTAGGAGGGTGTTGAGTGGACTCTTGTGAAGAGATGTTGTGTTTGTTGGTTGCTGGAGGTTTGTATTATAGATATTTGTTTTAATCCTCTGTTTTTGATTTGGGTAAATCAGGGGAATTGAATCCTTTGGCTTTTGAAGAAGGCGCGGAAGCTTCAGATGCTTGATTTGCGCATCGACAAGCAAGCATTGGATTGTTGGTGAGTGGAAAAGTGTTTTACTGCTGTTAAAAGGTTTGAAAATGAGTTGTGCGAGTTTAGATAAAGTTTGATACACTTATATAAGCTCGAAAGTAAGTATCAGTTGAACTTTCTCTTGATTTCAGTTTTGCAAAATGAAATCTTATGCACACGTTGTTGATTTTAATTAATCACTGTATTATGCATATTTTGAAAGAGAAAGATATTGCAAATGATCATAGATGACGATTCATGAGAATGGCGTATGGTTTTATAAATGTGTGTATGAGAGTGTTAAAATACATGGCTTAATGTATTTGTTTTAGATTGATTTGATGCATATGCAAAACAGTGAGGTAGTGTGATTTATTGAATATATTGGCAAGTGGCTGTGTTTAAAATGATATCGGATATAGTTGGCATGCCATATGGTTTAGTGTGCACTATAAAAAGTCACCTTATGTTTGTCGAGGTATAGATATGTGTTTTAATCCTCTATGTTTGCTTGTGTAAAGTAGGGGAGTTTGAATATATTCTCTTTTGAAGAAGGCGTAGAAGCTTCAGAAGCTTGATTCGTGCATCGGCAAGCAAGCGTTAGATTGTTGGTGAGTGGAAAAGTGTTTTACTGCTGTTAAAAGGTTTGAAAATGAGTTGTGCGAGTTTAGATAAAGTTTGATACACTTATATAAGCTCGAAAGTAAGTATCAGTTGAACTTTCTCTTGATTTCAGTTTTGCAAAATGAAATCTTATGCACACGTTGTTGATTTTAATTAATCACTGTATTATGCATATTTTGAAAGAGAAAGATATTGCAAATGATCATAGATGATGATTCATGAGAATGGCGTATGGTTTTATAAATGTGTGTATGAGAGTGTTAAAATACATGGCTTAATGTATTTGTTTTAGATTGATTTGATGCATATGCAAAACAGTGAGGTAGTGTGATTTATTGAATATATTGGCAAGTGGCTGTGTTTAAAATGATATCGGATATAGTTGGCATGCCATATGGTTTAGTGTGCACTATAAAAAGTCACCTTATGTTTGTCGAGGTATAGATATGTGTTTTAATCCTCTATGTTTGCTTGTGTAAAGTAGGGGAGTTTGAATATATTCTCTTTTGAAGAAGGCGTAGAAGCTTCAGAAGCTTGATTCGTGCATCGGCAAGCAAGCGTTAGATTGTTGGTGAGTGGAAAAGTGTTTTACTGCTGTTAAAAGGTTTGAAAATGAGTTGTGCGAGTTTAGATAAAGTTTGATGCACTTATATAAGCTCGAAAGTAAGTATCAGTTGAACTTTCTCTTGATTTCAGTTTTGCAAAATGAAATCTTATGCACACGTTGTTGATTTTAATTAATCACTGTATTATGCATATTTTGAAAGAGAAAGATATTGCAAATGATCATAGATGACGATTCATGAGAATGGCGTATGGTTTTATAAATGTGTGTATGAGAGTGTTAAAATACATGGCTTAATGTATTTGTTTTAGATTGATTTGATGCATATGCAAAACAGTGAGGTAGTGTGATTTATTGAATATATTGGCAAGTGGCTGTGTTTAAAATGATATCGGATATAGTTGGCATGCCATATGGTTTAGTGTGCACTATAAAAAGTCACCTTATGTTTGTCGAGGGGAGTTAAGTGTTCGTAATCTCCAACATGAGAACCACAGCAGTTGAGGTGGGTAAATGTTCTGTTTACTCCCATTGGTGGATTATATATCCAAACCGTAGAAGTGGGTAAATTTTTTGTTCCTCTGGTTTGAATCGTTGAGGTGGGCAAGTGTGTCGTTGCTCATGTTGAGGTATGTATGTGCAGTGGTTGTGGCACCACTTGAGAAATCCGTGTATCCGATAAGTTTTGTGAAATGAAAGATTGTTGGTATTGAGTCACTTGAAAGCCAATAAATGAGATAATGTATCATGTAAAATGGATTATGTTTGTATAATGAGATTTATACATGTTCTACTCTTTAAGCTTGTAATAAAGGTGTTGTGGTGTGAAGCTTAAATTCAGGTAGAGATTGAATCCATGGTACATGTGTTGAAAACGATTTAAATGTGCATATTTGAGATGTGAAAATCATAAGATGTTTTGCCATGAGATAATTTCATGTGATTTGATAGAAATGGTTTTAAATGCATTAATGAGTGTTTTTGCAATTCCCTCACTAAGCTTATAGCTTACGCTCTCTTTTCCTCATCAATACAGAGAAATAGCTTTCTTGGACAACACGTGAGCAAGGGAGGATCCAAGGAACATTTCGATACAAAATATGGTTTTATATACGTTAAGTAGTAATAAGAAGGCAATGTGACGGGTTGTTTTTGGCAGATGTATTTTGAGTTACTCCATGTTGTAATAGTATGGATTAATGTTTTAGTTTCGTATGATGCTTTTACATTTTGTTTTGAGGGGTTGAGAGACATTAAGCATGCTTGGGTAGAAATCATGATCATAGGTGATTGCATGTGGATGCCATGCTTAGTATAGCCCAAATATATGTTGCTATGTTTGATGATTGAATGTTTATGATGTCATATGATGATTAGAGGTTATATGGATAGTGTTAGATTGAGACAAAGTGTCATATGATGGACTTAGAGGTCAATATAGGTCACCCTGTACCAGTACAAGCCCCTCAGATTTTGGTACGCAGGGACTCAGCCAAGCTTAGAATGTTCAAAATAGCCTAGGCGTACCGATACACCTGGTAACCGTATCAGTACGCATAGTGTTGAAAAGTTCTCATTTTGGTACACGAGATACTGTATCGATACGGTGTCTAGGTACTAGAATCTAGATTTTCAAAATATACAACCTGTATAGATACGCCTAGGGATCGTATCGATACTCCTTTGTTTTTTTGTGTCGTATCGAAATGCAAGACACCCGTACCGGTATGCAGACCGCGAAATCAGTTGTTTAAGCATATGTAGTTTGAAATTTTTGCATTTTGGTCCCTGTTTCTTAAATGTGTAAGAATCATTATTTTGTGTTGAGATTTAATATGATGGCATGTAACATGACTAATTGAGGATTGGTAACTTTAATTTTATGAAAGCCTTTGTAGATTTGGGATATTACGTTTTAGACCCTGTGAGTTAAACTCGAGCAATTAGATGTCGAAATGATGCCCAATTGGGTTGTAGTTTTAACCATGACTCGTGTGAACACCTTAGGACCTTATAATGCATTTAGATAAGATAAAAGGAAAAAATAGACATTTTAGTTGAAAGCTTTTCGGGTTTATTTTGGTAAACCCTAATGTAGCTCGCTCGATTCGGTCTTTCAGCTATACTGGGTCAAAGGGGTTACATTTAGTGGCATCAGAGCAGGTTATGGTTGTTTGGTTGGTTGATGTTGTTTGAATATGTTTTCTGACATGTACGGTGATTGAATTTGTGAATCATATTCGATATTTGGTATGTTTGGGGTGTTTAAATTTGGGATATATTGCCTTATTACTACTTAAGTTAAATGATTTTGTTTTTAAACAAGAGTAAGTTGGATTCTTGCTGCGAGATGTCCTAATTATTATGTTTTGTTGCATTATCTTGTTTAAGCTCATATTTTTCGCGTATGGGACCGGGACGAGAGACTAGAGCTCACATGGGTAGTGTGGTGGATACACACGATGATGAGTTGCCTCATCCTCCATTGAATCCTCCTAGTGGTGTTGGAGCAGAGTGAGGTGTGCCTCAAGCACCCCAAGCACCTGTTTTTGGTGATATGGCATCGTTAGTCCAGGCGATGACGGGAGCTTTCCAAGCGGCCATAGCTGGAGTGCATGTACCTGTACCGACGCCTACAACGATTAATACTGGGTTACCTTTGGAGCATTTGCGTAGCCTTGGTGGTGTTGAGTTTAGAGGTTTGATTCTTGAAGCAACCGAGGAATGGTTTGCTAGTACTGAGAGAATTCTTGGCTAGATGGAGTGTATAGATACACGTAAGTTGGGGTGTATTGTGTCATTGCTTCAAGGCGATGCTTACAGTTGATGGACAACTATGATTGCGGGGATGGAACCTGCTAATGTTACATAGGAATTCTTTTGAGAGGCTTTCAGGAAGAAGTATTTGGGAACCCGATATAGAGATGAAAAAAAGAGAGTTCATGGTTTTGGAGCAAGGAAACATGTCTATTTCCGAGTATGAGATTCAGTTTGTACGACTGAGTAAATATGCTCCCGAGTTGGTTTTGGAAGAGCGATAGAGGTGTGACCGATTTCGTTACGGGTTTATCAAGAAAGTGAAGACGTATATGTTGGCCACCGACTACACAAAGTTTGATGTCCTGGTTTTTCAAGCAAAGGATAGAACAGAATTTGGGCTTGTATGCTCATTCTGGGGGTTCTTCAACGGGTAAGAGAAGTGCAGAGTCTGATGTTCGTAAGGATCGTTATAAGAGGCATAGAGATATAATGTACCGTCCAAATCAAAGACGGGGAGGAAATGGTGTAGGAAGTGGTTTTTAGGGTCATAATACCTTTGTTGGAGTTCTTGAGTGTAGGAGGTGTGGTAGGAAGCATTCAGGGGAATGTTGGGGGTGCTATAGGCACATGTTGGAGTTGTGGATCGAGGTATCATCTTAGTAGGGGTTGTCCGCTATTGGTCAGAGAAGGTCAGGCTCATGTACACGTTGTTGTGGAGCAGAGGGGTCGTGGGCACGACCGTGGACATTTCCAGCACAGGGATGATGGTCAGAGAGTGGTAGCGCATACCGTAGCGGTTCAACCTGAGGAGGGTGGACCAACGAGGGTCTTCGCTTACTGTGTAGGGAGAAATGACACCGATGTGATCGCAAGTACCTTTACCTTGCAATATATACCTTTGTTATCTTTGATTGATTTTGATTCTACGCATTCCTACATTTTGCACGAGCATGCATGTTTGTTGGATTTACCTATAGAGTTGTTAGATGTTTGTATGCGGGTAACAAGTTCCTTTTATGAGACGGTTGTAGCTAGGAAGTTGTATAGAAGTTGACCCTTAATGGTTCAAGGGCGTGTGTTTGAGGCTGATCTGATGGAGTTACAATTTCACAGTTTCAATGTGATTTTGGGTATGGATTGGTTGTCTCGACACAAAGTTGTAGTGGATTTTGAAGCCAAGCGAGTTTATTTGAAACTTGCGAGGATTATGAAGTTATGGTTGTGGGCGAGAATGTAAAGTTCATGTCAAATATGGTTTATGCTTTGGAGGCTCGTAGGTTGTTGGAGTTTGGGGGTCAAGCATACCTAGCTTATGTTATGAACCTAAATATGAAAAAGCGTGTTCCCAGGATATTCGCACAATTTGCGACTTTTCAGAAGTGTTTCGGAAAGAGTTGCCTGGTTTATGTAATCACTCATTTTTATCTGGTCTGTAAATACATATTAGTATAATTATTAGTATATTAGCATTGCATGTATACATTGTATTATGTTATGCTATATGTTTATTATGTGCATGAGTGTTATTAATATATGTAAAGTGTGTAGTGTGTGCACGTATATTATAAACTATGTATGTATACGTATTAATAAGTAATACGGTGTATGTGTGTCACGCATGTATCTATATTTAGTACGAGCGTATTTGTTTTTACGGATAATGTGTGTAGATGTTATGTTAATTATGTGTATGATTATATATGTATGTATGCTAGTATGTTATATTAATTAATGTTTGCATAGGTACATACGTATGTATTATCGTATGTGTATTATTATTATTAATTGTTGTTATAACTAATATTAATGTTATTATTATTGGGCTAATATAAGATGAAATCCAAAAACATATTAAACCCCAAATGAATAAATTACCAGTCCAAGTCTATTACATATTACAGGGTCTGAAATTATTAGTATTATTACAAGGCCTGATCAGGCCCAAACCAGCCAGCCCATCCTAAGAAAACCGTAGCCCACATCAGATAATAGACTATTGATGCCATTCTTTCAATCTTGCGCAACTGAACGAGGGCCCTTGGATCAGATCTGGATCCAACGGCCACGATTGAAGCATAAGGACGCTTCATCTACCATGTGAAATCCACGCGTGGGCTGTTGGGTTCCCCACTCATGCGTGTGAGAAGTGCAAGAACGTTACCTTCTTCAGGCCACGTGGCGTGATCCCAGACCAGTGCATTATTTCCGAGCCCTCATCTCAGCCACCCGATCATCGAGCATTCCTAGCCGTTGGATCAGATCTGATCCAACAGATAGGAATGATTCTGGCGATAATAATCGCCTCACCTCCCGAGACGTCAGTCTGCGCAGACGAACGGTCACTTCCACTACGCCGCTCCCCATACCGGCCGTACCAACCACCAAGTATGGTCGGGCATGCCAAAGACAAACACAGAAAGGCATCAGAATCAGATCAAAATAAGAGATTATGTACTAGTCTAAAAAAGGAGGCAGAGAGGATATATGTAACAGAGCAAAAAAAACGAAAAGTCTCAGTTCAGTTGTAACCCACTTTTTTAGAAATACAAACAAGTCTCACCCATCTTGAATATTGCATGCATGCATGTATTCTAAAAGTAAGGAAGGGAAAGGATAGTGAGGTTTTACCTTCGGTAGTCAGTTCCTCTACCGGCAACAAGCCTTAATCTGGTGAGCCGGCTAAAAGGGGAAGGTGTTCCTTCGGTCTAAAAAGAAAAAAACATATACGGTTTTTGTTTTTCTTTTCTTAGATCTAGGACAAAGAGGGGCTTTTTCTCCAAATCCAAGTTCGGATTCGAGTTTAGGGTAAAGCAAGGTTCATTTTGGTGTTTTTAAAATAATTACCGCTTTAATAATATTAGAAGTTCCGGATTAAAGTGACTATTAAATTAATATTCGGTTGTAATTGCGCGTTTATTTTAACGCATTTAAAATTTGGCATATAAACCCGTTTTTTAAGTGGGGGGAAAACGCTAATGCTTTCGTGGAGATATCGTTCTCCCGTATGGGCCTAGCAAGTACCTTCGGGGCTCGAGTACCTTATGCTTTCGTAAGGATATCGTTCCTTCGTACGGGCATAAGCGAATGGGTCCCCCTGAATTGAACCCGGTTGAAAGGAGCCTATAATGGGTGATGATCAGGGGCCTTGCTACTCTTAATAGAGGACAGCAAGGACAATTCAGGTACCTCCTAGAACCAAGACTGCATGTAGAGAATACATAGAAACCTACCCATTTAGAGCCATGCAGATAACCTTAGGTTTTAGACGGGATAAATAGGTTGTTTTGTGTGTTTATTCTGTTTAATTTTGTCCTTTTATTTATATATTTATTAATTTTATCTGGTACTGACTTGTTTTCTTTTCGCTTTTGTTTTTTTCATACATCATACATTTGCATCACATAAAGATACTGGATCAAGTGGTTTGCCCGATTAGAAAGTCTTTCACCATGGAAAAAAGTGTCTTAGGAAAGAAGAGCTTAATTTGTCTGTCAGACATTGGTCAGAGGTCAACCAGAAAACTTAAGGGGACAGTTCGCCGAACGAATGCGTAATAGCAGGGTACACCTATGTGAGTCTCCAATAGAACAACTTATGGGATCTTCAAAGCATTTGGGAAAGATGGGACCGAAGACTACAAGACTTGTTCTGCGATAGTTATGGCGACATTGCACAACTGTTATATGTTCGGGTTAACCAGCCCCTACTCCGAGCTATAGTCCAGTTCTGGAATCCGGCCTTTTCCTGCTTCACCTTCAATGGGTAGGACATGATGCCTACAGTAGAAGAATACACTGCTTTACTTAACTAGAAGAACATTCAGGAAGATTGGATGTACGCGAAGCCTCCGAGGAATCAGAATTACACTGCGAAGCTCAAAACCTTTGCGGGAATGAGTGACGATTGGGTTAATGGCCTACTTCAGCTCCAAGGAGACAATACAGTTTTTGCATGGGAAAGTATTCGGGACATCATACCGACACATCCAGATGAGGCAAAGAAAATGGACCTATTCTCCTTAGGAATATATCGCTTGGTGATCTTTCCAAGAGTACTCGGGAACATTGACATAGCCATTCTGGACTTGTTTGAGCGGGTAAAACGGAAAGCAAACCCAGTACCAGCAATCTTGGTCGAGACTTTCATTTCCTTAAATGCTAGCCGGAAACATGAAGAATGACGTTTTCGAGGATGCGCACAGCTGTTACAGGTATGGATTCAGAGTCACATGTGGAAGACACCGACGAGGGTCCTGTCGGGGATATCCTTCCAAGGTTTTTTGCCTTTACGGGAGTACTTAGCACAAGAATGGAGAGAGGACTTGAAAAAAAAATGTGGACTAGCTTCTTCAGGAACATTCAAGACGAAGACATAGCATGGAGGGTCCCATGGCTCGGTAAAGTTAATTACTTTCTATATAGTTGTGGCGATTTTAACTAGCTGGTGATGTTGGGATTGCACAGAGGGATCGACTGTGCTCCGCTTTTAGTGTCTCGACAGTTCGGATCACGACAGTTCATTCCCAATACTGCCGGGTTAAGCCAAACTGAATTTCTCTTCAAAAGGGAGTTCAAAGGGAAAATTCAGACCATCATGAGGGCCTGGGACCATTGTTACCGGATCAGGGTGGAAGGAGATACCGAGCACATGACTACTCCAGACTATGATCTTTGGAGACGTTTGAGGGTTAATAATGTAATTCCAGAATCTCATCAAGGACCAGCAGTGTCACTTGAGGAGCTTACAAGGGTGGCACCATCTGAGACTGACATCTTACGGAATGAACTCGAAGAAATTAAAAGGAAAATGGACATCTAACAGACTCAACATGCGGGCGAGCTCTATAAGGCAAGCTTAGAGGTTGATGAACGGGACGGGATCATTAGGCAGTTGAAGAAATTAAATGCAGATTTGAGCGACAAGAACGCTCTTTATCAAAAAGATGCCCTTCTACTACAAGCAAAAATATAGAAGGCCGGCCGAAGTCAATTCATAGCCGTGGAAAAAGAAATAATGAATGGTATCCGTTTGGTGGAAGAAGAACGAGAAATCAGCAAGAGAGCGATCGAGAAGGAGATAGAAAGCTGCCGGACGGCTATGGAGGAAGAAAAACAGTTCTCCAAGAAGGCCATTGTCCAAGAAAAGGAAAGATTCAGGCAAGAAATCAACAGGGGAAAACAAGCTGTCCATCATGAGAGAGAAAACGTCGCCGTATGGAAAAGAAAGTCCACGAGTAGCTGGAATAGACTGTTAGAGATGCAAAAAATGTACGATGACACTATTCAAAGTCTGGAGCAAAGCCAAAGTCAGAATGGCGAATTAAAAGGAAAAGTGGCAGAAGTTGAACACTCCCTTCGAATGTACTGCCAGAGAAATGGCTTCACTGAGCTACAAGAAAGAGAGCGCGAAGTAAGCGTGTTACGAGCATGAATTAAGTCCCTCGAAGGAACTGTTGAGGATTACAAGGAAAGAATTAGTGTGTTCGAGGAGGCTGCAGCCAGAGGGGACACCTATTGGCAAAAGAGACTGCGTGACGCTGCCCGGATGGTACAGGATAGGGACCAATATTACGCAAACTTGATGGTGGACATACAACGAGTCGCCAGGCATGTGGATGATTTGGCCATCGAGGCTGAAACACTCCGACCTTTCATAGTCCCAGAAATGGAAGAAGCTCCCAGGTTCAGCAAGTTGCTCCAAGCAATTGGAAGATTAGGAGATAGAGCTAGAGCTTATCTATAGGACTCTTTGTTGTAATTAGATCTTTTGTATTAGGAATCTTTATTTTGTAATACGAACTCTGTTGTAATCTAGACCCTTTAATTCCTGTGGAAGTAGTTCAAAAGGGTGATTACCAGCGGAATCAGTACCTTATCTGCATACATTCTTGCATTGCATCATGACATTCGCATCATTATACATGCATTTATTTTCTTGCAACCATATTAACGGTATGAATATTGTGGCAGTGTGTGTAGTTAACCCGCAATCATTCATCATCCATACCTTACCCGATTACAAAGCAAGCTCATGGAAGACAGGATAATCAGTCTAGAAAAAGGGCAAAAAGAGCTCGAGACAAGGCTTGAAGAGGCCCAAAGAAGCCTCAGTGACCAGATTGCTCAGTCACAAGCGTCGATAGTATCCGACATAACTGTACTGTTGGCTAAAAGCCTTGCGAAAAGAGCGGAAGGAGAAACCGTTCAAGAGCCAGAAGGTACCCCAGCTCACTACAAGGTTCAACCAGCTGCACCGAATCCGGCTAGAAAGATGTATATCAACCCTGCTGGAATGTCAGCTAGTCTTCAGATAGGGGCACCTGAAACTCAACCCCTGGACACTGAAGCACCCTATGAAGAGGAGGTGCTGGACCTAAACATGGTTGAAAGAATTAGGACCGAGGTAGAGAAAAAGTGGGAGGAGAGATTTCACCTCATGGAGGAAAAATTTAAAACGTTACAATCTATGGAAGAGTCAGGAAATGATGCTAGCGACTTAAGTCTGGTGTCCGATCTTGTCCTACCGCCAAAATTTAAAACACCAGAGTTCGACAAATACGATGGAACCACTTGTCCTTCCGCGCACATAACAATGTACTATCGGAAGATGTCGGCCTACCTTAAGGACGAAAAGCTACTGATACACTGTTTCCAGGACAGCCTAACTGGAGCAGCATTACAGTGGTACACCCAGTTGAGCAAGGCAAATGTTAAGACATGGAAAGATCTGTCGAGAGCATTCATTGAGCAATATAAGCATGTAACAGATATGACCCCCAGTAGAATTATATTGGAAAATATGGGGCAGAAGTCCAACGAAAGCCTGCGGCAATACGCCCAAAGGTGGCGGGAAGTGGCCGCCCAAATTCAGCCACCCCTCCTAGAACATGAAATTACGCCATTATTTGTTAATACTCTGAAAGGGGCACTCTTTGATCGCCTCATTAATAACACAACGCAGTGCTTTGCTGACTTAATCAGGACTGGGGAGTCCCTTGAATTGGCAATTAAGAGTGGTAGAATTGACAGCAGGGAAGGGTCTCGAAAATATAGCAAGAGGAATGAAGTAAACGCCACCATCACTTATACCACCTCGAAGAACTTCACAGTCTCACAGCCACAAGCACCTATGGGAAAAACACAAAACTCGAATCAAAGAGAGGAGAGAATCTCCAGAAAAGAGAAAGAGAGGAAAACTTTCACTCCCCTACCTGTTACGTACTCGGAACTTTATTCCTAGTTGTATGAAGCGGACCTGGTCCGTCCATACATCGTTACTCCTGTCAATCCACCCTTCCCTTCTTGGTATAATCCGAACGCGCATTGCGACTATCACGGCGGTGCCCCTGGACATCAAACTGAGAACTGCCTTGCCTTCAAAAAACTTGTGCAGAATTTAATCGATTCTAGGATATTGAAGTTTGAAGAACCAAGTGTAGCTACTAACCCGCTACCTAATCATGGGAGCAGAGGAGTAAATGTTATTGAAGAATACTTTACCAGGAGGATTAAGGATGATGTGTCAGAAATCAAATCTCCTTTACGGTGGGTATTTCAACAGTTATGCATGGCCCGTGTGATCGACAAAGGCATGATAATAAGGCAGAATGGATGTGGAGTGTATTGCGAATACCACCAGAACGAAGGGCATGGCATCCAAAAGTGCGATGAGATCAAGAGATTGGTACAACAATTGATGAATGAAAAGCAAATAGAATTCTTCGAGGAGCCCATGGGAAAGAAGGGGTCAGACTTACATATGACGGATAACCCCAAATCTAAATACGGGAAGGATATACCTTTTATCATCTCTCCCAGGCCAGGGAATGCAGGTGCCTCCCAAGGAGAAACCAACAAGATAAGTCCCAGGATCATCATTTCAGCACCATCCCCATTCCCATTCAAGGATATGCGGCAAACCCCCTGGAATTATGCTATAAATGTGACCACGCCAGAAAAACTAGAACATGGTCAGGTAAAAGAGCCTACGCTAAAAGAGCAACAAAGCCAGAGCGATGTAAACGTTGGTGAGGCAGGCCATTTCACAAGGAGCGGCCAATGTTATTCCTCTGACGCTTTGAAAGCAGCTGAAATAGATAAGGGGAAGAATACAGCAGTTAGCCCCACGCAGATATTCGGAGAAGAACCTCCCCCAAAGATGAATGAGCCGGTAACTGAGGCCCAAGCCAAAGAATTTCTGAAGTTCTTGAGACATAGCGAGTACAACGTAGTGGAACAACTACAAAAGCAACCGGCTAGGATCACAATACTGGAATTACTCTTGAGTTCAGAAAAGCACCGGGAGACGCTATTAAAAGTACTAAATCAAACTTTTGTGCCCCAGGATATTTCTGTGACAAACCTGGATAGGGTAGTGGGGCATATCACTGCCTATAATCATATAACATTC